>WBMY01017042.1:324955-344955 GCA_013397315.1 Donacobius atricapilla
TTCTAGCTGAATCCCAAGAGCTGAAAACAGCCCCATCATGAACTGAAAATGTCTTTTCTTGAAGTGCTGACAGTCCTAGGTTCATGATTATGGGCCTATGACTTGTCTAAGATGTAGACTGACCCAACTTACCAACTAAGACAGGATATTTTCAACCATGCCTTCTTAAAAAAAAAAAAAAGAAGTCTGGCCTTCTCCCAGCATGTCTATTACCTATACGAGGAAGGACAATTCAACATTGGGACTATCAGTCACCAGGCAGAGCAAAGGCTTTTACACTACCAAGCTCTCCCCACCACCTAGTAATATCACCATCTTTCTGAGGGAGCAACTAAACAAAGATCTTGTTATTCCAGAAAAGGACATCTTTTGAGATAGCACATATAGGCGTTTGTATTCTCAGTAGTCCTGACATTCAGACTTTTATTGATACCCAGACAGGGAGAAATCCATATAAAGATCTGTATAGGTGTTGGTAACTAACTTTTCCTTTCCTTCCTTAGTCACTGGGTGCTACAGAACCAAGTGTTTAAATGCCAAAAACCTTTGAGTGTCTAGCTTGAAGAACTTAGAAAATGGATATTTTTCTGATTTATTTAAATGAAAGGTGACGCAGTTCATCACACACACACACAAACACACACTCACACTTTGATCAGAAGGCATGAACTAAGAACTCCATTTATTTAAAAGTCTGACTCCAATATAGTATTTCTACAAAGGCCAGGGATTGGGGGAGAAGGTTGACACCTCTCCCCATCCCATTGGTCAAGACAACTGTCCATCAGCTGTCCATATCTTTAAGAACAGGAATGAAAACTTTCTCTGGAACTACAATAACATTGGCTGTGTTTACAGACCAGAGCGTGAGAAAGAACTCAAAACATGAAACTGTGAAACAGAAGAGAAGGTTGAAAAAATCAGGGCGACAGAAAGGTACAATTCTTCTGTGATTTTTTTTTTATTATGGATAATATTATTTTAAAAGAACACAGACTTCATTTCATAATTACAAAACTGCAAATTTCAGTACTACATACAAAGTGTGAATAAATTAGCTATGGACTGTAAGAATTCACAGAACCCCAAAATCTGCCAAACTTCTTCCTCGCATTGCAAAAAAAAAGCATCAAACCTGCAGAACAACAGAGTTTGTTGTCTGGGATTTTTCCTTCTAGATTTAATCTTCAGTGTAAAGAAACCCAGTTTTTAGCCTTATTTCATGTTAGGAAATGTCATTATCAGTATGTCAGGGCAATAATTTTGAGTTCAATCACTCTTATAGCTAAAAGTAATCTTTACCTCAAAACCTGCTACAGTAAACAGAATAAATTGAGATCTGCTCATGGGTTGGTCTAGAAACGGATCCATAAAGATACTGACCAGAAAATTAAAATTATACACAAAAATTCTATATGTAGGGAAAAGTGCTGCTCTTAAGGGAAATAAAAATAGATTAAACCTGTCTCTTGATGGCAATTCTAGATTCCACATGTCAATACGGATTGTGGCTATCTCAGCTACTTTAGAAGGCTGGCAAGTTTAGTCTCTCCATCTTCTCCCATGATCAATGTACCTTTAAAACTGCACTTTCCTCAATTCTTTTGTTTAAGTTGATCAACTTTCTGGACTCCATGGAAGATTTATCTTTTCCTCAGTGTGAATTTTCCATTTCCAGTCTATAACACTCATTCTATTCATGGTGACAAAATCCAGTACTTCATAGCAATGCCAGTGATGAAACAATGTTTTTTCTTCAAGTTTCCTAGTGAAAATGTCCAATAAGGTCTAATCATATTTTTTTAAATTCTGTCTACATGACTGTTTCTTATTCTATCTAAAGATAAAATGGGGAAATTTAATAATATCTTTCCAAGAAACATTCATTTTTTATAAATAAATTCAATTCATAACATTCACCTCACTTTCTCATAAAGCCCAGACATAACACCAAGATTGTGAAACCGAGGAAAGATTCAACTCCACTTCCTTTGTGTACATTCATCAAAAATTAGGCAGAATTTAGGTAGTAATCAATGCTCAGTATTTTCTTAATTTGAAGAATACATCATACTGGTATGAATGAAAGAGTGAAACTGTTCACTTTATGTATAAATCTCAAACAAGTCTTTTAATGTACTTGGTTAGCAGATTTATTTTTGGAAGTACAATATGTTGATATTCTTATTTTGAATAATTTGTTTGACTTCAGAAACATTTTAAAGAGCTAGACAAGCTGAAACTACCTGTAACTCATGGCTGACCTTTCCAACAAGTATACTATGAATTGCACGCATGGCAGCCTTCATGGGAATGGGTGACTAGAATTACTGGTGCTTCTCCATGTGGTATCAAGTCTAATGAGAAAAGGAATGAGATAGAAGGGCCTACAAAGGTCTGTTTGACAACCTGGCATCTGTTAAATTGTCTTTGAAAGTAAAACATACCCTCTAAAAAACCCCCTTCTAACTCATGTGGGCAGAGAAGAGATCTGTTGTTTAGATCACTTGTGTCAATGTGGAGAAAATCTAGATATTCTCACTGATCTTCTACACAGAATCATAGAATCATTTAGGCTAGGAAGTACCTTTAAGATCATTGAGTCAAACTGTTAACTCAGAATGGCCCAGCCCACCAGTTAAACCCTGTCCCAAAGTGCCACATCTGCACATTTCTTAAATAGCTCCAGGGATAAGGACTCACCCACATCCCTGAGCAACCCATTCCAATGCATGTCAACACTTCTGGTGAAAAAATTTTACTTATTATCCCAACTAAACCTGCCCTGGAACAACTAGATGCCTTTTCTTGGCTGAAAATTTTCATACTCCAAAATCATTAGGATGCAAACTCCTTCTAAGAACATCTAGTCTTACTTTGATTTCTTAATATGGTCTGTTATGATTCATATAGTAAGAAGAACCCAAATGCAATGTTTAAGGTTTAAGATGGACCGAACAGTTATGTATCACAATTTATTTTCTGTTTGCATCCTTGTTATGACAAGATCCTTTGGACAGTCCTTCACTGTCCATGAATATCCTGGCCTTTGCAGCTGCAATCTGCAACAATGACTACACTGAGTGATTTAGCTGTTATAAAGAACCCCTTGAAGCTGCATTCAAATGGCCTGAGAATTCTCCTAAGGAGAGATATACTTGTCAAGGATTGAGGAAGAACACATCACAGAAAGAATAATGGTATGAGGAGAATAGTCTTAGTAGAGGTTAAGGTAGAAGTATCCTCAGGATACTTGTTCTTAAGAATAGTTATGCTAAGGGTAATTATATAGACATTATCCTAAGTAAAAAGGGTATTTATCTTTAGTGCTTCACATGAATGTGAATAGTTGTATTGAATGTAGAAAACTTAAATACAGAACCTGGAAGAGATGATTCATCACTGAGGGTTGCACATTCCTGATTGTTTTGGTATTCATAAGAGGTAGCGCAGCTTCAGTTATTGCAGATAGTCTATACTATCTGCACCATAAAAGGGACTATGAAAGAAACACAGAACGCTACCAACCCCTCTGCCATGGGCAGCGACACCTTTCAACAAAACAGGCTGTTCAAAGGCCGATCCAACCTGGTCCAGAACATTCCAGGGACAGGGCATCCACAGCTGCTCAGGGCAATCTGTTCCAGGGTCTCACTGGTACCTCAATCTTTTGCCCTAGTGTGAAGGGAAGTGTTTAAATATTCTTGGACCCAAGAAAATGCTAAACTAAACAGTACAACTGTTCTCTTTTAGAAAGCCTTATCGTGCTTATTGCAGGTGCTCTGTAAGGTGACAGCAAAAGTAAACAATAAAAAAATATTAAAAACTAGTGTGAAGTGTTTAATGTTTAAATTATTTTCTTTTCAGTGAAGACTTGTTAGGAATTTGGGGGGTTTTGGAGCTAAACAATCAGGAATATTTTAAAGAACTAAAATGGTATGAAACCACTGATAAATGGTTTCAAGTCCCACTGATGCGCAGGCACATATTTAAATTAGTGGATATGAGTCATTCTATTGAAAGCGTAGAATTTGAGCCTGAGTATTTTCAAAATACACTACAGAGATCTACTAAGGCAATATTAGTCTTGAGCATCTATGTGCACATGAACAAAGGAACACATTTATAACATGACAAACACATTTATACATGACAACTTGGCCTCAGTTCAAAATATATCTTTGCTGTGTCATAAAGACCACACAGAATCTATGTTAAAATGTAAAGTTAAACCACTTATACTGAAAGTAGAATAAAGACTTACAAATAGGTCTAGTAAAAAGTGTAAAGTTCCCATGTCCACTTGACTCATAAGACTGAATTAGATGTTCTGTCACTGTCCAAATACAATTCTTTTTTCTTTTTCTTTTTCTTNAATGAGTCAGCCAGAAACCTCTGATAGCACTGTTTCAAATGCAAATAATTCTGTTCCAACTGCCTCTTTACATTAGCTAAATGAAGTCATCAGTAAACAAAATTAGAAGAAATCTTAACACAACTGCTGTAAACAACTTTAAAAGTTTTATATCCCGAAAGATTAAAAGTGTTAGAAGACAGTTCAGATTCACTGGAGATGCTCACCACTGATAAAGTTTATAGTCAAAATATAACCCTCTCATCTCACCCAAACTGATACTGGTCACAGCAAATTATAATCAAAGATAGATTTCTTGGAGGGTGATAATACCATTAGATTTAAGGAATTAAAAATACATGAAACTTTTGAGTTAATGAACAGGGTCCTTAACTGCTCATTTAATTCAAACAGCTGTTTGTTAATGCCCTAAGCAGTGTCATAAACTGTGAAAATACTGTTGAGTGCAAGACACTAGTTAATGCTATAAAGCAACACATGCTCTAATATTAAAAGGATTTAATGGGATTAATAGAGAATAAAACATTAACTCCCTATTATGATGTTTTTGGGACCCAAGGGCAAATTCTGGCTAAAAAGGACTCTGGTTCTAAAAGCACAAAAAGTAAACTATAGCACTGTACAGCAAATCATGGCAATTTTATGCTCCTGAAAAAGAGTGGAACCCTGATAAGATCACATCTGTTCCAATCACAGACTGGATAAAATCACTGTTTACTAAAGTCCTAAATAACTAAATATGTGGAACCCCAACAAGATCCCATCTGTTAAGACTACAATTTGGATAAGGTCCCATTTCAAAATTTCTATATAACACCATATAATGAAATTTTTTTATCTCTTCTAGTTTCATAAATTCTTTCATATGGATAGACAATATTGTAAAAATCCTAGAGCATAATTAACTGGCTTGATGAATATCATTAATATAATAGAATTTAGATTCTCAATTCAAAAAAGGAATCCAAAATTACTCTTAGTGTTTAAGCCATGCAACCTCAGTCATATGTTCTTAATTCTAGTTATTTTGAACATATCTACAGGATTACTTTTATCCCTTCTTAATAAAATGACAGGTTTGATGGCATATGTAGTTCATCAGTACACTACAAAAACTTAATATTTGCAAAGTGTCTACTAGTTTTTCTAAATTCCCTCTGAAAGAATATTCTTTTAGAATAGAAAACAGAAATTAGGCTAAATTTACCTTTATAGGTATAACATATTTGAAAATTGTCAGCAGTAGAACTGTTTTCTGAAGTCCACACAAGTTTAATATATATATAAAATCTATTTCAATGCCCAAGATTTTTTTCAAACAGTCATACTGTAGAAAAGGACAATTAACAATTTGGTCTATTTTCCTAGAAATTAAAGGCAGCAAAGTTAAACATATTTTCAGGTCATATTGTCCTCCAAAACATCATGAATTGCTTTATAGAGGAGTCCATAAAATGAGATGTCCTTCTGTCCTTTTAAATTGAAAAAACCCCCAAACCTCTACAAATCTAACAATATTTTAAAGTAATTTGAATGCAATATTTTTTGTTAATTCCTGTATTTAGTATTATTTAAAACATTAGTAATAATTTGCAACAGCTCTGGAATGGCAGACATTTTCACCTGGATATCTCAGATCATGACTTTTAAAAGATTGCAGGATCAGACAGTGAAGAGCCATTATTTATAATAAAAATGAGGGTGGACAGCCACCAAAAAGGCAATTGAAGATGTGAATGTTGACAATTTCTGCTTAAGTTCATCAAGAATATGAATTTCCTGTGCTTGGTACCTCAAAAAGAAATTGCTTAAAACCAGTCACATACCTAGGGGAAAAAATATCTACTTACAAAGTAGTGATCTTAAACTATAGATTGTGTTTAGATTTTTCATAGGGACACAGAAGTTCGTTATATAATGAGGGAGAAGGAATGAAGAGACAAATTAAGAGATAGTCTTCCACCCTTCGACAAACTTTGAATATTTACAATCATAGAATTGTTAAGGTTAGAAAAGACCTCTAAGATCAAGTCCATTTAGAAATGCTAATCAAAATATATTGAAATACCCTGTGTGTCCCGGCAGAAATTTAATTTCAGATATGGGCTGCTGAGGTTTTTTTGTTAGCTTATTTTAGCATGTGAACCTAGAAAGATAAATAATCTTCCTGAATGTTTATACTAGATTCCACTTGCAATAACAGGCCCTATTTCCCTGAAGCCTTCTGGTAGGTAAAATCACCCTGATCTTTTTTTTTGGACACACATGTTCTTCCTCATAGACTCTCTTTTCTATTTAAAATACAACTTTGCAAAGATCCCTCCTATGTTCTGTTACACCTCTTTTGCAACATATTTGCCAGACAGCTTCTCCACGAAAACATTTTCCCATCTGAGCTTGCTTATATGCATAGAGACATTAGAAGTTCCTTCCCTAAAATCTCGCCGCATTTTGTGAGTGTGCTCTTATGACACTGCTTCCAGTGCAGTGGTCATCCCTTAAAAGTTTGCGTTTTCCAAGTGTTGTCACATGGTAGTATCTGCCAAGTGTTATTGAATGTTCTGAGGTCTTGCAGTGCAGAAACAAAAGCTTGTACTATTGTTGTTCACAGCAATTGCGTAGAAGCCACTAGAAAATTCTGGGCATCTTTCCTACAGAAGTTGACTATTCCATTACTTTAAGATTTTCTACCACATTTAGGTTCACAAACATTTCATACTACTTAATAAAAATATGATTTAGTATTTTTATTTCATCTAAGTAGAAGACAGATTGCACATCACAAAACTTTCAAATACACTATTTTCATGATACATAGCCATCCTTACTACTGAGTAGCAACTTGTTCTGGTTCTAGCTGTGATAAAGCTTTTCATTGCATCTGATATGGTGCTGCCTGTTAGATTCATTACCAAAGCTGTGCTAACAGTTATGTTTTAGCTAGTGCTGAACAGTGCTTGTACAGTGTCAAATCCTTCTCTTGTTTCTCACTCAGTCTCCTGCAGTGAAGAGCTGCAGCCCTTCCCTTCCCTTCCCTTCCCTTCCCTTCCCTTCCCTTCCCTTCNNNCCCACAACCTTAAATATTGTGGAAGAGGGACTTCATACATATTCTGAGAAAAATAGGGGAGAGCACTCATGGTAGGATAAGACAGTGGTTAAAAACAACTCTGTGTGCAGATAGAGATGTTGCTTAAAGCACTTGAACAAGCAAGTTCTCCAGGAATTTCTCACATGTGAGTATAGCTGTGATTTATTGAGTTTTTAAAGAGAGGGCAAAAGAACACAGCATTTGTGAGAATATTCATAATGGTTAACATTAAAGCACAGAAGTTTAGCATCTTTAAAATGCTCCCATAATCCATGAGAAGAATAGACTCTATCAACAGAGGGCTAAGCAGAGCAGTATAATTTTTTGCTTAGAAATGCTCTTGAGACTCTTGATAAGAGGAGATTGACTATCCTTCTCTCACCATACCAGTGACTAAAAATTTCCCCCCACATGCCTAGACTCCACCTAATTTCAGGTACCCACCCTACTACTTAGTATTTGCTAGCCCTTGAAATAGCTGCAATCTAATTTTAAGAATACAAAATTACATATATTTTTCAATGTTTCCTGAATTTTTTATGAGTTTTCTTCTTCAGTTGACAGTAGATCTCTCATTCTAACACACAGCTTCCAAGTTTTACAATTGATAAGCAAAAAAAAGAAAGACAAAACCAAATCAGTGAAAGGATGGTGCAAAATGTGATAAGACATTTCTAGCAAAAAATTATATCAAGGTTCAAATACATCATATACTAACAGACTACAGATTATTTTATGTTGATTGATTTAGTATAAGTTAGAAGATATCATAGCATTCATAAGAACAAAAGTTACACAAATTCTTACACATCAAAGAAGCAAAACTAAACTAAACATGGCTGTTTCTTAACTGAAGTTTTACCAAGACTTGTTTTACCAAGTCATTTTCAAGTAGACATTTAAGCCTGAAAGTGAGATTCTGAGTGGATGGACGATTCCAAGGGATATTAAGCAAGTTTGCAGAATATACAAAATTGGGAGGAGCTGTTGACTCCCTCAAAGGCCCTGCAGAGACATTCAGTAAATCTGGGGGTTGGGCAAACACCAACCACATGAAGTTCATCAATGGAAAGTGCTGGATTCTGCGCCTGGGACAGGACAATCCTGGTTGTGTGTACAGACTGGGGAATGAGATGCTGGGAAGCAGGGTCTGCAGAAAGGGACCTGGGGGTCCTGGTCACTGGCAAGCTGAACATGAGTCAGCAGTGCCTTGGAGGGCCACCCATGGCCAGGGGCTGGGAGCAGTTTTGGATATCACAATATAAAAAAAGGCATTAAGCTGTTAAAGATCATCCAAAGGAGGGCCACGAGGATGTGAAGGGCCTTGAGGAGAAGCCGTATGAGGAACAGCTGGGGTCACTTGGTCTGTTCAGCCTGGAGAAGAGAAGACTGAGGGGAGACCTCATTGCAGTCTACAACTTCCTTATGAGGGGAAGAGCAGGGGAAGACACTCCTCAGGGAAATGGTCACAGCACCAAGCCGGACAAGAGTTTAAGAAAGGTTTGAACAATGCTCTTAGGCATATGGTGTGAATCTTTGGGGTGTCATGTGCAGGGCTAAGAGTAGTACTTGATGGTCTTTGTGCATCCATTCTGACTCAGAATATTCTATGATTCTTGAATGGATCAATTTTACAGCAGTGTACAGATTAGAAAAAAAAACTTAAAATTTTTTAGGTTACTAGAAGTGAAAATGTTCCTCATTCCTGATTAGTAAATGTAGATGGTGACACTGTGGACCTCTGGTTATCTACAGAACTAGTGATGTCAATAACTGTTGAAACTGAGATTGTTGAATTCTCATCTATCGCATCATGAGAGCTACGGGTGCAGTTTTTCTTCACCCACCCTCCTCACGTATCTTTTAGATAATTCAAAAATGATTCAAACTAAATGTCTAGTGCATTAAAATTACAATACAGGCCTTGTTAGAAACTTACAACTTTCTGTGTAATATCTAATTTGTAAGTTTAATTTTTAGTTCACAGTACTCAAGATGTAGATGCAAATAAAGGTGAAGAGAAAGATGGATAATAATAGTCATTAATTTTGTCACTAAACAATGAGGCATAACCTCCCAGTTTTTATCGCTGCTGTCAAGATAGAATATTAGTATTGAACCTTGCCTTCCTTTGTAAAATGTTTCTATATTCATTTTTATCAAAAATAGTATTGAAATTGGTTGCAACAGAGGGAAAACTAAAGGCCAATAAAATTCTTTCTGTGATAGTTTGAGCTTCCTATCTAGAGCTATATGTACAAGATAAATGTTTATCTTCACTAGAAATATTTTCTATTCTTGTGGAATCCTTAAGATCCTTACTGAAAGCCTGAAAATTATCTGTGAACAACTAAAGAGATTTATTTCTGTCAGTAACTAAATCTTGGGCATTCCAGCATATAAAAATGTATCCCAACCACACATACTATACTTACAAGTTCCTAATTGACTAAATATCTGTGTCTCTGTGTTTGGTCAGATACAGGAATATTTTATTTGTTAGACAGGAAAGGGGGCATTAAAAGCTAATATTAAGGATGGATATGGCAGAATCTGCTGAATTAGGTGTATCCCTTCCAAAACTCTGCTAAGCCAAGAGTATGGCTCCAGTGCTATACAGACCTTTGCTACTCCATGTAATTGCAGGGACATATGGACATTAAAGTTCTCTCCTAAAGCACTATTTTGAAAATAATTAAAATAATTTTCAATTACAACATCGATATATTAAATATAAAAATTCATGTATTTTTAGGTGGTGGCTACATAAAGAATGTAATAATATTTTGAAAGAGATATTTGAGGTACATGTATAGTAAGTGTTTCAAGGCCCTTTCCTCCAAGATTCTCAAAGTAAAATAGTTCTTTTCTTCTCAATGAAAGACTTAACTAAAATAAGCAGTATGAACAAATCTCCAACTGTGAACTAATTAAAGATAATTCCCCTTCATGGTTTTCCTACTAAATGTTATTTGTGATTTTATTTTGCTTTCTCAAGTTTGTCTTACTTTACATATCTGTTGTATATAAGGTTAATGCAAAATACTAATTATTTTAAATACCGAACAATATACCCCAAACCTCAGAAAGTTAACACTACTGTTTATTAAGTCTGGAAAAAAAAAAATTAACTTGTGAACACACTTGCAGCCTCATACTAGTAATACCCTTTAACTTTACCAAGCAATAAAAAAACATAGACAAATAACAAAACAAAACAACACAACAACAACAACAACAAATCACACAGCAAAACATCAGGAACCCGTTATTTTATTTATTTAGACATGAACACTGCATGATACACATGTACATTTATAATGCTGAAGTAAGCCTTTGAAATATCAATGCTACTCTAAATTAAGTAATCAGCACTTCCAAATCAATCCAGCTATATGACAACATAAGTAACAAAACCTAATCAATCCAGTCAAGGTCCTTGGGGTTTTGTATTCAATGCTACTCAAGGCATACTGCCCTATGGCATAGGAAAAAGGAAGGCTGGAGTTTTTAAGAGATATACATTGACATTCATAATGATCTAGAAACCTCACACACAACACCTCTCCCGCCACAAAGGTCCACAGAGAACCAACTTGGCTTGAATTCAGTGTTGACCTGTTTTGAGGAGTAGATTGGACTATAGACTTTCTAAGGTCAATTCAAACCTGGATGAATGTATGATTTTAAGCCTCAAGCATCTCACCCTCCTCCTTAACTGATGGGTGAAGGTATTTAAGCACAACCCTGGCAATATGACACTTTTCTGACACTTGCTTCCCATGCTCCTGAACAGTGGGGATGGAGATGACATGGAGGGACCTGACAGACACAGCCTCACTGCCAGTCTTGTAACCCATCACCAGAAATGCACCCATGGTGGCCAAAAGTCAGAGGCCTCATATCCCATGGCTGCTGAACATGCAAGGATACAATAGGCATTCTGTACATTATTCACAACTTTGTATAGTTATGGACATAACCAGCTGGGAATGCAGTATCCTTCCCTACAATTGACTCACTCCCTCTCTTACATCGGCCATTACTGCATTAGCATAATAAAGAAAAGGCACAATTTAAAACTGAGCAATGAAGTTATAATTCCACTTTCAAAAATGAAACATGATTCTCATTCCCTCTTAAGCCTTCTGGGCACTTTGCTGAAGACAAAAGATCAGCTTTGGTATTCCTTGTACAGCACACTGGAATTATTTTAATTTCAATTTAAAATTTGATATTTTGTTCTAATTGCATATGCAAATCTTTAAGACATTCAAAACTAAAACTCCTACCTGCTGACATCAGTCCCAAAAATATGTCAGATTTGTGCTGACAAATTTTGTCACATCTGCAATAGCACAAAGTGGGGATGCAAACATACTTAAAGCAGAATCATTTAATAATTATTCTTATTGCAGCTGAAAATATCTTCTGCTGCTGGGGAGATTCATGAAACCTGAGAAATCTCTAAGATCTGCCATTAGAGACAGATGACAATCTTTTCAATTCTTCCTGATAATGCTTGTAAGAGAAATAAATTACAGTAAATATTATCTTCAAACATTTCCTTAAAACAATTATACCAATAATTTAAAATTAGCAGAAGTTCTCATTTTCCTACACAATGCACCAGATCAGAAAAAGGAACCAGAACAGAATACTAAAATACAGCTTTAGAGAAACTTAACCTCTTTTCAGAACATAAGCTTCCTTTCTGCCAGTGCCTTAGCTCTGAGGAGTAGGTTTATGAGCTGACAACTTGACAGTATTTCTTTGTTATGACTGGCTAAAGACGTCCAATTGTCATACAATAATTTTCAGTAATTAGTATACATATTAGAAGTAACTCATCTTTTCACAAGAACAATGTTCTTTTGGATAAACAATAGCTTCTGCAACACTAAATTATAGAGGCCAAGCTACTAATTTATGGTGGGTTACAATTATACATGTTGTGGGCCACAAGCACTCTGTGGGCTGTGTAATGAAGGCCAATAGTTTAAAAACTGATTAGAATTACAAATAATCTGCCAGGTGTTTTCATCTCTGTTTTGGAAGACAGAATTATCCTAGCCAGAGTCTCCAAAGCCAAGATGAAAGAAAATATGGAAAATTCTATGGTCAATAGCGCTTCAAAAATACCTTTTTCAAAGTGTATATTATTTTTATATCAGTGATCAAGAATAAAAGCAGCACAGTAGTGGCACTACCACATAAAATCTCATCACTCCACACACATTGTACTGGCCTTGTAAATTTGACCACGAGTCTGGTCCTCTCAGACCATCTGTAGGAGATTTGTGGGCGCAAATAAATTAAGAGTAGAATAATTACAGAAGAGTGGTACAGTAAAGAGTTGTATTTATCTGCACTTACATCACAGGAGTTAGTTACAACTCTCTATCTCACATCATTGTTTGAAAACTTGAAATACTCCTTTTAAATAAATTCAGAATAAGCCAGAAAAGATAAGTCCTCTCATTTTCTTCCCAATACAATTTGAATGCAGAATTTTGAATCTATCTAAGAAAATATTATTGTATTAAATAGGTGATGGTTGTCTGTGATTTATAGCCAATCAACAACATTGTCATAAACAACATTACCATAAACATGAGCTCTGGATTTCAGGTGTCCAGCTATATAACACCTAATAAAATAATATGAAAAATAAAATAAAGCATCTATAAAGTGATTTGAGTTAAAGGGTCAAAAATAGTAGTATTTCTGTATTGAATCATAGAATATCCTGAGTAGGAAGGGACTCACAAGGATCATCAAGTCCAACCCCTGGCTCTGAGAAGGACACCCCAAGAATCACACCATGTGCCTGACAGCATTGTCCGAATGCTTTTTGAACTCTGTCGGGCTTGGTGCTGTGACCGCTTACCTGGGGAGCCTGTTCCAGTGCCCAAACACCCTCTAGGTGAAGAACCTTTCTCTAATATCCAACCTAAACCTGCCCTGACCCAGCTTCAGGCCATTCCCTTGGGTCCTGACCCTGATCACCGCAGAGAAGAGACCAGTGCCTGAGTCTCCACTTGCCCTTGTGAGGGAGCTGCAGATGGCTGTGATTCAGCTCTCCCCTCGATCTCCTCCAGGCTGAACAAGTACAGCTTTCATATAGATAGCATTCATAGATATTTTCATTTGGGAATGTCCATAATATAATTTATCATGGCAGTAATATGATTTTCTATTTATAACTACTTTCAACAGTCTTGGGTTAGAAGAGGTTTTAGAGAAAACAGGATGTGAACATATTATCTGACATTCAGAATGAGAAAAAAATCACAGTGTTGTGGATTTAAAACATTAGCATGAAGTACTTTTCAGTGCTAAAACTAACGAGGTTTATTTGACCATACAGATCATACAGGTAGGTTCTAAACTCTAACTGACCTGGAAACACACACATTTTATTGTCATACAAATGATAATATCTATTATATTAATAAATTGTCTATGGATTATTGTTATATAAAAATATTCAGCCCAGATCTGATACTAAACATATATGTGATTAAATTGCTAAGGGAAGGTATTTGTTTTGCTCAAGTGGCAAATGTAACTGTTTTCAGAAGTACTATATAAGGAACATTAAAAAAAAAAATAAAACACTAAGAACATTAACTGGATTTGAAGTATCCAAAATGTCAAAACTACAACACCGTTCATTAGGTCAGGGTAAAACCATTTTGCTATCATTCAATACAGATGCAGCTTATTAAATTTCAGTTGTTAAAGAACACCAAGTAGATGCGGGTTAGTCTACAAATTTCCTGAGAGCATATGCCAGTGTTTCCAAGGATTATGTTACAGAAGAAACAAATTCAAGTTTACATTCAATATTATGAGAAAATACTAGCATCTCAAATTTTTCACTCAATCTTTTTAAAATTAGAAATTTAATTTAATTTAATTAGAACTTGTGCACTAAAATAGCCTTTTGAATGGATACTAATTTTAAATATTTTTTCTGTACCTGTTTCATTTTCTACTTCTAAATTCCTTAAAATTCTTCCAAGTTGAATGACAAAGTTTTTAGACACCTGAAAATATTCTGTGATATTTAGATTTAATATGTAAATTAAATGAATGCTAAAGCTTTTGATATTAATGTTTTTGGTGTTCAGAATTGTGTGTTCTACTCATGTAAATTTAGAATGCAAATGCAGGTTTCTAAGGCTGTTGGTATTCTACAAGTTTATAATTTAAGTAGATTAAATCTTGTTACAGGCAACAGTTTAAATCACTACTGCATTTGAAATATAGAGCTTAATAAACATAAAAAAATATGTTGAGTGCATGTGCTGTATTGAAGAATCCCTAAAATTTTAAAATAATGCCTAAAAAAATTCAAAATATAACAATCACAGCTATTTGTAACAGATTTTCTAATCCAACTTGTTTTTAAAAGATAGGTACTACTTTGTCCAGTGCAGAAGAAAATCACTATGCAACAGTGATTTTCTGAACCTGATTGCACCAAAAACAATTGCATTTGTGGAAACTGAAGTGTGAAAAGCTTTTAGGAATGATAAGAAGGGAACTGAATAACAGTACATGTTTCTGCATAAGGGCAACTGCAAATGGTGATCTTTGCAACAGAGTAAAACCCTTCAGCTTCATTTTGGGAACTCATTGTGCCTTGTACTATCTCTGAAGGATAAAGTAAATTTAGGTCTAGATAAACATAACAGGCAAAACATTAGAGAAATGGGGGAAAAGAAATTTTAAAATACTTCAAAGACAAGTTTCTGCTGAGGAGAACAAGGTTGCATAGATTTTGGAGAGGGGGGATACACCCATTCTATTCTACAATAGCCAAAAAAATGAAAAAATAGGTATCAATATGACACAATGATACAATGGAATAGGTATCACCATCCTAACCATAGTATGTAGATTACTTTCCTTACCATTGTGATGCTTACTGTAGATCAAGTTAAAAATTAATATTAAAAAACAAATGCTTATCAAGAAAAAGTATTTTGTACATATTGGTTAAACTTGGATTTTGAATTAATTTGGATGTTTAGAATTATTTTCTTAGTGAAGTGCAGAGGAATTTTCAGGTTTTAGTTGAAAAAGATTGGAAGACTTTTAGCCAATTTTCTGTCTTCTTTATCTGCTGATCTACAAGAATAGAAGCCAGTTCTTTCAGATCTCCTAAGTCTTACTGTATGATCAGCCCACTTGAACTTGTACTCAAAGCCTTTATCAAAACCTACATCAACCTGATGGGGAATCTATTTATGTTTCTATCAGCATGTGTTATCAGTATTTTAAGAGAAGGAACTACCCGTTTTGACCTTTGCTCAAATACACTCTGACATGCAATAACCAAATTTTTTTAAAAGGACCTGCACAGGCAGGTTGTATTACGGCCCCCGAGAAAAACTGTCATTTGTGTCTGTTGCACAAACTCTCCTGACACTGTTTTGTAGATTCTGTTGTGATTTTAGGCAAAAAAAGGATGTTTTTTTTAATCTTTTCTTTAAAATATCTTCTGCTTCTTTGTACCATTTGGGGTTTTTTTCTACTATCTATATGAAATGTGCTGTCATATCAAGTTTCCTATAAAACACCTGTACTTCAAAACTGGCAAACTCTTTAATTCTTATTTGACTGGTCTGTACTAATGCCTGCTGAAGACTGATGTGCCTATTAAAACATTATTTACTGGCTTTGGATCATCCCTGTGCTTGCTAACAGGCAAATGGTTTGCAAGTCTTTTGATCTCTGGCATGATCAAAGAGTAATGGCATCTTTTGACCACCACTACTCAAAAAAAAAAAAAGCAATATGCATTAACGAAGAGGGGTGGTGTATTCTAGCTAAAGAGTCAAGGGTAAATTAAACAAATTATAATAAGATTTAAATAATGATTTCTATTAACAAAGCATAGGTCTGGGCAGCTATTAACATCTGAGTAAAATGTGTATTCAAATCACACCTGTTCAGTCTCTCAAAAGTGCTATTTCAGCTAATTTAAGCACTCATTCCTCTTAGGGACACATTTTCCTGGGAAATTTAAGGTACTGAAATCAACCTGAGTAAATCATGCAGTTAAATGATTTTTCATAATAGAAAAATTTGGCTGACTGAAAATGCTTAAAGACTGTGGAAATACGGAACACTGGTGGATGACTAGACAGTTTTGTATTCCATATGTCACAAACACAAGTCTCAACTAACAAACTTGTTATGATCTAACTACCAACAGTGGAATTGCAGTGCTAGAAAATGTGACAGAAAAAATCATTTAGCTACAGAAATTATTATTTCTCAAGAATGAATATTGACAGAATATACTGGAGGCTTTTTCATCCTTCTTTAGAGATGGACAGGAGCATCGAGATATAAAACTGTAGAATTCTGTTCTTTTCTTCATGTCTGCCAGTGTAATTTTGGTTTGTACCAAATCCAAATATACTGCTGTATGCCAGTTATTGCATTGGAACATCCCCTTGCATTCCTATGGGTCTTATTTGTATTGCAGAAACAGGTATACCCTAATTTGCAGGGATGTGCTACCCAGTTCAGTTTCTGTAGCTCTCTGGTCTTCCACATTAATTTCCAGAGTATGACTTAATCAAGAAACCTCTTAATAATTACATCCCCAAAAATCCTATTACTCTTAGTACAATCAGCACTCACATTATTTCATGTTCAAAATGGATAGAAAGAGCATAAAATGTTTGCCTTGTAGTCTGATCAAAACCTCTGCTCCTTCATCAGCAAGAGGGAAACAATTTTGCTGGGGCAGGCTTGTGTCTCAGTTGTCAGCTCTCTAAACATCTCTGATCTGTGTCTTGTAGACAGAGCACTCTTTTTGGAAGGCTAGCAGCATCCAATTTTTGAGTTGAACTTTAGAACATGTTCTGAGTCATCTTCTCTCTTCTCCAGTAGAAAAAGTGAGGCGGTATGACAGGACAATCCATGTTTAAACCCATTTCACTATAAAAAATGGCAGGGAACAATAGGAGATATTTCTGTATTTCCTACTCAATAAAGAGTATTTCAGAATTCTTATTAGATATACTAAATCTGGGGGTTATGTGAAACAAACTCCAGGTCCTAAAGTAGTGATAGTAATTTATTAACATAAAATCAGAACTTCAATTCTCTTTCTGACTATCTGATAAACTAAGTCTTCAGTTGTGACCTTAGGCATGCACTGACCACAACGAAGCACTGTTGTTGCCTAGCTACAAATTTTCACTTTTAGATTCAGCACTGCTTCTGAATGGTGACCTAATGAAGGGCGTCTTTGCTCAAAAATCCTATTTTTTTTAACTTAATTGATGAGTCTAATAGGAGTTAATACACACTATGAGTCTTGTAACACATTATTTAAGTACACATCTATTTAAAATTCTTTAACAGCACGGTCTCATGTTTTATCAAAGCATTTCTTTGGTATATCTGAAATTGTCATGATTTTAGTGATTAAATTTTAAAGGAATTACTTAAACTATAGCTCTTTCTCTAGTGATCCTATATATTCTTCAGTAACTTCTCTTTGAAGAGAGTTCAATGCAGTTACTACAAGACTCACAACACCCCAAATTAATGGGTCATGCATGTGTGAGTGTGATTTCACTGTCACATGTCCCAGTACCACAGTTTCAGGGTTGTTAGTTGGATTGTTTACCTTTTTTTTTTTTTTTTTTTTTCCCTTAGCCAACTGTCTATACTACCATATGAGGCTTCTGTCATCAAAATTATCTTCTACAGAATCATTGTGACCCATTTATTCATCAATGTATTGCCAGTTAAAATACTTAAGGATTTCAATTCCAGAGTTAAAAGAAATTTCAAATGAAAAATTTTGCTTTTGCAAACCGAAGTTTATAAGGGGATAACAGAAATTGAGATACCATAGATCTGTGTTTTGCTTAGCTGTGGAGCTCTATTGAGATGGGTTGAACACAGAACATGACTTCAGAGGAACTGCCTCAGACGGTCAGAAGTGTGGAAACCTGTAACATCACTTGAGTCCAGGTCCCACCTCTTTCACCTTCTGTTGCAGACGATTCTTCACAACTAGGCTTGGTAACAACACAGGAGCAGCTATGATTTAACTATGTAACCCTAAGACTCCGTACAGCAAGGTAGATTCCACCAGATTTCAGATTTGCTTTGTCAGAAAGTGGACCAAAATGAGAAGCAGGTACTCTTAAACATTCAGAATTAAGTTACTTGAATTTCACATAGAGTAGAACAGTGAGAGCACATCATACCAGTGTTTCACGTACAGTAACCAAACTTTTAATTCACTCCAGAACAGATTTTTTATTTTTACAGCCCTAATTGGGCGAAGTCACATTTGTGTGAAATTGTCTCCTTTTACAACTCATTACAACTAAGATAGTCATATTTGCTCCACAACAGACTTCAGGAAAAGGGTTCTTTCACCTATGGTCTAAACTGTGAATTTATTTCCAGCTACACAAAATTCTCGACATCCTTGTACCATGTATACACATATTGGCCACTTCTATATGTGTTCCCAGTGTCATGGAATCACAGAATGTCCTGCACTGGAAGGGACCCAAAAAGATCATCAGAATCCAAGTCCTGGCCCTGCACATGACATCCCCAGAAGTCACACCTTGTGCCTGAGAACATTGTCCAAAACACATCTGCCAGCTTTGGTGTCATGATCATTTCCCTGTTCCAATGCCCAATCAACCTCTGGGTGAAGAACTTTTCCCTAATATCCAACCTAAACTCCCCCTGGCACAGCTCCATGCCGTTCTACAATGGTGTGCACGCTTCTACAATGACACCATACAGAACAGAAGTCTTTTTGAGTAGAAATTTGAAAAAGAGGACAAGAAAAGACCTTGCAACCTAGTAACAACCCAATACATACCAGTCTATGTAAGTAAGTGCACAACAACCACAGTAAAAGCAACCTAAAAATGCATTTAGTAATACAGTATACTGAATTATAAAACATGTCACTGATTACTTGCCTTTAATACAGAAGCCTGTAAAAACAAAAATACTGCTCAGGCTGACTGCCATCAAAGCATGAAAATTTTCTTCTGGCATTGTCCAACATCATTTGCCTACAACAACACCTACCTGTGAAACTGAGACCCTTATTCAGGAGGTTAATGTGAGGTAGGAACTCCATTCAGAGTTATTTTGGCTTAAGGGCATAATGTCACAATTTGGTGCATCCTTTAATGACTTTTTTTTTTTTTTTCTAAAGGCAGCTTACAGCTTAGACTTAGTTCAGCGAATTTCCTTGCAAGGTCCTTGGAAAATAGGAATGGGTAGGGAGTACTACTCATTGTGTGGCCAAATTTTTTGTTCATGTCTGCTTACTGATTTTTGTTCATTTCACAAATAAACAAGGCATGAATACATCAACCCACAAACCATAAACAATAAAGAACTTCATCCTGTAAGTTTGCTACGGCCAGCAGTTTGTGGCTGAATCTGCTATTTGTCATAAGATAAATGATAAAGTGATTGCCATTTGTCACTGAATACACAAGAGAAGTGTTCAGCTGTGAA
>WBMY01017042.1:349955-370328 GCA_013397315.1 Donacobius atricapilla
TAATTAATAATTGTTTTTAAAAATTAGACCATTAAAATAGTTCTCACTTATGCTGGTTAAAATACAGTGAGGGTTAATTTACTCTTCATTATTATGCATATGGCTTGTTTTTCAATGGAGAAATATAAAGCTTTCCCTTAAAATTTCTATTAACCTTCCTTTTTTACATCCCTTAAACTTTCACTCAGAGTATTATTACTCTCATGGCACCCAACCTCTAGCGATGCATATTCCTCAGAAGGCAAGGTATGTGACTTCCCTGTGAGCCAATAAAATCAGTGGGATGGTTATTTGGGTAATTCTGATGGCACTTCCCACAGGACAGCATGTAAGTTGATATGCAAAGACTACCCAGGAGCATGGAGTAAAATTCAAAACTCTATCTTGTAATATGGGAGTCCCACAGACCACTGTAACACACTGTTGGAAGCCACTGAGTCAACTAATTAAAGACAATTTTATAGCCAGACTATTTGTTATCTGTCCCCGCACTAACATGGAATAGCCTAAAGGGAGCAATGGCTCTCTAGCTTTAAAAAAAATCCTTTTTTATCATATATATTTAAATATAATTCTTGTGTTTACATAGATATGCTGCAACAAAGCTCTCCAGCAATATTTATATTGATTAACAGTATTTTTTGAAAGTAAGAGAGGTAAACTATACAGGAAGTATTAGTGCAGCAAGACTTTAAAAATGGCTAGAAGAAAAGATAACCTAAAAGATGAATAGTAAATGATAAAAGACACCCAGTGGATTTTACCTAATACTGTCATAATAAACACCCCCCTGGATCTAAATCAGTTTTTCCCTTTTTCTTAATTCAGCTTTCAGAAGTAAATTATCATATTTCTATAACAAAACCTTCTGAAATATGCCATTTTGAAGATTATTTCATTAGTAATACTCCCAATACCTGATGAAACAACATATCATGACTAGCTGTTAGAACCAGACATGGATTTTCTGATATATCATTCTCAAGATGGAAAATGGTTTTCTGTAAAAAAGAAAGTACTCATAGGAATACGCTGATTTGATTTAAAATGAAAAAAGATTTAGGCTCAAATGAAAATATTCTGATCAAACATTTGCAGACTAAACAGCAGGGTTTTAATCATAAATTATAAAAAACTTATTTTATTATCTATAAAATGTAAAGTAAATTTCTTTTAGAGTATATTCTTCTCTTTTAAGTTTCCTGCACCGTGATAAGGAGATGAATTTCCATATGTCCTTTTATATAGCTGAGAAATTATCATTTAATTTTAGAAGAAACATTGCTGAACTTGGTGCAATCCTAAGATACACTGCTATAGAAATATCAATTTATTACTGTCTTCTTTTCCAGTATCATGCAACAGTCAAATATATCACAGAAAATTTGGAAAAAACTATTGGGATATAAGAGGGTTTTTAATGGAAGACTAGTGTTAATAGTTAGGAAGTTAGGACATTGCTACAATTTCAAAGCAAAAAGAAAGTCAGTGTATTTTATATTTGTTAAAGCTTTGTTGATACTTTATATGTTTATCAAAAGTATAAGTCTGTATCCATCTCCATTTAAAAATTTCAAATATACATTATCATGTGTCCAATAGCAAATACTAATGAGGACCGATGCTAACATCTCCAAGGGTTTTGGTCATTCAAATTGTCTTGCTCAATCTCCAAAAACCACAGTAATCGCTTTTACATTTCCTTTAATTGAAAGTACAATAATCACATTAGCAGCGGAAAATAAGCACAAGCAGGCTTGTTTCAAGGTTAAGAAAACAAGACACAACATAATCATTCTGAATGTGATCCAACCCTCGTTACGAATGGTTATGTCCAAGAATTCTTATCTGTGTGTTTAATACAGCACATATCAGCACTGAAGCAAATGGCAATATGATAGTTTGGGGACTGTGCTGTCTCTGTAGAACAGGAGGTAATGAGATGCTGTGAGAGCACTTAGAGAGCACAGTGATAAAATAGGCCTGTAAGGTATGACTTCCTCATTATACACAGAGATTTCACCACATTCAGTAGCATGACTGCTAGTAAATCAAAAGTCACACCTTGTATTTACGTGTGATATTTGTTATCTTCATGTGTCACAGTCTTATCACTCAGCAATCCACTCTCCTGTGGGCAGACAGGGTCTAGAAGGTCTGCAAATCAGGAACGCAGCATTCCAGCCAAATCACACATGATGTGTGTTCCTGCAAGAACCAGGCGCACAGATGCCTGCTTCACATCCTTGTCAGTCCTGATCATGAATAGATGATTTCCATCCCTCAGTGCACTGCAAGAGCCGCCTCACATCTTTTCTTTCTCTGTCTGTATCTGTGCTGAAGTCACTAGTTTCTCCCTCTATCAGGACCATTCTTAACTCCGTTTCCCTTCATGATGCTAACAACAAGCATCCCTTGTTTTCTCACCAAGCATCTCACCTAATTTAGGGTCAGTATGTCTAATGACAAGATTATTTTACTTCCTTTAGGTATTTAACAGTCCTATCTAACCTCCAGGAGAGAGGGAACTTCTTGCTTGAATAAAGATATAACTCTCTATCTCTTTCTTGGCAAGATAATTCCTTCTTTTCGCGGCAAAAAGTCTTTCCATCTTTTTGTTCTTGCTTACTAGCTTTTACTCACCCTCACAAAACCTGCAAGTAACCACAAAAAGGCCATTTTATTGGACCTTTTCACAGACCTCAGACTGGAATTTTCCATCTCACTGGTCTTTCCATTTATTACTTCATCATTCTCCTCTGCATAAGGTGTAATGGCTCATACCTGTCCATCTTAAAAATGAGATAATGAGAATGACTTGTAATTCTGACCTCCAAACTGCGCTGCTTGCTGTGCACCTCTGTTTGTACTGTCATACACATCTGCACTTCTCCTTAAGCAGAAGGAATTACAAACCAACTTTCCATTTCCAGAGTTTAGTTTGTTTCCCTGCTTAAATCTCTCCCTGAATCAATCAAAGCATCTGACAATGCTTTTCCCAGACTAAAAGATTCAACTTACACTGAGCTCCTTGAGATTTTGTTTTCACCTTGGCTCTAAGTACATACAGCATTACCATGCATATGCACAGCCTATATAGGTAACATCCACTTTTACTTTCTGTAGTTCAAGATACTTGGAACAAGTATTCTGTTGTTTTCAACTATCAAGACAGGCAGTTCTCATTCAGTATAATATCTCACTAGAATTTCTAGAAACTCTAGATGAACTCTTGAGCTGCTTCCTTTAATCTGTACTTCAGAAGTTGAGGTGTTGTTTTTTTGTGTCTTTCTATCCTTGGGCAGAAATTCTCCATATGTTTTTTATTCCTGCTTTAACCTTTTCTCATATTCTGTCATCTTATCTTTGAGATTATTAAATACCATCTGAACATTTTGCTGCTTAAACGTCACACCACTTAAAATTTTTATTTGAAAGATAAAAAAATCAATGAAATAATCAAAATATTCTGCTGTACTGTTTTTTAGTCTTTACTTACAAGTATTTTTAATTTCGTTAGAGATAAAAGTGTTTTCTCACAACTAATGTTACCTTTAAAAAAAAAGAAGCCATATGACAGAGCTTATCATGAATGTTTAGACCACCTAAAGAAATTCTTCCTATCAATCCTTATCCAATGAGTCTATTGAGATACATAACTTCCACAGTTTTGAAAAACAGCTTGCATTTTTAGAGTACAGACTGGCTCACCATGTTTAAATATCTGTTTAAATAATAATATTCTGGGACACAGATTTAGCCCATGGCCAATGTTATATCAAGTAATCGCAGTTTTATTATTTATTGGGACTGGAAGTCAGAAGTTCACATCATTTGTGCAGTATTTTGGTTTTGTCTCTGTCCATACCTAGTATGTTTGCTTTAAGCTGTACAGACTAAATATGTAAAATTAAGCAATTTTCAGATTTTTCACCTGATACTGACATGATGTTCTCTCAGGGTCTGTATTTCTGTCACTCATAGACAGAATAATATACTTGCAGACAAGCAAACAAACAAACAAACAAACAAAACCCCAAAAACTTCTCTAACGGATTTTCTGCAAAATAATCTAAACTAAAGCCTAGGATGTAATGTGGGCTGCATAGTAAAGACAGCATAACAATGTGCACACACAAAAAAAAGAAAACTCGAGAGACAATTTTAAATCTACTTTTTCTAATGTTAAGGCATGGTTATGTAAACTCAATGTTATATTAACACTAAAATAAAATAACTTTTTAACTTTAAAACAAAGAGTCAGAGAAAGGGAAGAATCTGTCATGTAACAATGAAACTGACTGCTCAGGAGCCATTTAAACCGTCAAGAAAGGAACAGCTGGGACCAATGATAAGCTGTTATCCTTCTTGGTGATTAGCTGATACTTGACAGAACAGATGTATTTAGGAGTTTTGGACCCTAGTTCTAAATTCTGGAGGTCACAAGACTTTTACTGAGACTCTTCAGAAAAACAAATCTTGTTGCAGAAAATTAAAGCATCTAAGACCTCCTCTGAATCTAAAAAGGGGCTTGGAGAACCATCAGAAATTACCTGGAGTTCTTTTCACTAAAACACCCTTCCAGCCTTCCTAATATCCAGTATACCCCCATATATTGTTTCCTGCTCTTATTTCCTTTTCTAATGGAGGTGTAGGCACATCATACAGCAACTGATGCATATAAATGTGGGGGTCAATGCAAGCAAAGATGCCCCTTACATAAATCTTGAATTCACAGGATCTGCTCATCTTCCTTCTAGTTTAATTAGCATCAAACTTCCCTGAGATAAAGACAATTGAGTGAATACATTTTGTCTTCATTCTTAACTTCAGATTTGAGGACATGTTTTTGTCTTTCAAAAATGCAAAAACAATTTTTCAGAAATTATGAGACAATTTCTAGATGGAATACTTGTGGTATGTAATTTCCTTTGTGTAGCATGTTAGGCTATATTTTGCAGTAGTGTTCAGTTGGGTTGTAAATTTTATTGTGGAAAAGTATTTTTTCAAACGACTGCTGTTTTGAAACCATTGTGTCAGTGTTTCTATTTCACTCTGGTGGGTATTATTTGGTCTTTTTTATTGCATTAATAGTAAGCAATAATAAGTCAAGGAGGTTTTAGTCAGAGAAAGATGCTAGGAGGTACCCGCAAAGGGACAACAGTGAAGACTGAAACCAGAAGTAGGGACTCAAAAAAAATGGAACTAAAAGCCAAGAGTAAATGTAAAAGCAGGTATTCCATTATTCCCAGGTTTTCTAAAAAGTCAGATAGGTTTTATGGAAAGAAGAAAGATCTATCAAATAAATAAGACTATTTGATATTGAACTATACATGTAACACAAAATGTAACTGGGAATAGCTACTAAAGTAGACTGTGTTAAAATAGGTTGATGAAATGCCATGTGATATGGCCTACAACTGAAAATATTAATAGAAGAATAATAAAAGAGATTAGCCTGAAAGAACTTTTTTTTCTAAATGTTGTTATCATTAATCTTCACTAATGAAAAACAGTAGGCAATGAAAAAGCACCAGCAACACCAAACCCCTCCTCTCCTTCCCCCTTTATGCACAGAGTCTGGCTCTGTCAGTCAGAAGGCAGAACCATGCTGCCAGTTTTCAGCATATCACAGGATGGAGAAATTCCTGTCTGCTGTGCCTTCTGTATTCAGAGAATGACAAAAAGTAGCACTAGCCATTGGGATGTACAAGGTGGAAGTCAGGGCTGGGGATTGGGGAATTTTTTGACTGTAGGCTTCTTCCTGTTATGTAGGATCTCTAAAAGCAAGTTCTTGAGAAAAATGCAGCTCTTCTTTATTGTCTATTTCAAGCCTAGAAGTTGCAGAATTTGCAAGAAAATTTCTCCTTGAAAGGGAGATGAGCTTGTTCACTACATTGAAGGAACAAATTGCTGGAATGAACTTTCAGTGCCACTTTGTGTTGACATTATCCATTTCTTCTCTGAATCTGAATGTAACATGTCACTGATATGAGACCACTGACTACTGGCTAAAAAAACTGTGGAAAATTAGGAGATTTTTTTCAGTCATGGAAAGATGCCTTCAGTTCTGGAAGCTCACTAAGTTCCACTGCACATTGGGTCCCTCTGAATCATTCTGTTTGAACCCAAGAGCCAGGAAAAAAACATATCCCATCCCACATATTCATCTAAAAAATGTACATAGATTTCCCCCCTCCCCCAGTCAAGAATTTTATGGAATAATCTCTCAAAGATCTTTCTACATCAACAGCGCATAAGTGAAGGAGATCATAGAAAGAGAGCTGTAGTATGATGATGTAAGAATGACTTTTTCACTGTTTAGTCATCCTGTACAATTCAACAATCTGAGCTGCTTTCTTTTGACATTGCACAGCAGGCTCACCTTTATCCTTGAAGAGTAAGCCTGCTGTGCAATCAGCATATACAGCCCTCCAAGGCTTGCATGGCCTAGAAGGCAGCCTGCATTACCCGTTGGATAGAGCCCTTTGAGACTATTTTCAGCAATCATTAGTCACAGTAAGTTTAGGCCCACATTTCTTAAACCAAAGAAAATACAAAGTGCATTGAATCCTCCATTAGTTAAGGATGCAACTGACCATGAATATTATCAGAATTCTGAAAGCAATTTCGATGACCAAAATTCAGTTTAGTAGACAGGCCACTTCTCATTAATAACTTCAACAGATGTGTTAAAACTAAAAGCAGTGATCAGACAAAAATACTCTCAAATTATTGACAAAAAGTAGATCTTTTCTATAAATAATACTGTAAAATAACCATCTTGTGCAATAAAGTAAAATTACTAATTTACTTTTATTAACATAATTAATTTTCCTTTAAAATTCATATAATAGATAGGTCTTACCTCAAACTAGCAAAGATTTTTCTGTATTGTCTATCAGTATTTGCTTCATGTTCCATAATTAATTTAATTCTTTACATTCATCCTTTAGGTTTTCCATAGTATGATAGTTTTCAGCAATTCAACTACAAATTTAAAAAACAGACAACCAACCAATACCATCACCAATAACAAAAAGCCATACCATGCAAATTAGGCAAGGCTAGATTTCCAAGTACACTGTTTTAAGCACATGCATATATGGCCATATGCAAAAATTCATGACAATATATACTCAAAGAAAGAGAAATTCCTTCAGAGAAGGCACTTAAAGCACTCAGTACAACTGGCAAAATTGCATTTATGTAAGAGAACAGCTTTGCAAATCTAATTAGAGTTCTCCAGCTTGTTGCACAGTTCTTATATTATAGATGCACAGATTTTATTGTGACACCTGTATTTTTGCAATTGCCTATGTTGAATGTAGATTTCTGCATATTTATAGACCAACATCTTCAAAAAATACATCCCTTCTACTTTTGTCCCTATATATGAAATTTTTGTAAATAAGCCCTGGCTTGCATGGCAAAATCACTCCTAATGACAGCAAAAAAGTAACAATATTTGCATATGATGGAAGTGTGGGACTATTTATTTCACTGTGTGCAGCCAGTGTCCAGCTTTTTCTCCTGGACTATTCATGTACCTACAAAATATAATGCTGTTTTAGGCCGATGCCTAAACCATTCGACTTTCAGGAAAAATCAGTAAGTTTTTGTTGCTGGTCCCCAGGGCATTTTTCATGTCGCTGCCTAAATAGAGAGTTGTCTTCTTTCAGATGTCAAGTTTTTCACAACATTTTTGTCCTTACTCCACAGACAGTGGAGGATTAAAGCACAGAGAATGACTCCTTTCCTCAGCTGCAACTTGAAGTGATGCTGACATTAAGCTGCTGAAAACATTTAAATTATAATGTGTTTTCACTAAACTTCCTGCTCTACAGAGGAGAGGTTAAATTGCACTTTCTTGTACCAAATGTGAGAGACGGTCACAGGGCCCAAAAAATGTGAGCATTCACAACACAAGCAAACTCTACTTTCAAGAGCAAGAGTATCTGGTAAACAAAGCTGCAGCTTCCCCACAATGAACAAGGTAAACATAAAGCACTGTAGCAGTTCAGCAGTAATAAACAGGTGGGAGTCTTCTATTTGGGTGATACTTGTAAAGTGGTCTTGCTGCATTAGATTTTGTAACCCTGACTAATGGGCTGTAAGCAGCTATGTAAATGGGTTAAATTAAGAGGGAGGAAAATAACTTTTGATTATCCTTATATATACACACATATACACATATAAGTTAAGTGCACACATGTATAAATACCAGATTTCAAGACCTCATCAGTAGGCAAAGTATGGTTCCTAGTATTTTAAGATCAGTATTTTTAAAATTTCTCCTCAGACACTGTTCCATTTTCCTGGAGCAGTAGTATCATGCATAGTCTAGGGAAATTTTTTTTTCTTCTGAAAAGACTTCTTATGAAAGATATACAAAAAGGTAGCTATAAAAAAAAAAACAAAAACAAAAACAAGGAATCAAAACTGTTGTAACAGATGTTAGGACAGATATATGAAGTTGTGCAAGGATGTCAGATTTTTAAGAGCTTCAAATTTTGTGAATGTGTAATAAGTATCTATATAGGATTAGATGAAAATGTCATGTTTCTTGCAGAAACATAGAATCATTGGAAAGAAAATGTAGGTATAATAATTGATGTTAATTCCCATGTAAGTGAATTGCCCATAGGGAGTCTAAAACCCCTGAGGAAAAGTTTTAGGCTTGGTACCAAGAGAGCCTGGTGCAATGTGATACCCTGTGATGTATAGGATCTCTGTATGATCTATCCTGACCTTAAACTTTGCAAACCTGAGATGATTAATACATCGTGTCCAGATATAAATGTGCGCACAAACATGCCATGACATGTTTTGTACCAAAGATTCAGGGTCATGTTTGAACTCTGTTGGAACAAAACTGTCAGTGAAGAAGAATTTTGCAACTTTGATTTCCTGCACTTTTCTCAGGACTTTTTAACCAAGGCAAGCAAAACCTGAAAGTGTTGGCTTCTGAGCATATGGAATGCTAGCCATTGAGTCAGTGCAACCTGGTACCTATTACCAAGGAGAGAGAATTTGCCATCAGCTTTTAGAATAAACAAACAAGAATGGTGAGATACTCTGCAGTCTGTGATTCACATATCAATTGACTGAATATCTGCACTTAATGGCTTGCTGTAGTGGATAACAATCCATCCACTATCCTGCCTAAACTGAATGAGTCCCTTGGCACTTGGTCATTCAGCTGCTCAATACACGAACAATACTCTTCTTTCTTCCTAGCTGCTGAACAAGACTACTTGTGTTTTATGAGGTAGAATTCATATGCTGTTATCTAGGTATTTAGCTTTTTGACATTTAAATGTCAGCTGACCAAACGATGTCACTTCCAATTTAATGGTATGATGCAGTAGCCTCCTCATTGTGATTCAGCTTGACTTAAAATAGGCAAACTATGAAACACTGAGTGAATTGCTTGGTCAGTTGAAAGCTGGAGACTCTATATTACCCCTGTAAGGAAAATATTATAAAATCGTAGCCATTCCTTTCATAACATCATGTAAGCTACACACTGGCTTTACCAAGACAATGCCCTAATCACAGAAGAGCAATAATATCTCTGACTACTACCTTAAAAACCTTTTTCTGAGAAACAAAAGAGCATGATTAGAGGAATCATATAATATAATCCTGCACAACTAGTGGTATGAGTTACTGTTAAAACAAGACAGTCTCTTTTACAAAACTTTAATTTCTACAAGCCTGTATCAGGCTCTAAAAATGCAATATTTAAGGTATCCAAGTGCTATTATCAGTTCATAGCTCTACAAATTTCATAAAATAGGCTTTTTCGTATTGCTTTGTTCCACTTAACAGTCCTCTGTTTCTCCAGAACACAAACTCAAATATTACTCAAGTAAATAATGGATGCAGTTATTTAGAGTTACTAGGAGAGGCAGCATTAAAAACACCAATAAAAAAGTGTAGGAAATAAATGCCCTGAATAACATTGTAGAATTAGTGATTATCTGTGTGCTGACTCATCAGTCATTTCCACCTGTTCTAAGATCTCTTGGTAAACCTGCAGTTTGGTAGAGCATCACCTTTAACAGAGAGGCATATATAAACTTCCTCTTCCCTGTCAAATTTAGAAACCTGTGTGAAACAATTAATTTCTCCATGCTTAATTTAAGATTCTGTGATATATAAGAAGTCTTGGAATTTTTCCATAGAAATTACAGGATTCCTAAAGGATACTCTGAACAACATGAAAGCTTTTATTGTTTTATATATGTATGTACTTGACTCATCTTTGATGCTGTAATATCTAACAAGTTTATACAAGATGGAAATTAAAGAGCAATAAAAATTAACAGAATGTTGGGGAAAAAATGGTTGTTTCTTCTAATAACATGTTTATATAAAGCACAATGTTCAGTAATGAAATTCAGTAATTCACTTTTGTGGATTATAGTTTAGTAAGTGATACAGCAGATACGAGCCATCATTTACAAAAAGATGCCATCTGCTGAGCAAACATGCAATCAGCAGGCGCTTCCTATTACACTGGAATCTTTTTTGTCCTTTATTGATTTTCTCCCTTGCATTTCTAAAGCCCCTCAAGCAATCTGAGCCAATGTAGCAAATGAAGAAAGCAAAGGACTTCTCAATGACCCCAATATAAATTCTGCTTTGTGCTTCACGCTGTCTCAAGGCTATGGACCTCATAGGTTAGTTCAAGCAAGAGACAGAAAATAGTACATAAAGTGTGTGTATGTATATAGTTCCAAGGCAGCTCTGTAGAAATGACAGTCTAACCTCTGAGATCAAATAGACTTCAAAAAACATTACAACATTAAACATACTTCAGTGCAAGCATTAAATTACTCACCCCTATACCATTTAATTGTTGCTTCATAACACTTCTCCTTTTTTGTTCCACTTGTTCAGTTTGCTTCTGCTCTTTATCTACCTTATTTACACTCTGATCCAAATAGGAGACCTTTTGGAGAATTTATGCATGAATAGATGCATTAGTATTCAAAAGTTATTGTCCCACATCTATGTCAGAAAAAAGCATTAGTCATTAAATACTTTCACAGTTACCATTCCTAAGCTTATTTTGCTTTTCCCTTCGATAATCCTTTTCTCATCATGTATGTTTACATGTTGTATGCTTTGAATGATAAAGTCCATTTTAAAATATGGACTGCTTCATTTTTGACCTTGTAGAAAAACAAATTAAATAAATTCTGAAGTCAAAATATATACTTGAAATACTTTCCATGGAGCAAAATAGAAGTTTATCAATTGTTATCACTACCTCATGCGAAATACAGCTAAGGACAGCTACCAAGAAGAGGAAGAAGAAAGTAATATATTACAATATCTCATTTTTCTCTTTTTCATTAATCCAGTCTATTATTAATTAGCATCTCAAGAAAAATGGTTCTTGTCTATTGTATTAATTTCATTTGCATCATTAACACAAGCACCAAATATTAAATGAAAGAAACTATGATTAATACATGTAGTAAGGAAAATTTTGCATTAATAAATATGCTTAAATGAATTGCATAATATTTATATTATTAAAAGTTTATAATTCCGTGTAGAAGATATAAAAATATTAAAATAGGTATTAATATTTTTATTCTGAAAAGCTTTATACAATGAGAAAGTTCTCCCTGGAAATTACCTCTATCTTTTGGATATCATTTGCATACAAATCTGCTTGTGCAAACTCTTTCTCCAAGCTTTTAACACAGGTGTAGACCATGATGTATAACTCACACCACACCTCTCTGGGTTTCCACAAAACTAATGATGTGATCTTTGTCACATTGTTTCCACTTAGTTTCAGTTGGGGAAGGGCTAACAACATTAGTCACTGCCATTTATGCCTTGTTTTGAAAATACTATTAGGTATTAGAAGAATCTTCTTCTTCTTCTTCTTCTTTTCTTTTTTTTTTTTTTTTAATTCTTCAGTTTGAGTTATTAAGTCTGCATTAAAAATAAACTGCTACATAATCCATTATCAGAACTCAAACCATTCAATATCCCTCATCTCTCATCCGAAAGTGAGGAAGTACTGCTGCATGCAGAATATGACAAGAGCCCTTCAAATAGAGTAATACTAAAAACCTGAAGATGATATTCCATGACAAGCTGTGTACTAGCTGTTGGATAACAGAACTAGGAACCTACGGACTGATTCTGCAACAAAACACCCTCCCTGCTGATGCAGCTGACATTGTTGTCTCTGAGCTTTCAGAAATAAAAAAATACTGTATCTAAACTCAATAGGCTCAATTGATGCTGATACTTCAATGTTCTCTAACAAGTATATGACTTACAGAAAACTTCTTGTCTTAATTAATAGCTAGTTTTTCTACTCTGTTTCACTTATGACAGAAGACTGAAAACAAATTAAATTTCTCCCATATTTTCTGTTGCTTTCAGAGCTAATTCACAAAAGAAGAAATGGAATGAGCACCTGCCTAAGAAAAAGACATTCAAAAAGTCTAAAGATCAAAGTCTAAAGAGCTAGCTTTTTTTAACAATGACAAAAAAAAAAATCTATTGACTGGTTCAGACTCTACTACTTTTATTTCATGGCTATCTTGAAATGTATCTTTATTTCTTATTCAGCAACTTGTCTCTCAGTCTCTTCAATGCTCTTCCTATCTTCATAGAATGTTAAGGAACCTTAAGGATCACCTAGTTCCAACCTACTCTTTTCAAAATATAGTGGTTGGTGGTAAATATGTCCTTTTTCATTTTTAAATCACAGCCTACAAGCATAGTTATGCTTACTGTGAGTTTTACAAGCAGGAAATGCAGCATATTTTCTGAATTCCTATAGAATGGCCCAATATTAGGTAAAGCTACAGTTGCAACAATCTGGTTAGTAGATGGAATGGACAAGCTTCCCAGAAAACCACGAACATTTCTTCGTCTCTGTCACATTAGAAGATCCCCTTTAGCTGTCTCAGAACAGTCTCATCTAAACTGCTCTACACTTTGACCCTAGTAAATGATAACTTTTGTACTTTCCACACCCTTTGGCATCATTATTAAATTTTGTTCTAACAGGAAGAAAAAGGCTCTTGACAGCTAGGATATGAATGTTGTCTAACACAGAGAAATAGGGCTTTGGAAGAAAAAATAACTGAAAAAGGCTTAGTTGAAAAAGAACTTAAAAGCCACCCTAAAAGAAGTACAAGGACTCTTTATCATAACAAGACATGAACTACAATTAAAAACAACAACAACAACAACAACAAACCCCACAGACATCTTGAGACCAAAATTTACTTTTGATTAGGAAAGTGTTCTTTTTTTTCTGTCTGTAAAAAGAAATAAGTGGGCTGAAAATGTCAGTAAGGATTTTGTTCAAGAATCCAGTTAAGAGAAAGGAGCCTTTTAGTTTCAATGAGTAATCAAAAAGAATGAATATCGAATAGAAAAAAGGGAGGAAGATGTTTGGAATCAAACCAATCATGGTATGTCAGTCAGGCCCAGAAATGTTACCTTCAGTCTTCTCTAAGGCAAAGCCTGAGAATCAGAGGAAGTTGGGCATCAATCACAAATACATATGATGGAGGCATTTTGCATCACCTGCTTCAAAGAAGAGCAGTCAACACGTTCTGCTAATGTCTTGGACAAACAGGAATTTCAGGATCTCTCTTATGGCTTATCTTTCTATAAATGGGACATGTAGATATCAGGTTCTATTCTGAGTTCTTGCACAGTTCAAAGTCGCAAAATGGAAGAGAACAAGTTTTGTAACAAAAGCAAATGAAGATTGTCACTGTTCAGAAGAAAATGAAAAAGGTTCAGACTTCTTTCTCCAAAAAGGGGGGAATAAAAATCTCAGAAGGACTTCTGGTCATCACAGTAAATCCAACATTCTGTTCTGAACTAAAATAGCATTTGACAGCTCTCAGAGTACATCTCTCTTATCTGAGACCACTGAAAAAGGACCAAAATGGGGCTGTGACTCAAGAATTCATAGTAAAAGACTGAAATGCCTCCCTCCAATTTTGCCTGGTTCTTCTGATCCTGTAAGATGTTGCAATCCATTAGAACACTCACAGCATGGGAGTACTCATTTCAGGATGAGCAGGAAGGAACAGTGGAGCCAAACCCCCTTTATTTCATAATAGTAAGTGTGGGAGTATTAATAGTAAAAATATTTCTTCCCAGAGGTATTGTAGGTCTCCTTTATAGGAAGAAAGATGATGAACCTCAATGGCACTCACCTACCAACTGTGAGAAGGCTCTCAGGATGCCTTACACACTGGTGTAATAATGCATCACAGGAGATCTTTTCCAGTCATTAGAAAGAGTTTAGATGAGAAAAAAGCATTGAATTTTATTGTTTATCTGGTATCAAGATTTCTATAAGAAAAAGGCCATGCTTTTACATTGTACAAGGGTTCTATATGCAGCCAGGGTTGGTTTAAGGTCTGAACAGCCACTGTCACTGCATCCTCCTCATCTGCCTCACAGGAGATGCACAAAAAATAGCAACTGGAAATCTATTGCCTGCCTACAGCTAGTTACTGGGCAGTCATCACTAATAACAGAGTCAGTTCAGCAGCTGCTGATTTTTCCAGGTGTGTTGGGTTTGCGTGGTAAGCTTTTGTCAACAATGGGGCTACAGAATCACAGAATTAACTGAGAACATAAGAGAAAAACAGCTCTGCAAATATCAAGGTCAGCGAAGAAGGGGGTGGACAAGGTACTTCAGGTGATGGAGCAGAAATTCCCCTACAGCCGATGGAGGTTCATGTTGGAGCAGATATCCACCTGCAGCCTGTGGAGAACCCTACATTGGAGCTGGGGGATGTCTGAGAGGAGGCTGTGAACCTGTGGGAATCCTGCACTGGAACAGACTGTACGAAGGACCTGTGGAACTGTGGAGAAAGGAGCTCACAACAGATCAGGTTTGCTGGCAGGACTTCTAATTCTTGGAGTTCCCACCCTGAAGCACTCTGCTCCTGAAGGACTATACCCTGTGGAAAGAACCCATGCTGGAACAGTTTGTGAAGAGCCGAAGCCCATGGTGAGGACTCATGCAGGACAATTTCATGGATGACTGTCTCACTGTCTCCTGTGGAACACTGTCTGCACTGCAACAGGGGAAGAATGTGAGGAGTCCTCCTGCTGAGGAGGAAGTTGGATCACAGACAACATGTGATGAACTGACCACAGTTTATCTCTCATTCCCCATCCCCTTGTGCTCCTCTGGGGAAGGAGGTAGGGAAAATCATAAGTCAATCACAAGCCCAGGAAGAAGGAAGGGGTGGGGAGAAGGTGTTTTTAAGATTTATTTTACTTCTCAGTGTCCTGGTAGGGATTATGTTTTTAATAAATTCAACTGATATGTCCTTGTTCAGTCTGTTTTGCCTGTGACAGTGTTCAGTGAGTGATCTCTCCCAGTCCTTATCTCAACTCATGAACCCATTGTTATATTTTCTCTCCCCTGTCCAACTGAGAAAGGAAGTGAGAGGCTTGGTGGGCACTTGGCATGCAGCCAGGGTCAACACACGACGCTTGCAAAGACAGCTTAAAGAACAACAAAATCGAAAAAGTAATACTGTAGTTAAAAAAAAAAAAACAAACAAACTAAAAAGAGGTTTTATAAAAATTAGTTTATTAAAAATGTTATGGTCCTACATCTAAAAATAAAAAACTTGCAAGCCAAAGGGAGATTACTTACAGATACTATATTGGAGGCTTAATGGACATGCGAGCCAAGCATTGACAGACGCTTTGGAAATATATTAAAAAAAAAAAAAAAAAATCAGTGTCACTAACAGAAGGGAAACTATTAGCAGCAAGACAAAAGTTGAAAATTTGTCTTAAAGAGGAAAACAAAAGATCCTGAACTTTGTTTATTTAAATATAAAAATGCAATCAGGCAATGTAAATAAGAGTATTTGGAAAAACATGCAAGACACATGGTTTACCAATTACTTTTTCAAACACATCTGACGGGAAGTCTGCTAAAGACAAAGTAAGGCAAACAGATGGTCAGAAGGACTTAGAAACAGACTTACCATGAACACTCAGAAAACAAAATATGATGGGGAAAAAAGAACCTAAATTCCAAAACAGATAAAATCTGTAAAGTCCCAAGAAGCAATATCATATTATTGAATTGTTATTGAATAACTCATTAATTATTGAATTACTATAAAAAAAAAAGAATTTGCTTCCAAATGGAAAACTTGATGCACAGGAGAGGAATCAGCATGACCAGGCAGCAGTTTCTCAAAATTCATCAGTTTTCTGAAGGATTCAATTAGAATGTGAGAAGGGATATACGGGTGATACAGTCCACCTGGACTCCTCAGTGGTTTTTGATAAATGCATTTTAATAAAAGGGTGTAAGACAGCAAATAAGCAGGGGCTTTATCTGAATCACCTTCAAAATCCTAATTTCTAAGACTAATAACTAACAATCCTTAAATATTTAAACCATAAGATTCCCTGATTGTAGAGTGGAACATTCATTTGTGTAAATATTTCAGCACACAACACTAATCTCCAAATCGACCTTGTGCCACTGAGCACCACTCTCTGCGCTTGGCCATTCAGCTGATTTTCAATTCACCTCATCTAGCCCTTGGACCAATAGCTTGTCTGTGAGGATCTTAACGGGAGACAGTGTAAGTCCAGGTAGACAATACCCACTGTTTTCCCCCTGTCTACCAGGACAGTCATTTCTGTTTGATAACTGGTCAAGCAGGACGTTTCTTTGGTGAATGCATGCACACTACTCATGATGACTTTCTTGCACTTGTGAAACGTGCCTGGAAAATGTTTTGCAGGATTGCTGCTCCATCACTTTTCTGTGGATTGAGGCAAGGCTGACTAGCCTGTAAATCCCTGATTTCTCCTTCTCACCTTTCTTGGGCACAGGGATGACATTTTCCTTCCTTCAGTCCAGAAGCACTTCTCCCAGTCATAATCTTCCTCAGCATTCCTGGGTGCATCCCATCAAGGCCCAAGGACTTATGCATGTCCAGTTTGAATAAGTACTGCCTGATCTGATTCCCTTCCATGAAGGGTATGCATTCCTTCCTCCAGCCTTTCCCTTTGGTCTCTGGGACCCAGGACTCCTGAAGGTTGTCTCTTGCAGAACAGACTGGAGCAAAGGAGGAATTCAGTACTGCAGCCTTTTCCTATGCTGTCAGGTTCCCTGCCACAAGCAGCAATGGGCTCACTTTTCTGTAGTCTTCCTTTCATGATGTCTGCACTTAGAGAGGTCCTTCTTGTTGTTTGTGATATCTCTTGCCTGATTCAATTCTATTTTGGCTTCAGCTTATCCTACTGCATCTCTGCATGCCCATACAGTGTTGCTGTATTTCTCTGAGGCTACCTGTCCCTGATTCCACTTTCCATATTCCACCTTCTAATATTCTTCCTTTTTGCATCTGAGTTTTGCCTGGAGTTCCTTGTTCATCCATGCAAGCCTCCTGGCATTTTTGCCTGACTTCCTACTCATTGGAATGGATGGCTCTTGTGTTTGAAGGAGATGATATTTGAATACTAAACAGCTTTTTTTTGGCCCCTCTTCCCAAATATAATATAAAACTATCAATTTTGGATGAGAAGAAAGTGTCGAGGACAGCTCTTTTATCTGAAAGTGTTAAATTGGTCAAAGAGTCTCAGTTCATCTTTTTTTATGATAAATGGCCATGTAAAGGATATTCCATACCAGTGCAGTGGTATGTTATATGGCTGATAAGTTCAAATTACAAGTAAGTTACTATTTCCAGAATTCTTAGGTCACGTAAAACACTTCTATTTGCGTAAAACCACACTTTCAGCAGAAGCGAATGTTTTAACAGAAACAAACTTAAAATACCACTCGATTGATTACACCATTGAATTACACAGGAAAAACACACAGCAACTTAGTTGCCCTGCCCAAAATTCAAGCAACAAAAAGCACAAAGGAAGAGAACAGAACATACTATGTGTATGCATCTTGAGATAAAGTACAGCTAACCTGTGGCATAGGCACAGCACAGGCTGGCAGTGAGAATTATCCATGCACCAGCTGGGAATCGAACCCAGGTCACAAGAATGGGAACCTTGCATGATACCACTACACCACTGGTGCTTCCTTGTAGCTGCTCATCACTCAGTGTGATTTCCCTCTAATCCACCCCAAAGGATCTACTAACAAGAACCTCTGTTACCCTGCCCCAGAGGCAGGTCATAATAAGGACTAAGCAGGAAAAAGAGTTTTCTACCAGAAAAAAATTACCTGAAGAACATAACACATATCCAAAAATACTGATAAAAGGTCACTGGACAATTAACTACTCCCATTTCCTAGGGAAGTTTTGAAAGAGTAAGCATGGACAATCCTAGAAAAGTCTTCTGTTTTTTTTCTTAAAATGTGTATAAGCAGTCAATCTTCTTTTGGTGAAGGCAGAGACTAAATGGCTTCACAGATTGCTTCAAAAATATCTATGGTTATAAAAAGACTTAAATTTCAAAACAGTAAAGCCAAGACAGTAATTTGTCTCAATAGTGCTGAGTAAGCAGATGTGTGCTGAAGCTGGAAAGAAATGAAAGGAACCAAACAATAATTGTTCCATTCTGACTTCCTATACCTTTCATGTGAAGCATAATTATTTTGATGCATATGTGGCTACACATGACTCTGGAAGTCAAAGCACTTCAGGCATGGATGCAAGAAAAACATAGATATTCCAGGCAGAAAAGGAAGTGGCCTGCAGCTGAAAGAAGTTCTTTGGTGCAATGTGTGCCATGCTCCACTTCATGTACAGGTGCTGAAACTTCTATCACAGCTCCTGCAGCTTACTCAGGAACTCTGCCCGATTTGAGAAGCATACGAAGTGTTTAATTTTTGAAATTAACTTATTAATTATTGATTTAAAATTAATTAATTAGAATCTTTTCTAGAGATTTCATGCATTTAGCAACAGTACATAGAATGAGGACCTGAGATTTCCTGATCGAATAGTATCTGTAAGATATATTCAGTCTTCATGGCAATTGAGTTAATATCAGGTTAAATGCGCTGCTTTTCCTCAGCTTCTTTCATTCAAGATATCTAAGATAATCTGAAGGGAAAGTAACACAAAGGAAGAAATTAGTGGCAGAGCAAAGAATTTAAAGGTTTCTGAGCAGAACCAAATATCCTGCCTCTCTCATAGCATTTAATGGTAACTCCCCAACTACATTTATTTACAACCTTTGCTTAAAACACATTTCTTATTCAGTCAGTAACTCCAGAAAAGATAAAAAACTTCAAAAGAAAAAGACCTACAAACAACCCTCTTTCTTTGACCTTGCACTCAGTAACACATAGGAGGAATTGACAAAACTTCTCATTTTTATAAGAGATTAGCAATTGCTTTCTTCCTAAAGATCTAATATGTTAGATGCTAGGTTGGTGGTTTTGAAATTAAAGTTAAGCAAATGTAGGGGCTCCGTAAAATAGCATTTGAGAAAGTTCATATAGGAGGTAACTTTAATTATCAAAAGAAAGTTATAAACAGAAATCTGGGATTGTATCAGAAGAATCCTGGTTTTACACTAAAGCAAGATGTATTATACATTTCTTCTGAACTGAATACTTGTAAGGGGTTAAAGTTTGAAACCGGGCAGAAACACCAAAAATTTAGTGTTTTCACATTCCCTGAATTTGTTTTGTGAAATGTAGTGTGGTAATCTATCTTTTTACTATGGAATAGGATTAGAAGAAAGGCAAAACAGGCTCAACTTAAAAAAATAGAAACAGTTAGATTTATTAACACATACAAAAGGGCAAACAAAAAAAAAAAACCCCACCGAACCTTTTTAAAGGCACTCCCTTCCTCCTTAGCAACAATCTACTTTTCTATGACACAATGTAAAGAGACGGAACATCAGAACTCTTAAGTCAGTAGCACTTATAAAATAGTCTTTCATTCAGTCTTTTGAGAGAGACAAGTCCCTCCTGATTCTTCTGGTAACTTTTCACAAGAGACACAGTCTGTTTGTGGCTTCCAGCTCCGACAAACGCAGCCCGCCCAAGAATCTGCATTTGTGAGTTTCCCAAATGTAGCCTTTCCTATGGCTGCATAAGGGTTGTGGACTTAAACATGGGGTTTCACCTTTTAAAGATGTACAGCTCCACAACAAAGGACTTCTCATTCTTCACTGGTGATGAGGCTTCAAGACATCTCATAGGCTCACTGCATCAGTTTTTAATTCAACATCCATTCTGTAAAAATCAGAGATTATAGTTTCTAATTCAAATATCCACTCAGTAAAATCAGACACCTTTGCTTGAACCCGGAAAATCATCTCCCCATTTTTAGTCCACGATTTAAAGGAATATTACAGTCCGTTACCATAAATTAAGGAGATTTATAGCCCAAA
>WBMY01017042.1:370652-401479 GCA_013397315.1 Donacobius atricapilla
CCCCCCCTCCCCCTCTGGGGCCTGGGACGACAGAGTTCTTCTCCAGCGCCGGAGGGACTGATAAAACTGAGAAAGATGAACTGATTCTATGGCAAGGACTTTTCTCAATTTGCCACTTCACTTCAACTAAAGGCTTTATTGTTTCATATTGTTTTCTTTTATTAAATAAATAAATAGTTTTTTCCACTTTTCTCTAAAAAGTCTCTTTTCGGACCAGTTGTGGGGGGAGGGGTTGTTTGGGTCCTATTCGGAGGTTCCCTCCCAGAATTTGCCCTAAACTGGGACACCATGTGTCCCAGGGGTGTACACTTTTTACCTGATTGGCTAACCTGGCTGTCAGTTCTAAAGCAGATCACCAATTGTTTTTTCACCATTCATGCCAAACCAATACAATACTACATTTAGCTTGCACTCATTATTTCCTGTGACTAAACTAAATGGCAGTCTGAAAAGATATTTCCTTCTCAAAGGATGGTTTCAGATCACCCTTTGAAGAAATAAATAGAACTCTTGGAATCCCTCATTACTGGGAACTTTTCATAATTTGTCATTGTCTAGGACTTGAATCTGAACTTTCACATGCGCTTCTCAAATTCCCAAACATGTAGAAGGACAATGACAAGAACGCACTCACAGCAATACTCATTATATATGAAATAGACAATATTCCAAAGATTTTCTTGTGAATGTCCCCAGTCTTTCTACAATCTTTGTAAAGTTTTAGTGTACAAGATGGTCTCAATGCTTCTCAAATCTGCTTTCTGAGAACTTACCTCTCAATCCTGATTTTCTCTATTTGTATCTACAAATTCTTACAAACTTGAATTTCCTCTTTCAGTTCATCAGTTAATGCTTCCAAAACAGGTAAGATCTCTCTCCATTAATACAGGTGTGATGAAATAAAAATTCTGTCAATCAAGAAAGATATCAATGAAATTGAAAATAATAAATTTGGAAAGCTGTCACTAATTTTAAAATGTTCTAATAATCCCAATAAGTAGTTCCATCAACATCAGAACTAATGAAGCTTGGTTTATTACCCGTTTGTGTCCCATCATTGATTTACATTGGTGTATTAAGGTATGAGTTCTGACTTGAACCATTAATAAGGACTCTGGACATAACTCCTCCTTTCTTCCATCTTTTTTCCCCCTCCCTTTTCCTGAACCTCTTGTATGGCATTTTTGGGATATAGTAAGGAATGTTTTCATGTCGACAGGTTGTATTTATTCAACTCAGTCATCAATTTCAACAAAACTTGTAAGAATCTAATTATTTTCAAGAACTTGTTTTCAGATTACTTTGTTGAAACCAGACAATTAAGTCCAAAGTTTCTTGGGGGATAAAGGTGATAAGCTGTCAGATAAATAAAACCATCATACAAGTAGAGTTCAAAGGAAGAGGGAACTAAAAAAGTGTGATTTTTTTTTCTGCACTGAGAATGTTAGGTACAGTGTTGTTTAAAGTATAGATATTTAGAATCAATACACTGAAGAGCTACCAAATACTTGCGCATATCTTAAAAGAAGTCACAGAAAATAGAGAAAAATAGTATTTCAGATTCTGTGTTTATAACCATCATAAATGAAAAAAAAAAAACCAAAACAAAACAGAAAAGCTTTTACCAAAATGTTTTGGGGACTGAGGTTTCTGTTAACAAAATGTAAATTCAGAATCTTCCTCATTTTCAAGGTGTGTGTTTTCTTTTTTGTATAACTTTAGCTATTTTTCTTTCAAGTAAAATCAAAAAAGCTAGCTGATAAATTTCAGCCTGAAACAATTCAAAAGTTTTGAAATGCGATTTTGCAGACAGACTTACAATAAAAGTAAGGTTCATTTTGTAGTCATGTTTTAAGTGCAAAAATAAAGTATTTTTCCTATATTTATATTGCTGGCCTTACCTATTTCTTATTTTTTACATAAATTCTCTATTTTCCCCCTCATGTTCTTAATTTTTACATTTCAAACTCTTCAATGCTTCATTAATATTTAGAATCCTTTGATTTATAGATTGCATTCCTTGATAGATTTCTAATGAACATGAAACCATTAAGACACCTCAACATAAGCTGAAATTACTTCAGGCCAACACAGAAGACACAAGTATGCAAGTATTTTTAATTCATTTATATGAAAAAAAAAAGGTACTGTTTCTTCCACAGTTTTTATCATTTATCAGCATCTGATAGTTTTATACTCTCAGCTACTTGGGCTGCCATTTTGTTATTCAAATAGTCTATATAAAAACATTTTGCAAAATAAACAATACAAATTTTTCTGGTTTCTTTGTGATAATTAAAGAATATTAAAAAAAAATTAAAAGGAAGACTATTAAAGAGAATTTAAGGATATTTTATGCTATAGTCTGCATTTGTGCATTGCCCTCGCAGTGCATCCTAGCAGAATCTATAGGCTTCACAGTCTCAGTGAGGGCACACTCACAGTCTGATAATTCATACCTGACATATGTGGTATAACTAAGCAGAATATCTTAAGTTTTTCTCAGTCTTAAGATTTTCCTTAATATCTCAATATCTCTCTTCATTTGAATCATGCAGAGATTTATAGAATCACAGAATAGTTTGAGTTGGGAGGGACCTCAAAGGTCGTCTGCTTCCAACCGCCTTTGCCAGAGAAAGGGACACCTTCCACTAGATAGGGTCACTCAGGGCCCCATACAACCTGACCTTGAACACTCTCAGGGATGGAGAATCCATAACTTCTCTGCTCAAATCAATGATGGATCAATCACTGGAGCTCAAGGAAAAATTGGGAAGCAAACATCTAGAGGATAAGGAAATCGTTTAAAGTGGCTTTAGATGGATAAAGGCATAACTGTTGACATGAAGCCTAATAAACTTTGTTTCCTTTCCTCTCCTTCCTCTGCAGAAGTTGAAACATCATCACATCCCTGCAGAACTTACCTGTACAATTCATACAGTGATGAGAGTCCAACTGGAATACAACCAGACAACAAGCATGTTTTTTGGTCTAGTAGTACCAAGGCTGATCATAAAGAATAATACTTAGAGAAATGTATGCGGGAAAATCAGGACAGAATTAGGATGCAGGTACTTTTAATAGCATGTAATTTCCCATTGTTATCTCAAGCATCTCATGAAGAACAGATTAACATAAGAACATTTGACCAGCTAAGGAGGGACTTGTTATTTTGACCAGAATGTCACAGCTCTGTTGTACCTCTCTAGGGTTCTCTAGGGTTCTGGAAATTGTCCTTGGATGAATTCCTCAATAGTTGGGGACTGAAAGTCCTAACCTGAATGGATAGGAATTGTAAAGCATGATGTGAGAAAAAACTGCAATGAAGCACCTTTGCTAACCTAGAAAGAGGAGATAAAAACCCAAATTGTTAAGCCTCTCAACATGTAAGATTGAGATACTGTGACATATATACTGCCCCAACCCTAGAAATGTTCAAGGCCAGGTTGGACGGAGCTTTGAGGAACCTGGACCAGTGGGAGGTGTCCCTGCCCTCAGTAAGGGGCTAGAACTAGATGATCTTTAAGGTCCCTTCCAATCCAAACCATTCTTTGATTCTAAATATAGTTCAGGTGAAGTGTGAGAAATACAAAGAGTTGGCTATATCTTCAGGGAAAAAAAAAAAAAAAACCAAAACAATTGATCTAGTATGAGCAAAATGTCCTAGTTTTTAAATTGCTACTACATAGGAAAAACATTGTTCAGAAATGTTTTTCCTTCTTTCAAGGCTTTTAGAGCAAACATTCTGACAGGAATTACTTGCAATAGTGCCGCACTGTGCAGGTAATTAATGAAGAAAAAGAAATAAAAAGAGTAGTAGTTAAGTATGAGAACAATTTCATAAGAAGGGTTTCTTCTTATCTTTGAAAAACAAAGCCATGTAGATTCAGAAAATAGGTTTAATCCATGCAGATACCTTTTGTAATGTAAATCTGAGTAGCATAATAAAAAGAAAATTCAGAGTTGTCCTTACAGTGTCAAAAATTGTAACACACCTAATAGATCACATATAAAGTTTAAAATCAGCATGAATTAACACAAGAAAAAAGAGCTCAGAAAAACAATGCTGAAAAACATTAGTTCACGTCACTTATTCTGTCGTCAAACTTCTTGGTGTATGTGACAATTTTCATGTTCTAATTTGGTCTGATTCAAACCCCACTGAAGCCACTGAGAACAATCCCAATATTTTCCTGATTGCCAAAAGATATGAATTATCTCTGAAATATTTCTATGATGATCAGACGAACAACTTTGTGCTTTGTGAATATCCATATTATTTATAAGTATGCATTCAGTTTGTTGATTTAGCCATATTTTTGAAGGAAAGTGGCAACAACAAATCAGCTTTTTGCTAAACTTAATTGGCTCACCTTTGGGTAATCACCTAAAAGAGCAGTTCCATGCTCCACCTTATCCCTGTGGTGCATGTCTGTCTTTGTCTTGTCTTGGTCTTAAAAACTAGGTACCTGTTGAGGTATGTCTGGTCATCAAACCCAGATGGAAATATATCCAGAAAGAAAAATAAAAGGACAAAAAAGGCTTATTAATAAGTATTGGTTCTATTTGAATATAGTTGTGTTCTCAATATCTGTTGGCAGCAATTTCTGGCACCAGTAATAGAAAAAAATTTTTAATACACAGGTAGAATAAAAAGGCAAGAACATGCCCATTGCTGTCTGTAATATGACTGTATCTTTGCTTTGGCAGGGGGATACTGTGGGGATTTTTTTTATTATTTTTTTTATTCTGGGTATGCTTGGTACATTCAGCTTCTCAGAAATCCTCCATGTATATCCTGGATTCCACTGGATCCTTAGCAGGACCTAGTTATCAAGATGGACAATCCACAATGTACAAGAGAATGAAATTAATATTTATTCACATTTGTATACTTGGATATATATATATATACATCCGTGTAAAAAATAACAGGTTCTGTTGTGGGCATCAAAATCCTGATCTAGGCATTTTCTACTGGTTCCACAGGAGCTGTCAATTAACTGAAAACTCACAGTCAGGCTTTGTGAGGAACACCAGTTCACATTTTAGACTACAAAGTACAAGATTTCAAAATGAATTATAGGCAAAAATAGCAGAAAACAGGGAAATTTTAAGTAAAATAGGGTATCATTATGCATGATGTACAAGAGTGTCACATGCCATCTCAAGGTAAAAAATCTGCTATCTTCAGAGGGCACTTATGCTGTCCCACTGACTGCATACATTATTCCAAATGGTTTAAGAAGATAAGAAATATCAGGAATATGTGCCCAAAACTGAAAAATATTCAAGTCACTTAAAAAACTGTATGAGGGTTATGATATTTTTAATAATTAAAGCAGAAAAATAATACTAAAACACAATAATGATCAAGAGAGTTCTACAGAATCTACTTTTTTATTTTAAAATCTTTATTTGTATTTTTATTCTTACATAGGATCTTAACTCTTAAACATACAAAATATTCAGGCATTCACATACTTTTCAATAAAAGATACTCGTTTACTTGCTTGTTTATAAATATTCAGGACTCGCTTTGCTGTTCCAACATTTTGCATCTTCCTGGATTTCTGCTTTTTGCTTCACTAACTCCTCAAGGTGTTCTTCATCCTTTATAATCTTCTCTTTTATTTCTTTTAACTTCATACAGTATTTGGTCCAAATAAATTCAGAATGTTTTAACACATTCCTAATAGAAATACACACATCTATTTGGAAATACTCCAAGGTAGTCCCTCTTCATAAAGGAAAATGTAAAGCAGATCTGAATTAGTAAAGATTTATTTTTGATTCTCTAATATGTTCCTTGAACAGGTAAGCACGACATAATTTCAAAATATCCACATTGGGAAGTTCATGCAATTTCAGCCAGATAACAAAACTGCTCATGCTACCAGTTCACTCCCACTTATAGCCTGCCAAAATTACAACTTCTAATTGGACCTCTGAGCATGCATTGGAGTAGTTAAAGGCAAGGCTTTTTTTCATACCTCACATGTTAACTAAGCAAAATAGGAGTCAGCACTCTGCTAGCGGCTGAATCTGCTTCAGAGCCATCCTCATTTAATCAACCCACTGCACTGCAATTTTGCAGACAAATGTCATTTATTAATTAATTTTCACTGGCATCAATTGTTCATGTTAAGAAGAACTTGAAGGCAAGGTCAAAGGAGGGGTTAAGGACTTTACTTTCACTATGAATAGCAGATTTAAGAGCATTATAGGAAGGAAAATTTGCCATAATTACAGAACAAGATACTAATAACTACAATAATTGCAAGGAAAACACTCCCATGAGACACAGTTGGAGGCCTCATTATAGGCTGCAAAAATGCCTTTTTTTACATTTGTGAATGCATTTGACAAAAAGGCAGAAGAAATAGAGGCATATCAGGTACATTTTTCAATGGCTCCTGGTGTTTGTCCATTATTTTATTATAGTTTCAGCAGGCAGAAAAATGTTTCCTACATGCTGCCAAGAGATCTGTACTGGTCAATAACATATTCCAAAATGTGCCTTATATTGTAAAATAAATCCACCACTGCAGAACTAATACCAACAGTACCTGCGTTTTAGAGACAGCTATTGCAACCCAAAAAAACCCCTGCAATAAGACAAGAGAAAGCAATCATGAAGAGACTCCATCACTATATCAAGAGCCTTTTCTCTAAGATTGTTTAAGAGACATTCTTCATTTACTTGCTTCCAAGATTTCATCTAATGCTGAAGTAAAGACTTACCTTGCAAGGTGTCACAGGCTCCATACAGCACGACCATGAAGCCCAACATTTTCAACTTCCTTAGGTCCCAACAGCCATGAAAGAGACATTTAAATAGTATTTGGCATTATTCTAACAACAGACATGTAACAGTCATAGGCTGTAATTTTCTTCTCATATTGCCTATCAGCTACAACTTTCCGAGTCGTAGCTGTCATGAAAAATTACAGCACCATCAGCCAGAATGCCTGTGTGTAAGCCACAGACTGTGCCGCCAGATTTATAACAGCCTCAGTATTTTCAGTTTTGTGCAATCTTCATCATTTGCTCAGTGATGGCACTGAACATAAAGAAAAGAGTATGAACTGCAGAGCAGTCTTTCAAGTCTGTGCCACCACAAATCTGTCTTTCGCATGCCTATCAAGACTACGTTATTGTAGTCCTCCTCAGAAGGCAGCTGAAGGGATCTACTTCCTCTATAATGTAAGCATGACTTTAATTACCAGTTTAGCAAATAGCTTCAAAAAATTAAAATACACTTGAAAAAATACCAACCAAACAAACCCAAAGCAAACAAAAACCAGAAGCAACCAAACAAACAGAAAACCCAACGGACAAACAAAAAAAACCCCCCAAAATCCAAAAATAAATGCTTCACTGAGGGATAGAAAAAAGAGTTTTCTTCTTGGCTTTTTCCTGAAAATGATGATATTCCTGAAACAGCTGTTATCATTAACATTTCCAGTTCCATTTACAGTCATGCAAAATGGGTTACAGGGTGCACAAGAGTCTAAGTCACTGTCATGTGACATGAAAAGGAAATAATATAGCTAGGTGAAACAGAAAACATACATGGCATATTTCTGTCACTATTGATGATTAATTTTGGTATTATTTACCTATTTCCCTTATCATAGGGATTTTACTTATAGAGTGACTTCTTTCAAAAGACAAAAGAACAAAGAAATTTTAAAGCATCTCAGAACAAATGTTAGCTACAGGAAAACACCACACTTCCTTTCTTGCACGTGAAACAATCTCAAGCGCCCCAATTTCCACTAAGACTACTGAAAAACCCAGAAAAACTGCCCTACAACTACTAAGCAAGCTAAGAGCTGTGACACAATGACAGAATTTAGAAGGAGATGAACAAAATCTTACACAAACAACCTTTAAAAAGTGAAGTAGTCCCAAGACAAAATGAAAAAATTCCAATATTAATAAAAAATGAAGAGGTAAGATCAGATGATCAATTTTCATTGAAAAAATAGGTTGGAGGATGGTATCTCAAAATCCCATATCTGTTGTTTTGATATATTTACAAATTATGTGAAAGGGCGGGAATAGTGAAATTAAAAGTCTGCATATAATATGATTACAACAGGAAAGGTCACAACAAGCTAAAATCTTCATAAAAAATTTCAGGACAAACTAAGTAACGGGGGAATAAAACAGCACATACCATTTCATGTCCAAACTCAAAGTAGAAGATCAGTGAAATTAGGCACATCTTAAAATTCTAAACTGTTTCTATCTGAGAGAAACACGTATGTATTTCTACAAACACTCGGAAAGTCTACTTAACATTTAGCACAGTTAAAGAAGCTAAGAAGGTTAAAATAAGCAAGAAATGGGGTGGAAAATATTAGAATAAAAAATGAGAGTAATACATCCCTCCTAAAGTCAGTAACATAGCTTAAGTTGGAATACTCTTTGTGTTATCTTTCAACCCATTTCAGAAAACTATATCACAGAAATGAAAATAAAATCAGAAGGCATCTTAGAAAGGTCCCAAAATAATGAATTCTTCTTAAAGCACGTTGAAAATAATGAAAATGGCTTTAGAAAAAAGAAAGGAATAATGAATAAAGAAGAAGTCCAGTCACAGAGAATATAGCCTAGTGAAGAAAGCTGACAATACACAGAAGTATTTATTATCACATACACCTTAAGACTTCAAATCTTAAGCAATTTGACTACAGCAATTTGCCTACTGGAAAAAATGGAAAAAAAAAATTAATAGCTGCGGATCACACTCTATTAATACAAATCACTAAGAAATAAAGTTTAATAGTATATATATGATGGAACAGTAAAAAAAAAAACAACAAGAAAATAGGAAAAAATATACTTTTAACAATATTTTTTCTGGCGTTACATGATTAAACTACCTCTAGCAACAGTTACTAAATTCAGAGTATCTAAATGCATAGTAACTAATCACATGATATTTTGGTAATACATCTTACTCAGTACCTGATCTTTACCATAATTAAAATCAACATGAGCTTTGTAATGAACTTAACAAGTTACAGAATCAAGGTCCATGCTTTCTGATTTCTCTCAGCTGGAACCCACAAAGGAGCTAATGAGTATTTGATCAGATCATCTCCATATACATATTTAAACAATAATTAAAATTCCAAGCATTATGAAGACATTGTGAAGCTTGCATTCCCAGGCTCATATACACTAAAAAAACCTATTATTTCATACTATTCACACATGTCTTCTTTTGCTTAGACATACATAGTGATGTTAATTGAAGAATTACATGGCAATTTTCAGAAGTCATTCCAGCTTTGTCAAGTGTTATTACAAAATTCTGATCTCTGGTTTTGTGTAATAAAATACTTCCACTTTAGCTACATATCTGACCACAACTTTGATTTTTCATATACTAATATTCTTTTCAGAGTGTAAACTAGGTTCTGAAATTAAGAAGTTAAATCTTAGTTAACTAAAAACAAATGTGTTGACTGTGGATCTACCTTGGAGGTAATAAAATATAACTAGCAAAAATGTCTCTCATATAATGTCAAAATTATCCTGACTCAATGAAATCAAGACTTATGAAATCGCTGTGAAGTTTAGGATCAAAATAGGAAAAAAATCAGACATGGTAGAAAAATGAAAGAAGTAGGAGAGAGATACTTAGACCTCCAGTATTGCTAAGCTATCCATCTTAGAGAAAAATACATTTTTTGATCCTACACTGACTCATCCTTCCTGAGACATGGACAGTTTGGACCATATTTCAAGTGCATTGACAATTTACGAGTGCAAAGCCAGAACTCCTCAAACAGCAGCATCATTTGAGTGCATGTTACCAAGATGCCTCCTGCACCCATACTAGGGGTGAACTTATTACAGGGAGAGCCATGATCCTTTAGTTCTGCTGTTTAGTGCCAATGACAAAGAGATCCACGGTGATGTGATATCTTACAGAAACGGGATTATTGCATCTAAGCAACCTTCCCTTGTTCAAGAATGTGTCAGTAAGGTCTCTGCTCTGACTTGAAAACACAGATCTCCCTGGATAGCAGACATCAAAAGCACCAGTCATATTAGGCAAAGAAATGAGTTCCTGAGGTTGATAATACATAGGTCAAAATATACTGTAAGAGTGCTGTGTTTTTCAAAAGTCAGGGTTACATTCTGCTTCAAGGCTAAGTAACTTCTAAGATTCTGAGGCAGGCAAGTGTTCCTGTGGGACTAAAAGAGGTGTTTCAAGGTCCTGAGCACTAAACAGTTTTTGAAATAAAGTTGCTGGTGTTTGTAATCTAAACAAACTGAAAATGACACAACCAACTCACATTATTTTAATCAGGTGCAGCTCTTAACTATGTCATAGAGAGTACCATAAACAGTAAGCAAAACAATCACAGTTATTAATTCCAATTATTTCTTGAAGAAAGAACTTAAAATTTAAAACCAAGAGAAAATATCTACAGCTACTATGACCTCTTCTTTATGTATCTGTGAGAGTGGGTCCTTTCACAGAGGTGATTGGGATACCTTACTCCCAAATCCTACAGTGTGTCTTGTTTTATTCAATGTATCTTACTAAACAAGTTGACGCAGAGTTTAAATAGAATAACAATTCTTCCTATTTGGTACATCAAATGAAAATGTCACTCATGGTAGCCTCTACTTTCTCAGTTACTTGAAGATTCTGTTTTGGACTTCATGGTAGACTAGCCTACAAAAGAGATTGTAATTCCTGACTGAAAGCAGGCATTATAAAGGGCAATATGTAAGTATACTAGTTTGGGCTGGGATCTAGTTAATTTTCTTCATAGTACCAGGTATGATGTTATGTTGTGCTTTTGTGCTGGAAATGATGTTTCCACAAAGGGATGTTAGTGGGACTTACACAGAGGGGGCTTGGCCCTTTTCTGCACCTCACCCTTCCAGTGAGCAGGCTGGGGGTGAACAAGGAGTTGAGGGGGACCCAGCCAGGACAGCTTACCCCAGCTGACCAAAGGGGTATCCCACACCATATGGTATCATGCTCAGCATATCAAGTTGCAGGGAGGAAGGTGTTGTTTGTCAGTGATGGTGTTTGTCTTCTCAAGCAACAGTCAGATGTGATGGAGCCCAGCTTTCATGGACATGGCTGAACACCTGCCTGCCCACGGAAGTGGTAAATTTGCTGTCCTTGTGTAAATGGCTTCTTTTTCTTTTAAACAGTCTTTATTCCCACCAGTGGCTTTTTCCTTTTTACACTTCTGATTCTTCACTCCATCCTGGCTCAGGGGAAGTGAGCAAGACACTGTGTGGAGCTCAGGTACCTATTGAGGTTAAACCACAACAATCAGTTATTCACATTGCTTACTTTTTGTCTTTTTAGAATGTCTGGTCCTGTGCTGCTGGCTTGTGAACAATGAAAATGACCAAGTTTATTTCCACTACTAACAGCCTCCGGAGTTCAATGATTTCACAGCAGAGATGGGTTGGACTGTGGCATAAGATCCTTAGGTATATACAGATAAGAATGACCTCTGGCAAAGAGGCATGCACTGAGCAGAAAAGAATAACAGCTCTTACAGGTGGTAAGAGTAGCTCTCATAGCTCAGAGTCGTATTTAAATAGAGAGACTGTCATGGCATTGTGGAATCACCCAGTAATCTCACAGAGACAGACAACCCTCAACATATCTTTGAGGAATCTAATGCTGTTGCCAGGAGCTTCATGAAATTCCACTGTTAGTCCAATAAAAAATTCTCCTCTACAAAACATCAGCCTGTTCCATTCACAGTACTTCCTGTGAGCTGAGTGGATCAGTGTATGGAAACAGAGATCCTGCAGTAGGAGAACTTCAGTGTCTTCATTTTGAAGGGACATGGCAGTAACCTGAGATGATAAATGGATCAGTAGATAACAGACACCCTTTAAAGTCCTAATTTCTATAAATAATATGAAATTCAGGAACAAGAAATATTTCTTCACCTCTGTAAATGTTCCTTTACAGCTCTTAGGTAAACTAATGAGGCCAACTCTATAGTGAGTTCAAATGAAAATGATCCTTTTAGAAGAAACAGGGCATGGGAGATGGGACAATCCCTTGCGATGATTGTGCTGGATAGGAAATTGACATTTGTTGAAATGAGGTTACCAAGGACACCAGTTTACACGTACAACTCAACCATTAGCATTAGTCTTACTGCCTTGAATAAAGCATCAGTGAGCAGGACAGGTTTTCAACCCCTGCTGTACATGAGGCACTTTTCAACATCAATGCTCTGGAATACCAGAACAATGCATGCTGACCCAACTCAGGTAAGTGCAGAGCACAACTTGAATTATGAAACTGGAATGTAAATTCCTAGTGAACCCAGGTAGTTCTGAATTAATAAGATAGACCAAATTTCATAATTTACTATGAAATTTATATACTCTGTAATTACCATGTACAGTTTTTAAAATACCCGATATTTGAAGAACAGGTGCTGTCACATGGTTGCAGTACAGAAATGTCTGCTACAGCCACTCAAGATATTTCAAAAATTTTTTGCTGCCTTTCAATTATTCCTGCGAGCTTTCCTCATCTCAAGTGAAAAAGAAAAGGCCACTGTGTCACTTGCTACTTTGCCAGATAAAAGCTGGCAATGAGCCATGGACATATGCAGCACAGTCGAGTGGAACCTCCTACCAAACATCAAATACTTGATATTCTTGTTCTTTGGCACAGTTATTCTTGGTGCTGACTCTTTGTCTATATATTCAGAGATAGAAATTAAGGATTATTTGTCAGTTACTGGCTATTAGTGGTGTCCAACTGATAATCCAGGGCTTAAAACCTTGACAAGAGGTTACAGCAAGGAATCTCCAACATAAGTCACTGCCATATAGAAGCTACCAATCCAATAAAGTAATTTTGTTGGTTTGTTTAAAAAAAAAAAAAAAGTAGAAAAAGCATTTTGATAAATTCCAGGAGCTTGTGCAGTGGATAAGAATGATAGCAAAATGTCCTCTCAAAGGGATTAAAAATTCATAATCAAGCAATATGAGGCAAAAATGTCAAACTTTAGGAGTTGATTCATGGAACTTTATATCTGGATACAATTTAGGACATCAAGCCTTCCTTATTCTGCTAATGCAAGCTAAGACAAAAGAGGCAAACCCCTATGTATAATTCTATTATTTTAATTAAAGGAAAAAAACCAAGAGAATTTAAAATAATTTCTAAAAGCAAATTTTCTATAATTTGATTGCCAATATTAAAACCAACAGGAAATTATAATGCCATAGTGGATAGCTCTTATTTGTATTGATGCTCAATAGCATCTCAGAATATTTAATTTTCTCATACACCCATGCATCTTTTTTCAGATTCTTCATCAATCCTTTTCATTGTCTTTTGTGTTTCTATGAGTTCACAATGAACATCACTGAATATTTTTGATGTCAGAAAACAAGTTTTCTGAAAGATTTTATATAAAAAAGCATACATAATGTTTGAAATAAAAAATGATTCCAAGATTTGTCTGATCCTTGTCAGTTTAAAAATTGATGTTTAAAGTTGAAGTGCCAGGGAAAGACAACAGACTTTGTTGTAAAATTGCATAATTTAAAGAAATATTAGCAAGAGGGCTTTCAGTCTGTCACAGAATTCTGGAGCTATTTTGAAAAGGTGGCTATTTTCATGGGAAGATAGTGACCTCTGGAGCAGAAAGAAAGAAATAATGTGCAAAGAAGCCATGGAGGTTTCACTCAGTAACCTGACAAAATCATTACTGAAACATAACCTAGAGGTTGTACAGCCTTTGCAGACAATGTAGTGACCATATTTTTAATGGGATACATAATATTGGGGCACTCATTTTGTAACAACTCTCAAACAGAAATATGCATGTGTGTTGTCTCTGCTTTTTAAAATATTGCAAATCTAAACAAGTAACATAATATAAAATCTTCATTAGAATCTAGCTTAACTTCACTGTTTAAATTAGTTCTTTGGATATTAAAAACTAGAGATTCAAAATTAAATAATTGCTTAAATTGCAAAGGTAACTAAGTATCAGCTACTTTTTAAGATCATGGCAGGAAACTCCAAATCTGAGTAACAGTTAAATCACAGCACAATAACAGTCACAGATCATTTACCTAACATTTAAAAATTCTGTTGAAATGAAATATATAAATAAGTACCTATATAAAAAGACATATAAATACAGTAACAATAAGTATATCTTCTATGATATGCGATGCCAATTTTTGGAAAGAAAGGGGAAAAAAAAAACCCTCTTAAAAAAAAGGAGGTTTTTAAAATAGCCTTTAAAAGTCATTTAAGTTTACTTCATGAGTTTTATTTTAGTACATCTCAATATTTTAGCTGCATATATTTTAGGACATTAACATAAAAAAAAAAAGACATACAACTTTTTAAAAAAAGTTACCAACTTGATTTTTAATTAGAATTTCAAACATATAGCACTGATAGAATGGTGACGTGTTTCAGTACTCAGAACTCATAATTCATGGTAGTTCTTATATTATTTGTGTAATAGGCAATTAACTTTTTCATTTTAGAAGTATTTTGGCATGACTGCAGAGTTCCCCAAAGTTGAATTCAAAATAAAGCAAATTAAAAGAAACAACATTTTGAATCACTTACCAAAAAAAGAGATAATTTTAGACTCTAAGTACCTTGGAAAAGAAATTGTAGTCTAGATTTGTACTTAAAAGGTATTATAGAAAATAAATGCAAAACATAATAATTATTCATAATATCTGCACTTGACATAAAACAGTATCCATCCACTTTTAGAAATCAATTTTAAGCTACCTGCAACTTTGCTCTACTTCGATTATTTAGACTGGCATCCTCCACATCAGGCATAAAAACAAAAAAAAATTATTGATATTACAATCAATAAATACCATAAGTATTCATATTAGGCAAGCAATGTAAATACATTAGGAAAAACGTACATCAGCACTAAAGAATAATTCAATCTTGTAAACTTTTTTTGACAGCTTCTGATGCCTCCATATTCTTAAACACATATGTCAGTGAAAAAAAGTGAAGAGAATCAAAGCAAATATCCAATATGTGGCTTCTACCTTTCCCAGGAAAAATCCCACATGAAATCATCTTACAAAGTTAGAATTACATTCCATGTATGCTTCAGAGACTTTTATTAAAAGGCTAACAGCATTATCCTCCCTGGACTCTGTTGACACTGAGTGCCTGTATGTAGTGGTGCAGGCATACAAAATGTTAAGCAGACTTTGGTACTTCCAGCTGACTGCTGTTCTCTAAAAGGGCACCTACATACTGGAAAGAAACTAAGAGAAACCTCTGCGTTTGATCTGGATTTACCTTTTCATACATCTTCCACAGCTCTGTCCTGAACAGGGCAAGTACTTCCAGCAGAGGGCTGTGTTTCTTCACGAAGTCTCTTTCCTCCCAAATCTCTCTGTTGGCTGTTTCTTACATATTTGGTTCTGTACCTGCAGCAGCTGACAGCTTTTACAATCAAAATGCCATCGTAGCTCCAAGGTATCTTAAACACACATTTAATATTCTGTTAAAAAGATAATTAGCATAACAAAATGTGATTATCTGAATAACACCATGAATAACTAGTGAGATTAGGAAATATCTTGTCATAATGCTAAGGCTTGCAAAATTTTGCTATAAGATTCTTTGAAGGCCAAGAAAGGACACTGATGAAAAAAGAACACCAGATATTGCATTAGGAGTGGATCTGATTTATAAATTCATACTCAGTCAATCTAATATGTAAGTCAAGCAACTGTTCAAAGCTGGGGTGGCTTTGTTTTTATGAAGGAAAACACCTCGCCTTAAGACATATGTAGAGGAGGCTATTATGACACAAGAACAGCTCTACCGAGCTTCCTAGCCTCCAGCTATGGTGATGTACGGCATATGCTGGGAACAGGGCAAGTACAGATCCCACATCCTCTTGATAGAAAAACTATTTTCCGTTCAGGGACACTTACTGAATTACACATGGTTTCAGGAAAGCTAAACTAAATATACAAACTCAAAACCAACAAACAAAACTCGTTCTCGTTGCCACACAAAACATATTCTTGTTGCTACACAGAAGTATTATTTTGTGACTGTCACATGGTCAGTCTTAATTCAGTTTGCTGCATTTTCTTTTCTGACTTTGGCATAAATTTCCTATGGGTCTTTACAAGAAAATAGGTGACTAGACCACTGGTTGCTGAATAGTAACATGTATTTTATCTTATTTTGCTTCAGGAAAAAAAAGAAAAGCTTATTACAGGTGGTGCTCTGCCGCAGCTGATGGGAAATTTATTGGTATAAAACTACAGAAAGTAAAGTAAGAATATCAGATGAGGAAAGAAAATCAGATAATATCTCAAGAACAGTAAACTTTGCCATAAATTTGAGAGAAGCACATTTTACTGATGTAAAAAACACTCCACCTCTGAGAAGTGGCTGTGAAATATTCAATGCAATCCCTTAACAGTCAATAAATCTTGCTGTGTTAACAAGACATAAATCTAATATTTGCAAAATTATTATTTCATTGCTACTAAAAGTTAGAGATATTGCAAGAACAAGTGGCTTTTCTACATTGTACAGAATGGTGTCTAACATTAAGATGAACAAAATGTGATTTATATTGGATTTTTGTTCTATTTCAGAGAAAGTAATTTCTGAAGATTGGTTACATCAATGTTATTACCTGAGAGTGCTACAGGACATAGATGCAGCAGGAACAAGGAATAATGGAAATCAAGGTAAGTCTGAAGAAATAACAGGATCCAGCGTCTACTCTGAATGGGTCATGCAAATTCTTAATTAATCTCCTGGGTTTGTAATACTTAGATTAGAGATAATTATAACATCCCTGAAAGTCTTTATCCTCAATTCCATGTTAGCATATTTTTTGTCTTAAAGAAAATACTATGAACAGTTATAATCCTGAAAATTACAGAATTTATTCCAAGGACATGACATCATACCAACATAACCCACTGATAAACCAAAGGAGAAGAAACTGGTCAATTTTCACAGCTAAATTTAATACTGCTTTATTCCACCTTTAAAAAAATGCTGCATCATTGCTTACATTAACAGAAAACAAAACGTGCTAATTATATTCTACAATTCTAAACTTTTGTTATTTAAAGAAAATGCTAAACACTAAAAAAAAGCAGCAGAAATGTGTAACAACACACAAAGATAATTTGCAGCTACATCACTGTAGGTAAGAACATCAAAAAGTAAAAGGTAACAGCTCTGCAGTTCAAATCTTGAGTTACTATGCTTGCAGTTCTTTACTTCTGTAAAACTGACCTTGCTCCTGAAAGCATTCCCTAACCTGTCAACGATTTTTAGTTCAGTCTTTATTCAATCTCTGCCTTTGTTTTCAGAGCATCATAAATGGTCCTTAAGAGGCAATTGCTTCTTAGTTGAGCAATCTCGGCAGACTGAGAGCACCTTAACACAGGTTTCTAATTTCCAAGTCAAGAGTTAGCCATTGACTAAAGCAAACAAGCAAACGCTTTCCTCCTGTGTTGTTAGGGGGGTACTATTTTACATTTTGCCTTCAGGGACAGGGGTAGAAAGCATTTGGGACTAAACAACTGCCTCGCCTCCACTACACGTCAATTCTCCATGTAATGCTTGCCCATCACTAAACACAGTCGTGGAGGTCTCTTCCACTGCCACCATGCTCTGGACTGCGAGATGTTTGTCAAAGACCTCTGGGTGATGTGCACCAGAAGATGCACGAGTACAACCCTGATTTTACATCTAGTAACTTTGACAAATTATGCTACTTTCGGAAAGCCCAGGCTCAGGTGATACCTGCTTTTGCCCATGAGCCAGAACACAAACAACAAACTGCTAGGTAGCTCCTTTTTTGGTTTTCCCATCTTTTTTCTTTAATTTTGTTGTGTAGATACCTACAAAACGTAAAGTCCTCAGAATCTAGGGTTTTGAGGATACGTATCAATGGTTATGTCAAATAATTTGTATTAAATATATGAGAATTTTGTTCAAATTTATGGCGCTTTAATTTTTCTCCACATAAATAATTTTTTATTTATAGTTTAATCTGTAGTTTAACTCAAATATGCTATTTTATAATAATGTTTCAGCTTCTCATTTCTTGCCCCAAACTAAATATTTATTATCATCTTAAGTGTCTTGTCTACTCTTAAGTTATTTCTCAGAAAATGCTGAATATTTCATAGTACTTCCCATTTTTTTCCCAGATATGCATCCAAGTGTACCAAGTGCAGAAATGTAAATACTGTAATCCTTTTATAGGAACAGAACTATAGTCATATCTGGATTTTTACTCTTGGTAATGAGCTCACTGAAAAATTACAAATATTCTTAGTTTCAAAATCAGTACCTTTTTGCATGGCTGCGAGGAGTGAGACTCTGAAGTGACAGACAATCAATAATTACGCCAAGCTTGTTCCTTCACTACTTCTCCAACTCCAAAGATTTTTCTCCCTCATGATCAGCCTTTAGCTGCTTAATTAGCTCAATAACTTTCAATAAAAAAGCTTCTGCTTCCTGCTTCAAAGTTATCGTCTTTGTCATCTTTAAAAATACATTAGAAATATTTTTTAATGAAAACTTAATCACAAGCTCTTTAGTTGAGCTTCATTCTCAACACAATGCTGGCCTGTTCACAGCAAGCACATTTGGTTACATTTCTGTCTTTAAAAATAGATTATAATTGTTCCTTATTCTCACTCAGAATTCCAGCTCCTTTCTCAGGATAAAGCTGACTTCACATCTATCAAGGCACAATTGGTTACAAACACAACTTTCACATTCAAGAGGAATTTCCTCCAGCTTATTTCCAATGTAAAGCACAACAAAAAATGTGTTAATATAGTTGGCATAAATTTTTCATCTTTGTGTCTTCTCTTGGGTAAGTAACCTCCAAATAACAGTACAAGTTCCTATTTATCTCAGTTTTGTCAAGAATAATTATTTATTTTTTTCTAAGTAAGCTTCAATTAATTCATTAGTCTTTGGAGTTCTAAGAATATTCTGCATAATATCTCAACAGCACTGCTTTACTGGTGATACACCAAACAATCATTCCATTCTATGGCATCTGGTCATCAAAAATGTCTGGGTTTTTTTTTTGGGGGAGGTTTTTTTTGGTAAAAGATTCTTTGAGGTCATCATCCATTGTCCTGATCTACAAAAAATGGGAGTTACACAACAAGGGTTCAAGACCCTTCTCTTTTGCTTCCACAGTCAATAATTCCCTAAATTATTTTGATTAAAACCCCCAAGCATTTAAATGGAGGAAAAGTACTTAAAATCTGGAGTGAAATTTTGGCCTTACTGCTATCGACAAAAATTTTATCACACAATTTACTGCAGATGGGATTGCCTCAGGCTAGTAGTACTTAAAAGGTTGCACACTGGTTTAAAAAAATGCACACAATCTCTTTAATATTTAAAATTTAATTTTAAAAATGCATATTCTGAGTAAAGATGCAAACTATGTGGAACAGAATTCTTTGTTGGGAGTATGCTACAAATGTCCTGTAATAGCAATGTAGTTATTCCCTTTACAAAAGAAACTAAATGAAAAAAAAATTCTAGAGCTTCCAACACCCAACATAACCAGTTTAGTCAATTCAAATCCAAGAGGGGTTAAAATATAGCATAAATCTAAATAAAGATATGAAAATTATCTTCTTGCAAATAGGATGACTTAACTGTACTTAATATATCATTTAAATATATGTGACTTTCAGCTTGACAGATGATACGTACACACAGATTTCAAAGGATACTCATATCATTTACATAAGACATGGAGCAGGCAACAAAATTAATCTGCAAGCCAGAATGGGAAAGAAGTAACACAAGAAGTCAAGAACACAAGCAAATCATCGCAATAACCACTTAAAAGGCTCATTAGCCTATTGTAGCTGAAAACCAGGGGAGGAAAGACAATTACCACCCACTTATGCCCAAATGTGAGGCTTAAAGGGCACATATGGGTCCTTCACAAGGAGCTAAGATGAAACAAAACCTGTGGTTGCAGGGTTACATCACACACACATCCATAATTTGAGCACACATAAATTTGAAAGAACTTTTGGAAGAAGGCCAAATCCCTTTGCCATGAAGATACAGCAGATGAAAAGCCTGTGCTAAAAGCACACCAACAGAAATACTGTGGAAGCCTGCCTAGCTCAGCACAAAATACAGAGAATAGGAAAAAAAGACCTGTGCAGTAACGGAAAACAGCAAGACATTGGACAGGGAAACTGAGACCTGAAGAGGTATCAAGTTAGTTACAGAAACAGCAGTTGGATAAACAAGAATTAAATAAGTAGGCAAACACTAAATAACTCAATAGGTATATCTGACATTAAGTAAAAATAGTCAGGGAAATACAGGCTTTGTTGAGCAAAACAGCCAGGACAACAAGCTCAGTGCATGAGATACAAAGATTAAGAGAGGAATTTGAAGATGAGAATGTAACTAGAACTACACCATAATGTACCCTGCATCATGAAAAATTTAAAGTGACAGATTCAGGCTTATTTTGTGTTCTTTCTGAGTTTCTGCCTATGAAATATACCTGTATGGTATTGTATTACATGTCTACTGGACACATGGCTAGAAATAATTTATTATCAAATATAAAAATAAATTCATGTGTAAACAATTAAAATCAAACCCCTCTATATTTGTAGTGTTGTTATTTCATTCTATATGCCTAATTCTTATTTTTAAGTGTATTAATGAAATATTCTTATTTTATCAACTCTACCTTTTCTCCTTTTAACTTGTAGTTATAATAAGGTCACCATCCAAAGACTTCAGAATATATTCCATCTCTGCATATTAAGTAACAACAATTTAGAAGAGATGTGGAAAATATACACAAGCCTAGCAGAAACGATTTAAGCTAACAATAAAATGAATAAACATCTGGACTTGTCAATGCTTATCCAATTCATGTATATTGATGAAAAATTATGACATTGAAATAATTTTACTGTTCTCACATTACTTTAAATAAAGGTGAATGAGGCAATATAAATTTTCCAGTCAAATTAATGTCTATACTGTAAATCTAGATGTAGTTCATGCACCCTAGATTCTTGTAGTATCTCTACTGCAGTTGCAGAAATTTCCCTGCAGAGTATTTAACAGCATTTGTGGAATACTAATCTGAGACAGCTTTCCTGATGTGCTGCTATGATGACATTACTGCCAGTATTGCAGATAAATTATTTAAAAATATAACTTGTCTGTGCAGGCAGCTACCAGATCTTCTTGCAACAGTGTAGACATATGCAAAATTTATTAACATTTGGAAAACACTTTTCCAATAAAAGTGAATTATTTAAATTACACTAATCATGTTCTCAGAGAGGTTAATGGGAAGATTTTACAACATCTTAAAATTATATATATATTGAATTGTTTCTTCCTTTACCTATCCATTTTTTAATGTTCCCTTTATTCTTGTTTCTGTTCAGTTCTATGAATCCATATAGACTAGGAAAAGATCACATACTGTTACAGAAAGAATCATAACATTTTCAATTTTGTCTTTCTATAGTAACAAAACCTTTCAATCAAGGAATCCTTAAGTAGTGTTCACGAAAAAACATTGCTTACTATAAATGAAAGAAAATGGCACTCAGCTCCATTTGACACTCTCAAGATTAGTAACAAAAATTATTTTACAGATGATATCACTGAATCAGCTAGCCTCTGACTCATTATGCGCGAATCTATTAATCTTGATGATATATGGATATTACATTATGATATTGTACTATACTGATTGCAATAAAATATTTTTATTTGCCAAAACTGTTAAGTAGATGAAAAAACATAATGACTAGTAAATTAAATTCTCAGGCACTATTTCGGGGAGTACATACCGTATGAAATTAAAATTGTTATAAAAAATCAACATAATAATCCTAATTAACTATGTATCTGATCCTATAAGGATAAAAATGTACATTGAATGTTCCAGTTGGAAGCATTTTTCCTCCTTTAATTCTAATTCTTGACTATGATGAAAAAAATTGTTAATACAGCGTAATGTAGTATTTACAAAAGCACAGCTATGTTGCCTTGTGATCCACTTCTTGTCTGCAGAAAGAAAGATAATACAGAAGGCTACTAAGCTTCATCTGCAGGATGATATGAGATTTTGTCATACCTGATTTTCTTTCTTTAATTCACAACTTTGCTAGCTTTGGTCTTGCAAATGACTAATGCAGAATGTAACAGCTATGTCTATTACTTTGCACACAATTTGTTCTAACTCTTACCCCTTTTTTTAACACAATGTCAACCACGAGGAGGGAGATTAAAAAATGCTTGAAGAATGTGAAGTAATAATTTCAAAGAAATGAGATATGATAAAGAGGGCTAGGGTCAAAATGCAATTCCCTGTAACTAATTTTACATAATTAATCCCAAATGAATTGATTCTTATGATTTTACATTAGTCCTCAGAAGGGATTTTTTTCCAAACAAAAGAAATATCACAATCCAAAAAGGCAAATGTGGCAGCTACTATAAAAACACCCAGAGCAAAATCGAAAAGGTCACAAGGACTTAGAGACAAGCTTAGACTACTCTTATGTACACAATACTTAGTTCCAGCAAATGTTTGCTTCCACCTTATGAAGGGGTGAAGTTTCCGAACAGTGATTCTTGTGATGGGAATTTAAAGCTACATGACATAAATGAACTGTTTTATGAGAACATGCGGATTTCAGAAGTAAGTATTCTTTAAACTCTGTTAGCCTTATAGCTACATAAATAAATGATGCTGTGTCACACTATTGAATGTCAACTATTGAGTTAATACACAGCACAGGAACTTGATTGCAGAGATCACTAATGAGAGGTGTCAGGAACCAGAACAAGATACTGAAACCTAGCACTAAAGCTATTAAAAAATCTAAGAAACTGTCCTAAAACATGAAACATTAACCTAATTAAGTTCAGAGAGATACAATGCTTCAATGTGCCTTGGAGATGGACCAAAAATAACAACAGCAATAGAGATTAAACAGTAAAAGAGAACCAGACAGCCTTCATATACAGTCTGTAGATTTGTTTGCTGGGGTTTTTTCAAAGAATAATCTGTGTTTTCATTAATTAAAGTGCCAGTCCAAAACATTAACAGCCTGTATGTTACATAAGGCTCTTTTAAAATAACTTTATCATAAACAGATGCACTGGAATGGAAGAAATGGTTTGCAATATTTTGTTTAAAAAGGCAGACCACAAAAATGGATAACAAACCCCATTTTCTAGACTCTTACTCTGCCTGTTTTTAGAGCCAGAAACCTCCACAGGATGCCTGCACAGCACAATCCTAACAAAGCCTGTTTGACTCTGCCCAACACAGAAGTTCAGATTTTAAGACCAGCATTAATTTCACTTAGTTTCTTCCACTGTTATGTAATTATATTGATTCTGTTTACATCACTAGAGCAACTAACAATATAGCCACTTAAAAAAACCCTAGATTTTTGAAAAGCTGTAATTAAAAAACATTGTTCTTCTACTGCTTTGGTCTTCCTTGGTAAATGCAAGCAATCGTACATGCAAGTCTTCTTATCCCTTTATAAAAGCAAGCTGGAAATATAAAGTGGAATATATGAGTGATAAGTATCAGGTATAGTTTTAGAGGTTAGAAAACACATTTTCACTTTTTCTACTAAGGGAAATGCAGAAACTAGACATGTGATGTCATTACAAATTCCAGGCTGGACCCCATTTAAGTAATGAAATTACAGCTAAAAAGCAAATAAGAATGAAAACAACCCAATTTCCAACTACGTGACCTGGCTTTTTAAATTATTCATGGTTTTTTGGATCTTATTATAACAGTGGTAACCAATACTAACTGTAAAAATCTGAAAACAAAATGGATAACCCATGAGATGAATTTTAACTAAGAAACTATCAGTGGAAGGGCAGTTCATAAGCTTGTAGTCTGAAATAATGTCATTTCTGTGGAAAGAAAACCTAAGAGTGGAAAAGAAATCTACTTATTTACATGTAAATGGATAACTCAAATTTACTACAATAAAAAAACCTCATATTATTTATTTAAAATTTACATAATTCAGAAAATAATACTGGCTGAAAACTTAGGTAGTTAAATCTCAGGACCACAAATTGGGGTAATTTACCAAAATAGTTTATCACCTTTCCAGGCAGGCACTTTCTGGATGGTAGAATTAGCATATTAGAAGCTCCTAGTAAATTGTAGTTTCGAACTGAATTATCAACCTACAAAAAATGACTAGCAAAAAAGCAAAACTACCCGACACCTATATTACAGTCTCCATCAAAACAAAACGTTGGGAAAAAAAAATCAGCTAGATTAGAGATTTTAGCCATTTGTATTCTTTTAAGTAACACTACGAAAAAATAGAGGTTTGTTTTTTCCAAGCTGTCTGAAATGGAAAGCAGTTGCCTAAGAGATGGTCAGATAAAAAAAAAGGGCAAGATCAAAATATGCACTTCCCATTCTTCACACCTCAGTTTATTGATCCACCAAACTCAAACTCAAGACTGTTTCAATGAAGTGCTAGAGGAATGTAAGGATGCCAAGCTTGCCAGAAGAAATGCTGAATCCATGGCTGACCTTTGACATTCACTCCCACATACTGCAATGCAGCCAGCATTATTGTTCTGTTACCATAACAAGCTAACTAACTGGTAGCCTCTGGACAATACCAAGAAAATTAAATACCTTTCAATCTAAAGCTACAGAAAAGGTCTTTTTGAAATAAATTTATAATACATATAACAAAGCTTCAAGTCATCATATTTTCAACTATACAACTCTCCACAGGAAATAATGGAAAATGAATTATATGAGTCACTCCAGCATGTCATTTGCAAATAGATAACTTTATTCAAGTTTAGGGGGTTTTTAAATTTTATGAATCAATTACTTTCAATGACAGGAATCAGTGCTGTTCAAAGAAATGCGCTGATTTGTTAAGCAGGAATTTTTAACTGCATTTGTGACAGGATGTCAGATTTTTGGACTCAGCAAAGTGAAATTGGAATCTCCTTAAGACTCATCCTGACAGTCAGACCAGATGGACCATACTAGCTCCAGCAAGGAGTACAGAAGAAACTGGAATTCTTAGTAAGTAAAAGAGAAAAAAAAAGTATTGGCAGACAGAATGGCTCTAGAGAAAGAAGGAAAATGAGAAAAATACTACACATGAAAGGACAAAATCCAGAAGAAAAGCTAAAGATAACAGTTTCCATTTGTTGTTCCTTATTGAGCTGGTAACATATCCAGGATAAGGTATGAACAGACTGTTACCTGATATTCGAGCATGTGTTAAGAAATAAGTGAGAACATCACTTGCCTGATGAGCAGCCAGTTACACAACACAATAATGGATTCCACCATGCAAAACTACACACTGAGAAAAAAAAGATATTGGACAAATCCACAGCTGATGACAAAAACCTTAATTTCAATATGGGGAATAAAAAAAAATTAGTCAATACACAGCTGACTTCATATCTGTTGACAATCTTAGGCTCAATATATATAAATATTACACTTTTTCAGTTCACAGCTGTAGATATCAAAATGCCAAAAAAATTATATGGTCTTACACATAAAAAAATAAGACAAATCCAATGACTTAGCACTCATAGTTTTGTAGCATATAGCTATGGCCTTAGGGAACTGTTATTCTGCACAGAATTCCAACATTTTAATTCCATTGAATATAACCAGTACTTTAATCATTTTATTGCAGTATAGCTTTTAAGTCATTCCATGCAACTCTGCAAAGAAGAAACAAAAAAGGAGTTGTGAGTCTTTCATCAGATACACACATTTATATTTTTTTCAAAGTCTGTGTACCTCGTCTGTATTATTAAATATAAATATACTAGAGAAAACAAATACAATATTTTAATTACTTTCTTGGTATTTGAACATAGCAGAAATAACAATTCAGCTGCTAAACTTAATTTCCAATAACAACATCTCAAACAAAAGGATGAGAAACTAAAAAATTTTGTTAAAAGCAAAACCTGTGATAAAAAATTTTCCAATAAAAGAGAACAGCATCCAGATTGTAGTATTTCTATCCACCTAACAAAGCTAGTACTACTATTCTTCAATCCTAAATGCCATTCCTGAAGCAGAGACTTGGGATATTCATAAATATGTTTCATAAAAATCTTATTCTATAAGAACTTTTTCCCATCAATTCCCATACTTACCCCTTCACCAAAAGTCTAGTTCCCCATGAAGTAATTTAAATGAAAATTGAGATCATCTACCTCGTAAGAACAATTAGATATCGCTTAATATTTGTTGAAAATATTCTTATTGATTCCCCCTTCACTGTGACTATGCCATTTGCATTCAAATTTTTTGTCCTTCCACAAAATTCAGTAAGCCGAAATAGAAGTGATAAACTAATCACAGTTAAAAGGAGCTAACATTCCATGAACAATCTCCACTTTATCATTTCCTGACCTCCAAATGTTCACTTTCTGAAAATGCAGAAAGTGATCATATTTTACCGTTTCATTTTCGGTTCCTAGAATTGCACAATTTTGCCTGTCCTAAAGTGATTCAGTGAATCCTTTTAAACACTGAAATGCAGCCCAGGTTTACTTCAGAATACACAGAAGAGGATTAATCTACCTGAAATTCTTCCCTCAAACTTCATTTGGTGCAGATATTCCAAAACAGTACTTAGTGTTTTTTTTAATAGCAATTTTAAGCATTAAAATATGTTATGGTGATAGTCTAGTCTCCCACTTGAAAACAAGCCTCATGTAGAATTTTGTAGGGCTTAAGATAAACCATCAACCATAAGAAAACTATTAGAATTACTATTAAAATCAACAAGTGACAAGAAAAGGTTGTGCTCTCTTCCTTTTGCAGGAACAAGATCCCAAGAACTAGTTCTTTACACTAGCCACTCTAAGCTTAAAGCTTAAAGCAAGGAATTAAGATTAAATAATGTATTCTCACAAACTTCTAATGACATACAAAACTAAAAACATTACAGCCAGTGTCTCACTGCTGTCATGCAAATACCTGAAATAGTTCTTATTGGGGGTTAGATTTGGTTTTCTTTTTCCCTATAGAATTTTTTCCCACAAAGTCGCTGGGAGACTAATTGCTGGGTACTTGACCAAAACAATACAAGGGGCTAGGAAAGCATAGCACCAGGCTACACCNATATCCTTGCCTGAGAGCCGACTTAATATCAAAGTTTTAATAAATTCGAAGGGAGGGGGTTTGAATTCTCCATTCCAAAGGGAGGTCTTGCCCTCCCTAGCAGACACCTGCCTTTTCTAACCAAGACAGTTCTATATCAAAATAAATTTGACTTTCTCTCAGTATTCCCCTAGTCCTGCAGTTCTTTCCAGACAGACAATGTGCACGTCAAATAAACTTAACACATATTCTTCCACACACCTCAGTGCAACTCTGAATTCTAAACAAACAAACCAACCCACAGACAATGACACAGGATGAAAATCAAGAACACTAGAAATTTGTAATATATAAGGGTACTAAATCCAGGTATTCTGTGCTATATTCTTGAATGTCCCGCTTTTCTTGCCCTATATATTCTTGAGTTCCACTATTCTGTCATGAATTGGAAAAGAGGAATTCTACTTCTAGCAAGCTGTATTAAGAAAATAAATACCGTAAGACTGAGAGCATATTCTGGGACTTGGGTTCACACAAAACATAACTACGTCTGACTAGAGATGCTATCTAATCTTATGTTTCAGTGTCCCTCCTCATACATTCCAAGACTAGAAACCAAACGGGTGAACTACTGTCTTCTCGCTCATTCTTGTGAAGTCAAAGACACCTGACAGCAGGAGCAAGGTCCATGCTCAAGCAAAAAAATGTGATGCAATTGTTAGAAATGAGCATCCAAAATGCCATTACCACGAAAATCACCCGAATATGTTTTAAATATGATTAATATCAATGTTCATGCTATTAAGCGTTAGTAATTTGATCTATCCCCTTACACATAATTAAAATATCATGTAGTGTCACACAATATTTTTGAAAATATTATTAAATCTTAAATCTGCCATCTTCTAATCTATTGTATATGTCTAAATGAAATACAGTGAATTTTTGTTACCATAGTAACCACAGAACTGAAGAAATTTAGTTTTGGCATAATTGCTGCATATGTTCATACAAATCACATCTCTTATTCTGAGCATTAGAAATGAAGACACTTCTTAACTCCATTTTTTAAAAATAGAATAATGAAGAAACAAAAAATGAGATCAAGTATTTATAGACATAACACAACATATTCTTGTTTAATTCACTCATTTGCTTTTCTTTTATAATTAGAGTATATTTTCTTGTATTCTATTAAACCATTAGCTAAGTACTGTTTAAGTCATCTTCCTATGTTGATAATTAAGCCAGTTCTGTTGTCATCATTAAATTCAAATTGTTATTTTAGAATAATAAATATATTATTAGTCAAACATCCAGGAGGAGCTATAGAAACTCTAGGAAAAATAAACACACCCAACAGCCTGGGATACAGTTATTTTGCTTTTATCATTTGCAATGAGGTTCACATTGAATAAGGATAAATTTATGTGTATCTTTAGTTTCAAGAAATAGTAGCAAAGGAAAAAGCACTCTAGGCATGCTGGTACTCAGTCTTACGACAGCATAATTTTCTCAGCAACAGTAAAAAACATGCATTCAGCAGGAACAAATTAATTCAACCTGCCTATGAGTTATCTACAAATTCCTTTCCACTTCCTTATCAGCTCCCAGAATGAATCTTAAATGTCTTATAAAATCCGCACCCCAAAACAATCACATAACTCCATGGGACAAATGAACAGTAGGACAGGGGAAATTCTATGTTTTCACTTCAGAACTAGAATTCTTTCATCCTTTCCTTTCTCTAGCTTTGTTTGCTCAATAATTTAGTACTGATTGTGTTGTTCCAGAGCTACCTTATACTTATCAAGTTTATTATCATCAGTACCTTTCATTTTAATATTCAGAAATACAAACATAATTTCAGAGTTTGGTGATGGGATTTTCACTCTGACATTCCCCTAATTAGGGGTTTTCTGTCTCTCAGAGTCTCGTATTAGGGTTTAAAAGATGAGATGGAACCTGCAGCTCGGTCTTCAAAGGTGTTTTTTCTATTTTTTATCTCAAGGTCTTACAGCAGTCTCAGTGCACTGAAGAAATGAGGCTACAGGAACATGGACGCAGGGTGCAAGGTCGTTTTAAACATTTCTAATCCAATTAACTAAAAATGTGCTATATTTATGGTTCTGTGCCAATTACTGTCACCTATTCTAAACATGCAATTTCTACCTCGAATTCATTCTACCAATGTCTTTGTGCCACTGTCACAGCAGGAAATGGAGTAGACAAAGAAGAAGAACATGAGACAACGCCCAAAATTCTCCATCTTGCTCTGATCTACTTCTATACTAAAAACCCAAAACTACAAATTTTCACTACAGAATGCAAACCCAAGGTGGGAATGTCTAGATCATGAAGTGATCAAAGACCTCATGAAAACAATGAAAGACAACGGTTTAGGATCTCCACATTTTAAGCAGCTTTTAAAAGACACATTTCATACTTATGATCTAACACCATATGACTGCAAATCCATTGCTTCAATTATTTTTACAGATGCACAACTCCTCATATGGGATGCAAAATGAAGAAGAGCTCTCAAGGAACTAGGAAACAGATACCAAGGAGTAGCCAATGCAGCTCTCATCATACCCCAGGTGGCAGGAGACCCCCGCCCAATGACAGACCTGAAGATCAAGCTAAGGACCTGCCTCGAGATGTGCTGGCAGATATCAAAAAAGCTGCACGAAGAGCCATTTTGCAAATTCCACCAGTTAGAATTCCTGAAAACATTTATACAGAAATCAAGCAAAGTCTTTCTGAACCCTTTACTTCATTCCTTGATCATCTCACACAAACAGTGGACAGACAAGTCAGTGATGAAGCAGCAAAGCCACATCTGCTTGGAAGCCTTGCATTTGCAAATGCATTTAGCATTTTCTTGTCCTCTGTACCCATTATTTCTGCTTATGGATAATACTTCGTACTTTTTCTTCCCGATTTATACTCAATCCTCTGACTTATCAAGATCATTTCACGTTCAAAATGATCCTGTCCTTCAGAAAGCTCGCAGCTCCCCTCCACCAAGATGCTGAGTCCCAGTTGGGGCAGAATCATGCAGTAAGTGCATGCAGTCAGCATTATTTTATTGTTCTTCAGTGCCATGCATAGGACATGGCTTTGCTGGTTCCATGTTCTTTCAAAGAAGAAGAAGAAGCAAAAAAGGAGAAAGGAACATTTTAAAATGCTGATCCACCTCTATTTAATTTCTCATTTTAAGCTGTATGTGTTTTATTACTTTAAGTTTCAGAGGGGCTTGAAGTTAAATAGTGATTTTAGCCATTATGTATATTATATAAATAGTTCACTTGCAAGGATTAGAGAAACAAAATGAGTTGAAAATTTGGCTGGGTCATGCAATCTATTTAAAATAAGAAAAGGGAACACAACACACCACTAAATAACATGAAATTACATCTGTGTGTTCTCTGGCTTGAGGAGGAGATCTTGCCAAATTCCAAATCAAGTGCTGAATAACTATAAACATACTCTTGCTCAGTTGGAGTAAGATGTATTTTGTGGCACTACTCAGATCTTAGCAGCTAGTCAAGTCTTGATGGTTCATAGAAGACTTCTTTAAAAAGAAATATAATCGAAAAATATTATTAAAAATTT
>WBMY01017042.1:408970-427438 GCA_013397315.1 Donacobius atricapilla
GTAAAATAAAATAAGTTAAATAATACAACCTGTTAGTCAGGGTGGTGGTAGCAGTCTGGATGAAGTGGTCTTGTTGAAGGAGTGATCCCGTAGAAAGGTCTGGTAGCTCTTGTCCTCTGGGAATCCAGCGGGGTGAGAGTCTACTGTGCTATTCCACGTTATATCCAGGTGGGAATACTTGGCTCCTCCCCATGGGCGGAGCATCTCACAATGGAACGATGTAATTTTATGAGTCATGCAATGGGTCCTTGATTGCCCATTAAACAGAGATAACTCCCGGATGGGAGTTACCCATGAGTCATACAGCACAGCATGAATGGACTCATTAACAGAACATAGTCCGGAGGGTGGGGACAGGGGGAACACTGCCCCACCTGGTTTCAACAGCTCATGAAGATGGTGATAGAATACATACCTTGGGAATATTTTACATTGTAACCTAGGACACCAACTTCTTTTTGATTCCTGTAAGTCTAAAAGAAACCATCACTAAAGCAATTGAGTTTCTCACTTGAGTCAAGTAGGTTTGCACTGAATAGCTAATAAAGATCATATCTGGTATCAAAATACATGGTACAGGGAGACAGACATTGTCTTCGAACCACTGAGGTGAGAGATGCAAATTTTTGTGACAGAGCTGTTGATAACTTAGAAGCTGCTGCCATGAATTTAGAAAGAAAAATTCCCCGCTCAGATCTGAGCAGGAAAAGAAGGTGAAGCATGTGAAGATAATGCACACAAAACACAGGCTACAGGCATAATACGCAAAAAGTAAAGTAGAGCATAGCAACCAAGGCATTAATAATAGATATGGAAATGTATCACTGTGTGGAAGGATATAATACTGTTTGTAAAACTATGTTTTACTTTATATTCATTTAAAAGTAAGTTATGGATTGGAAAATTCAGAACCAAAGACTTAAAAATGACATAAGAATCAAATTTTTAAAAACAAGCAAAACAAAACATTGATTGAAACCAACTGAGCATTTCTTCCCAAGAAATACATCTGTGTATAAGAAATCATAAAATATGGATCTGTGTTTCTACATAATCCAGAACATGTACATTAATACATGAATGTCAGCACTCCTAACTAGAAATTGCCCATTAGGGAAACCACAACTTATTGCATTGATTCCGTGTCATTACTTCCCTTTTAAAAATTCTTACTTTGCAACAATGTAGATCATGAATCTTTATCTGAAAAGGCATATGAAGCCCACCCTGGACAAAGACAAACATCCCACAGGCTTTAGTTGAGACTAATGTGTGAATTAACATATACAAACCCACAAGACAAAAAGAAGGCATATCCTGTAAACAATTTTTTAATCTAGAGGACCTCGTTACAATTAATTCAGAAGATATGTATTGTTTCCCTTTTTTTCCCCTAGGATCCCTTCCTTAACTAAGCACTCCTATAAGATGATACTGAGCCAGGAGAGGCTCCTGAATATATCTTAGATTACCATAATTATACACAGTGAGTGGCTGCGTGGTACTTAGTTCCCAGCAGGGGTTAAACCATGACAAAATTTATACACAATATAATAATAACAGCAGCAGAAAGCAGTGGTGCAAATTTGAGATGCTTTTCCATTTTTTAAAATAAAATTTGTATTACACTTAACAATGAGATAAATAGCAAATATAAGTACCTCCCAAAGAGTGCTCCTGGCAACAAATAGTGCTTATTCACTTGGAAGCTGTCTAGAAGGTGAAGTCTTGACAATAATTTCAGTCTTATCTCTCACATATGGCAATTTATATTTTTCATTATTTATAATATCACTTAAATGAAGCTTAAGGAAATACTTCAGGATAGATAAAAAGAATAATTGTTGTCATAATATTCTTCAGTTTTTTCAGACTGCAACTGATACACTCAAATATGCATCTCCCCTGTCAGAACAGTCATTCAAAAGTTGTGTCACAGAAGCTCTTAGGTCTCAAAATTTTGTAGTTTTGATTAACTTTCAAGAAGAAAGCAGATTAAACAGCTTACACTTTGGTGAATTTTGAGAAAGCAATTGTCTTTTCTAACTATCAGCACGCTGGCTAGATAATGCAAATAATTAAATTACATGTACTGACAATAGTCCAGATACTCACAGCAGTGATGCTCTTAGACCGGTAATTACATTTTTTAGTTTGAATTCTTATTAAAATCTCCCTCATAGGAAAAGTTTTAAGGAATCCAATAATGAAAGACATTTTTGTCTGAATTTTGAAAATCTACAATGAATGTAATGAATTCTTAATCCACTGAACATTTCAGATAAGTCTAAAATACGTTATCTGTTAATGTTTGTTTTACTTGGAGAAAGTGGCATTCTTATATCATTATCTTCACAGATATTACTGGATAATTAAATCTTTTTTTGCTATTCATTTCTACTTTCATGGTACATTATCTAGTGAGAGAACAAAACTAAATCTTATATATAAAATGGATTTTGAGAAAGCATTCTAAAAGGTTTTATTACATTGTGAACAAACAGCAGAATTTTTTCTCTTTTTTTTTTCCTTTATGGTCATGAATACTCACTATCTAAATTGTCCAGAAGTGTATGTAATAAAAGACCAAAAGAAAAAGTAAAAAATTGACACTCATATTGGTGTGTCCAATTATGCGAACTATTAACCAGGTATCTTACTTGCATTAACAGCTATTTTAATACTTGTAAAACATGTTAGATACATTCAGAAGTAAGAACAACATATGTTTATTTCAAAGGTGAAAAGGAAACCATGAGAACTTGTCTAGTAAGAGCTCATTACCTGTTAAAATGTTTTAATTCTTTATAATAATTAAAATGCCCTCCATAGTTTGAACATACCACTGCTGTAGTTTCCCCATATTTCAAATAGAATTCCTTTTCTGGATTCCATTGCAAGATCCTCCGAGGACCTTTCGTTTAAAAAATACTGCAGCAGACACAGATTAATTAAAAGGTGTCATAGATTGAGTAAAATAGAACTAGCTGATAAAAGCTAGGAGTTTTCAGAAAGTGCTAATATTACTTGGACTTTGACAGTGGAAATATTTTTCCAGAAGTTCCTAGTGATCTGCCTAGAATTTTAATTCCATTAAGATTCACTATTTTATTATCTGGATTTTTAACTATGTTGAAATACAAGTGAGAACCCAAGAGCATCCCCAAGGTTCAGTCTACAGGAAGCATAGCAGAGTCTTGGGAAGAGGTGTTTGGCTGTTGAAGGAGTTATCTGAAACAGAAAGGGAACCTAAATGCACCTGGAATCTGAAATTTTCATTTCAAATAAAATGTAAATTGGGGAGGGTAAAGGAGGGGGAGAGAATGTCACTCTAAATCAGAATCTACAAGTGCAGTGTAGCAAAAGACATATTTCCAGCAAAATGGCATTTAAAAATACGAGTCAAATTAAAACCTTTTCCTTTGATAAAGTCAATTATATTCTGTTGATGATGTAGACATCCTTTGTTTCAATGCCAAAATGATATTAAGTCCCCAAAATATTCCCCTCCAAATTTATCTTTTCATTTCTCTGAACAGCTTGTCTGTAATGTTGTGACAGTCTACAAAAACAATATCTACACAAAGTAATGCTCTACTGGTTACATGAGCATTCAGAAAGAAATGCATTACCTATCACATCTTCATTTGTAGGTCTCACAATTTACTAGTAAAACTTGTTCTGCAATTTGTTTCTAAAAAAAGGCTGCTGTTAATAACACTGTCCCTGGTAATTTTTAGAGCTGTCATATATATGGAAATAATCTAAAACATTCACTGGTACAGGAAATTTACATATTTCTATATTTGATGCACGAAGTGCAGATGTATTTCTGCACCGCCTATATTTCTGTTATGTTTAAATAATGATCATTGTCCCAAATCAGTGTCTCTTCTATGGTTTTCCACATGAAAAAGTTCTAGCCAGACACAAAAAGAAATAGAAACAATTCCTAACACATAATTACGTCAAACACTCATAGTAAATTAGTCAATATTTCCTATCCGGCCAGATTTAGTAAGAGTTCTATTTATCAAATGGTATGTAACTATGACAGCAGTCTCTTGTTCTTATATATATATTTTATCTAAACTGAGGCTTTAATCAACAATCAGACACTGATTATTCTCTTATTTCTGTAAATAACCATGTAATTGTGTGACAAGATACATTTTAAAAACAGTCAAAGTTTTAAAATGTTCTAATATTATTGGAATATTCTTGTTAATAACAGGAGGTAAGCCAGTATTTACTTATGATAAAAGAAAATTAGTAGTGCACAAAAACAATTAAAAATGCCAATCTTTATCTGCAAATGATCTTCATTTTTACGGTACTATTATGAAACAGTAATTTCATAATTAATACTTAATTTTCATGAGGAATTAGTTTAAATAAATTATTGATGGTCTACTAAAGAAAATAGTCAATTTAAACAAAAGAGAGTCTGTTAATTAAGTTGATTACTCTCAATAAAATCAACAGTGATATTTTAATTACATTTTCAATTACTCTGTTCAGACAACATGACAAATCTGTTAGTTTCTAATGAAACTTTTAGAACTAGTTGTTTTCATTATGTGAATAGCTATGTCCCTGCTGATGGAACTCTGCTTTTCAATCATAACGAAACACAACACAAATGTAGGTTTATAGAATGTTACATGCACTGACAAGTATTAGTTGTGATTTTTACTTGTTGATAGTGCTACCCTTGGAAATTCTAAGGCTTATGGAATGATGCCTATGAGCTATGTATAATGTGTTATGGAAACATGAATTTCAATAAAATTTGTAAAATCAATATTCCCAGGTTATACAGTGGGGGCTGGAAAAAAATCCTGATCTCATGAAGTCAATGGTAACATGCTTATCGATTTTCCTCTCCTGAGTCCAATGCCCCATTTTTAAATTTCCACTAACGTCAGTTGAAAGTTGTCTGTGTTGTTCTTTGAAATATTTTGTCTCTTTCAACATGACTGACACTTTTTACAGATTAAAACACTTGCAAAATACAATCATAAGGTAATTATCACCACTAAAGGGGAAGTAAGTTTACACCTTTATGTCTGTCTTTTATTTGAGAAAATTAAAATCTGGAAAAATTATGATAGGTAAGGCTCGATGTTTGTATAAAATCCAGCTAAGCTATTGAAGTTTTATTTCTATATATGTACAATGCTGCCATCACTCACTTCCTAGAATGAAGTACTTCATGCATGTAGCATCTGAATTCTTCAAAGGCTTAAACAGATTTAAATAATGATTCAATACAAATTATCATTTGTGGTCTCATGCGCTAAGAAGAAAGGGTAGAAATGTAGAATTCCTTCATTCCTAACTAAATGTCTACTGTAAAGGTCTCATGAAGAAAGTGAGCGCCAAACAGCTGTTTTACATTTTTAATGTATTTGTCTGGAACGAATTGCCTGTCTTTATTCAGTCTCTACAATACATATGAATTACAACAACATTGTCAAGATGTATTGGAGAAGAACAAATCAAAATGTAGGCAACAGATATATTCCAAATACGGTCATGATTATTCTATAAATTACTAGAAGGCATGTCAACAGCACTGTGAATAGTATTGACTTTCATTCCTGAGTTACAAAATGTAGTACATATTCTGAATTATTTATTTGGTAGAACAAAGTATCGGTTTCCAAACAAAATGTAAGGAAACTGTTTGAAGCGTGTATTGAGTTTGTGTGGCCAGATTTTGGTAGCAGGAGGCTGCAGGAGTGGTTTCTATATGACGCTGCTAAAAGCTTTCCCCACGTCCTAGAGAGCCAATGCCACCTGGCTCCGGGACAGACCCACTGCCAGCTGAGGCTAAATTCATCAGTGATGGTGATAGCACCTCAGGGATAGCAGAGTTAACAATAGGGGCAAAAAACTGTTCATTTGCAGTCAGAGGGAGATATAAGATGAGAATATGTGAGAGCACCAACTCTGCCTACACCACGGCCAGTGCAGAAGAAGGGACAGGAGATGCTCCAGGCACAGGAGCAGAGATTCCCCTGCAGCACATGGTGCAGCCCATGGTGAAGCAGCTGTGCCCCTGCAGCCCATGGAGGACCACATCTGCAGAGATCCACCTGCAGGTCATGGAGGATCCTATGCTGGAGCAGGTGGATGACCAAAGGAGGCTGTGATCCCATAGGAAGTCCATGTTGGAGCAGGTTCACTGGCAGACATGACAGCCTGTGGAGAACACACACTGGAGACGGACCGCCCCAATGGGAGGGATCCACATTAGAGCAGGGGAAGAGTGTGAGAAATCCTCCCCCTGAGGAGGGAGGAGTGGCAGAGACAGCGTGTGATGAACTGATTGTAGCCCCCATTCCCTGTTCCCACTCCACCCCTGCAGGGAACGAGGTAAAGAAAATCACAAGTCGAGCCTGCAGATAAGGGAGGGATGGCAGGAAGGTGTTTTAAGATTTGGGTTTATTTCTTGTTTTCCTACCCTGATTTTTGAGCTAATAAATAAACTAAGTTCTTCAAGTTGAGTCTGTTTTGCCTGTGACAGTAACTGAAGCGTGATCTCTCCCTGTTCTTTTCACAATCCAGGAGCCTTCTGTTATATTTTCTTTCCCTTGTCTGGCTGAGGAGGTGAGGGATAGAGCAGCTTTGGTGTGCACCTGGCAGACAGCCAGGGTCAATGCACCACAAGTATAAATATCATAAGTACATAAATCTAAACTAGCTGCATCTCAATCTTTTTACATTTTTAATCAACCAATTATGGGACACACTGAGACTGTTTGTATAGAACAAATATACTTTGTGGATTACTGAACTCCATAAAGCTATTGAAATCTGGCATTTAGGAATAAAGGTCAAAACCTGTAAGTAATATTGGAATAATATTCTGTAACCTGAAATCCCCAGTTGTAGAAGATAGAACACTACTACCAGTGTTCAAAGAACATTGAGATTTTGCATTTTAAAAGAATAACAATCTGGGGGAAAAAATGGAAGAGTGGTAGCTAAAAGAGTCAATTCATTACATTTTACATATAATTATTTTTATACCCTTCTGTTTGGTCATAAAAAATATTTAATCTGGCGAGTGTTTCTTACCTTTTTACACTCTCTGCTGATGAAAAAAAAAAAACCACCAACATCTCTTAGTATGGCAAAAGTGCACATATTTACTTGGGAACAAAACAAACAGCAGGAATAGTGTTGTTGGAATAGTGTTGGAATCACATAAAAATCATGTAGACCTAATCATTACCACAGCTTGTTCAGTCTTAATATTGGAAAGCAGAGGCATAGAAGTTACACAAGTAAGGAAAACCATGTTGACTCCACAATTTCTGGTAGTGAAAGTATGACAATCCATGGCTGTTTTTTTTTCTTCAGTAGCTCATATTCTAAGCAGTAAAGAGTAATTTTTGAAGAGTAATTTTCTTCAAGTTAAACCTGACCAATTTCAAGTGAATTTAAACCTTTTACTATGTTTTACAATGTTTGGTATAGCAGTTTTTCAGTCATGAAATTGCAAAACCTGAGGCGATTTGAGTTTAAGGAATCCTTTGAAAGTGAATACAGGTATGAAAATTTATCTCACCATTCTCAGACTCTTCAGAAAATGGAATTACTAGGAAAGAAAATACCCAGGCATATAAGTAATATTTCTTGTTCAAAAATAAACAGAGGAAGAGAATTATCCTTAGAAATGATAAACAGTCACTAGTACAATAATTTTTTCTTATGTTAGCATCTGTGCTGGAAACTCCTTTGTACAGAATTGCCAAATTCATTCAGTCTTGCAGTCTGATAAAATTATTACTGGTTCATATCTTTGTGATGTTCCATTTGCACAAAATATCCAGAAAGCTGCTGTTATTGGCCAGCTGACAATTTTCTCCCCCCCAGTCCACAAACTGGAGTGCTCCCATGCGACATTTCAACATTTGATATTCCCTAGAAATCTTCATGAAAAAAAAAGTGAAGCAATAATTTTTCATTGCAAAAAATTATTTTATAGATGTCATGCAACTTACCTTAATATATATAGAAATATATATAAATTCCTCCATATGGTAGCCTGAGAGACCCAACTAAGATCACGTTTCTTCTTTATTCCATGATGTATACATACCAAGAGATTTTCAATCCCTGTTCAGACAAGCTTTCAATTTGAATAAGCAAGAAAGACAAATGGAGGAAAAAATTAAATATTAATATCTCTAGTTCGAGTTGGAGAACTGTGCTAGAGAAAAAGCAACTGACTTCCAGGGATTCAAAGAAAGAGCAGAGCCAGGAGCCAAGCATAGAATTTCTGCAATAGTGCAGCATCTCAATTTCTTTCTTCTGCGCCTTGTAGGATTTCACATATGATACTTTTTAAACCAAATCTGGTTTGCAGTCTTGACTACAGCAACCACAGTTTTGCTTGTTCAGACCAGAATAACCATCCTCCATTTATTCTGGAACCTGAAACTTGTTTCAACCTCTTCCCCACAGAAGAAATGCCAAAGGAAAAGAATGTTTTAATAACGTATGGATAACCACAAAAGTAAAGCTAGAGTAATTTTATGTGAAACTTGATCTTATGAAAGAAAATCCATTTATTTTAGCTAGCTAATTCACTCTTTTAAAAAGTATAACTACAGCATTAAAGTAAGTAAAGAAGAGAATACCTTTCTATTTTTCAGAATCAAAGGTGGAGTATTAGGCACCTTACTAAATTCTTTGATTACTAGTAGACTGTTTTCTTTCAGTAAATCACTAAATGTAACCAGATGCCCCATCACACACTGCTTGCTACCTTTACGGTAGAGTTTCAGGTGCCTTGCCTGGCTGCTCACAGAAGACATGCACAAAAGCAGCATGGTATCAAGCATGCATGGAATGGGCAGCTCAACAGGGAGGCTCTGTTGGACTTTTGTACATTTCCAGGCAAAGAAAATTTAGGGGAAAAATGTTGGGGTTTGTGACTTTGGATTAAGGCATTCATGACAGAGGTTTATTCAGGCATCTCAGCCTTTTCCTGGCTTGTAAGCATGTGAAATATTTCATAGCATCACCTCATGGATACATGAAATGAATCCTCCCAGTAAATGTTTACAGAACTAGTCTTCAAAACAGTTAATTGGAGGAACAGCATTGCATACATCTTAGTAACCTTAGACTAATCCTGATGTGGAAAACTAAAAGTGAACATTTTTTCCTTGAAATTGCTAGGACACATTCACTTGTAGGCTAAACAGACCAGGGATAGGCTGTGTTTGCAGTTGATGTGGTTGGGCTGCTTAGTGAGCACCGATCAGCTGAAAAATGTGATCTCTGTCACGTGGAAGATTAAAAACATATCTTGGTATTTTCACTACAGTATACTCCTGCATAATAGGTAACATAGACTGTCATGCATCATGTAAATGATAGGCTATCAGCTGGCCCCTTCCACAATGGAAAATCTGCATCTAAGAATTTAGCGTATGTTGTGTAAGGAAGTTTTACAGTAGGCCTTTTGCTGCTGAGTTGTAACACTCTAATTTATCTACCTAATATATCATAACAGGACCAGCTTGATGTTTTATTCCCACGATGATTATTAATACAGAACTTTTCATATGCTTTGAAAAACTGCTTGTAATGCACTCCTTGTACCAGTTATCTTGATTGTTTATAAATAACCAATTTAGATTTTTTAAATCAAATAAAGGCAACTTCCTTTTTTTATAAAAATTTTTATTTTTGATGAATGCAAATGGCTGGCCGTTATAAAGGCAGGGTAAATGCTATGCATGCAGAATATTATTCTTTTGCAAACACTTTCAGTAATTATGCATAACTATTTTCTTTCCTTTTTCATAAGTTGTAGCAGGATGAATGCAGCAAATTATAAGGTTATTTTAATCGTCTCTTAAATGCAAATTGAGTACAGAAACCGAGTCAGCTATAAAAGCAGTTATCAGAAATTATACTCTCCTGTTAAAAATGTGTTAAGATTCTTTTATTTCCCCAAATAGCCTCCTTATAGGTTTTCCCCCTCATAATTGTTGAGTATAACCCAAAAGGCAGCTATTTGAAGTGATTGATCTACAAAGCTCACAGTCCACAAACCTTCATTATGAATTGTGCACACACTTATAATCTTCCTTGTAACCTTTACTTCCTGCCCCTGCCCTAGCCTCAGGCTCTAAAAGGAGTCATTTGCCATGCAAATCTTTACATTTTCCAAATTAGCTTTCCAGTAACTTATCATAATTTGTAGATAGGGTTTCCTGTCCACAAACTTCACAAGGGCCATATAAAACCCAGTGTAGTTATGCAGTCAATGTGCAGTGATGACAATGAACATTCATAGGTGTTAAATCTTCTAGAAGAACATACAAGATAATGTGTCTCTGTTTAATTAATTTTAAATGGTTACTTAAAATTAACTTTCTTAACTTCATAAGCTCACATATTTAAAAGAATGCTTTAAAAAACCCTGGAAAATAGGGAATTAAAACATTAATTTCTGTAAGTTATCTCTATATCTTAGTACAGGATTAACTAGGCATTGTAGAAAAGTGCTACACTCCCTTTTGATTTTTTAAGAATCTACAAAGAAACAGCATAGGTAAGTATCTCTTCCACATACCCTCTGTAATCCAGCCAAATAGTTTCCAGTGCACGTATTACATGCTGCCATGCTGGGAGCCTGGTTCTACTAATGTTTAAATATTTCCTTAACACAGCCATTCTCATGAACTTCAGTGGGCAACTCACATATTTTAAATTGAAAAAGGTATAGAACTGGGAATAGAAGGAGATTCAGACTTCACCTTCCTTTAAACTTTGAAATATCACTGGATGGGCAAATACATGCCAACTAAACTGTTATATGTCATATGCTCAATATTGATATTATATATTAATTTAATTTTGTAGCCTATAATGAACATAACGAACTGTATATATGAATAGAAATGAAAGTTTTACTTCTTAACTATAGTGGGAAATTCTTTCTTACAAATAGAAAATTGTGGTATCAAACACTAATTTTCTTAATTTCTTCTAGGTCTAAGCAACCTCTGGTTGAATGGCTGGAGTATAGAAAGTGGATGACTCAAAGGAATAGAATTGTCTAAGCATTGGCATAAGTTTATCTGAGATATAGCAGAGAGTAGCTGAGAACAAAACCAGAAAGATGATTGAAGAAACCAAGCACAGAAAACTGGCATTAAAAATTCTAACCACATAGTTCTAACTAGAATGTTTGTAAGTCTTGGTTTCTTGTGTGATATTCATAGAATGTTTAAACTTATTATTTATTAACAGTTTAAAAAGAGTGTAAAAGTCAAATATGCATAACTTCAACTTATACATATAGATATATATGTATATACTTTTGCTGTTATGATGTTTATAAACTAATATCTGATGTGGTTACCACATTACACTCACACTCCCAAGGACCAGTCTCTGCTGCAAATTATAACACATATCTTTTTACGGTTAATAAAGAAAATATTATCATTTTAATAACTATGTTATTTGATCATTATTTGGCTTTTTATCATATTACACTTAAATAGCTAATATAAGACAAAATGTAAAATGGCACTGGCACTGCAAGTATTGGTGTGAATGGGGTGTCTTGGAGACCTGAGGCCTCAGTCAGCAGAATTATAGAATTACAGAATCATTAAAGCAGGAAAAGATTTTCAAGACCATTTAGTATGACTTTTGACCAAACATGACCATGCCAACTAAACCACTGAGTGCTATGTCCAGTCATTTCTCAGACACTTCTAGGGATGGTGACTTCACTACTTCCCTAAACAGCCCTTTCCAATGCTTAACAACCCTTTCTATGAAGAAATTCTTCCTAATGTCCAACCTGAACCTTCCCTAGTGCAGCTTGAGGCCATGTTCTCTTGTCTTGTCACTGGTTGACTGTGAGAAGAGACCAACCCCCACCTTGCTACAGCCTCCTTTCAGATGGTTGTAGAGAGTGATATGGTCTCCCCAAGTCTCCTCTTCTCCAGGTTAAACATCCCCAGCTTCCTCGCCACTACTCATAGGACTTAGTCTCCAGATCCTTCACAAACTTGCTTGCCCTTCCCAGGACACACTCCAGCACCTCAGTGTCTTTATTTGTTCCAGGCATTCACAGATTTGTCTGCAAACTTCAGGAGAGAAGATGCTGTTATTCCTGCAGAACTGGCACAGCTCAAATAGAGAAATATAACATAATAAATCTAGACCAGATTCGGTTATTGATCTGTGCTGAAGCATCATATGATATGTGGTGGTTGTTTTCACAGCCATAAAGGAGCAGCAAAAGAGAAAATCCACCACCACTTCTCCAGAAAGAGCCTCAACTAAACACAAGAAAAGGGTTCCCCAGACTGAAGTTGCTTTTTCACATCAGTGCACCTGAGAAACGCCCTCTGCCAGCACTGTATCAACCCCATTCTCCTTCTTAAGAAGTCTGTGGTGTTAATAAACTAATATATTATTTTTCTCCTATTTTTGTTATTGTCTAAAAGTTGCAGATGCATGTAGGTAGATACCTGCAAGTAGCAGAAGGCTGAGCAGACTGTGTTGTTCATTTGTCTTGCCATGCAGAGAAGCTAAGGGAAAGTAATCCATTATGCACAAACAATTCAAAATATTTCCAAGTTGCCCTTGGCAAGCAGGTGCAAGCAGGTGTGTACTTATCCCAAAGATAGCTTATATGTATGTAGTCCTTTCCCTCCAACAAGCTAGAAAGACAGTTTAAATTCTGAATTACCTTTTCACAGGATTCCAGGCTTTTGAACTTACAAAGACAAATTTGAATTGTTTATCTGTGGTACAACCATGATCTTTATTACTTTTCATGATGTTGGTCTATGTGTTTTGTGTCTGAATCTCAACATAGCAACATTTAGTTCAAAGTGTGTAGGTCTCCAGGCATTAGTTTAGGAAATTATTTATGTGATCACATGAATGGCATGTTACTCCTTAAATTTGCAATTAGTCCGTTGAGAAGGTCTTAAAAGTTTGTTTGGATTTTTTGAGGGTTTTGTCTGGTTTTGTTTGTTTTCTGTATTTGGGGGGGTTTGTGGTTTCTCTTTTGGTTGGTTGGTTTTGGTTTGGGGTTTTTTTTGGGGGGGAGGGCGGTTGGTATTTTTTTCAGGTCATCTGTCAATTATCTTTTAAAATTCTAGTTCCTCATCAGCTTTACCACAACCTGAAGATGACATTTTTTTATATATTCCCAGAAAAAAATATATTAATTGTAAGAAGTTAAATGGTACTAATTCTCACAGCTTTCAATTATGGGTGGAAACAGATCAGAAAGCAAGTGTAGCAGCAGATTTCACACAATGTAAATTCTCTTTTGGGTCATTTAATGGTTGTCTATTATGGAAAGATAACTAGATAGCTGGAATAATGGCAAAAATTATGTGATTGCTAAAATTGACTGTGATAGCAGTCATTCACAGAAAAAAAAATGCAAGGGGTAGGTTGTAAGGGTACTGCATGAGTCACTTGTCTTAATTTTGGTAAGTAGTTTTAGTATTAAGCTTCAGTCCTTCACATCAGGTTCTGGATACCTTCATATCAGGTACTTGTCCGGCAATCGCTGGTTTGTTGTGACAACCTGAGACTTATCATGAGTATGTTGTATAAATTTTGCCTGTAACTCCTCCCAGACACTTTCACAATTCCTTGAAATTCTATATAACTTAAGGTGATATTTCATCACATGTCTATCTTGTGGGTGAAGTTCATTCTGTAGGTTGAAATATGGTATTAGAACAGCATCCATACATTTGGAATTCTGGAATCTCTTTCTAAGATAGGAAGACACGTAATTTCTGTTAAATCAGACACTACAAGTAAACAGTTTTAATTTTTTTCTCTTATAATTGCATATTTATAATCCATGCAGCAACTTCCATATAATCAACTAGATAAGCATCTAAAAAAGAGCAGATGAGATAAACTATCAGCTGCTCTGGTTTTGATTTGACTAAACTGTGTCATATAAAAATGAAAGTAATCTTGTGAGCCATCTGCAGATATTTCCTGCTCCTCTGAGGTTTACAGAACTGCCGGGAGGTGTGATCCATATGCAGTTGAAGTGCAGTGCCTCAGTGGCAAGTTCTCTACTCTTCTTTTGTGTACATACAAAGAAATGCTTTCTTTCCAACATTTTTATGGCATCTTGTAAACTGTTCATTGTTCAAAGACAATGATCTCCTCATAGAAATTGTCCCTATGGATTTAGGAAAGGGTGGTTCTGTATCTGTAGTACAAGAAATGATGGCCAGCATGGCCAAGGGAAGTGCTGCCTGGAGGTAGTTTGGAGGGTGACTGCTTGGGAAGCTCTATGCTGAGTGTATCACTTCTCACACATTGGGAGGACAAAGTGGATCACTGCTTAACTGTAACCACATTTATTAGATCAGCTGCAGTGCCATAAAAAAGCGTTTGCCTGCTGAAGAGCTATAGGAGGGAGAAAAGGAAATAACCCTACATTTATAGTATTTGGCCATCTCTGGTCTGAGACAAAAATAATGGCATCTGTGGTGAATTCTAAAGCCAACAGAATAAATCCTCAGTATTTACAGTCAAAGCTTTGATTATTATAAAATTTGCTATGGTGAAAAATGTCTCAGGTAAACTTTAGATTTTACGGTGCACTGTTATTAATAGTTCAGCACATATTGCACAGTTAGGAATAAACGTACGTAATTTAGGTGTACCTAAATAATTTACACCTTGGTTTGAGAACTGAAAAATATGGCTGTGACTTTTTTTTATTATTTTTTGGGAGGAGGGGGAAAAGTGAGCTCTTCCACTTATTCTATGACCTTTGCCAATCTCAAAGAAGAGATGGCATGCTCAAGAAAAGAATACTCTGTGCGCATGAGTTAACTTTCACCCTCCAGGATCTGGGGTTTTTTTCATTACCTTCAGGAGATTTTGCAAATACAGTAACATCATCCTGATAATACTACATTCTGAGCTTGTTATTATGACTTAGCAACATATTTAAAAAACTCGGGATGTTGATTCAGGTCCATATGGTGTATGATTAAAAGAGAAAAGTTCCATTAAGAGTAATAAATGCTCTGAAGCTCAAACTGTCTGGATACTTGGCAGCAGGCATTCTTTAAATAAATAGTATAAAACACACTCCACAACTATGACACCAGTTATCTGTAAAAGGTTAACTGTCAATTTTCAAGCCCAATGGCTTTGGTTTCCCCCAAGTCCATACAAACCCAAATTTTCTGGTCTGCTTTTTGTCACCACTGTGCCAACACTAATTTAGGAAATGCAGTGACTCCATTAGTATCTTCTGGGATATTTTTTTAAATTATCTTGTAACTCAGCATCTCTTGATCAATTGTAGAGAATATAATTTCCATTGTAGAAGTAGCACATTAGATTAAATTGTCATGCTGTGAATAAATCATTCTGCACACATACGGCATTTTCATATACCAGCTGACACTAGTTCTTTTGTAAGAGCCGAAACTGGAATTTTTATTGAAACAACGTTTCATTGTGTTGAAGCAATGCATATTTTTATATACATAAACATTCAATAAGAAGTGGAGGTCAGATTTCTGCTTAACAGGAGTATTATTGTACACAAGAATAAAAATTGACAGCAGACATCAAAAGTAATTTTTCTGTGCAGGAAAAAAGTATAATGTTATTCAGGTGGCTTATTAGATAATGACAAGCCTAAAACTTCTATAGCAGTTCACGTAAATGCATTCACTGAGTACTGAAGCTCAGAAATCAGCCTCCAGTGTTATCTTGGCATCATTTGACCATTCTACAGGTGCAAGAAAAAGCAACTGGACACAAATACATCCATAATAAACAACTGATTCCATCCATGGTCGAAACAGTAACATCTGGTACCATAATATCACATAAATATTGCTTAGGTAAAAATTCATTATGTATTTTAATGCAACATCTTTGTGCAGTATTTTCAGGTTATCCAATCTGGTTTCCAATATGCTGTAAATATTTACACACACCCATATATATACATACTTATACATATACTTAGCATATACTTATGCTGAGCTTTTAGCCATAGTTCCAATGGTTGCAGTTTGAAGGCAGTTCACCATTTCTCAATTTTCCTATTGCCAATTCAGTTAGTGAAGCAAGGGTTATGATCTCCTGTAGTGTCAGGTCCAATTCATGCAGTAAATAGTATCTATAATCCATAGCAAATACTTTCTTCCATGAGATGAACTTGACCCTTTTCTGCTGTGTTTCTAGATTTACACATGATTTTTAACTCCCTTAAAGCAGAATTGTACTGTTCTGTGGAGGTACTTGGTTTCTGTGTATGCTGGCAAACTTTATTAGATTCAGCTACAACATTTATTGCAGGAAAAAAAAATCTATTTCAGGAGTACAGATTCCTTTTTTTGTTTTTTTCATCATGAAACAAAGAGTACCCCCCAGCTCTCTGCTCTGGTGGATATTGTCCAATGGGTCCTCCAATACAGCAAACAGCATAACAGGTTTTCTTTCTCCAACAAAGGCAGTGCCACTAATTGTCACTATATGATTCCCAACCATTTTCATGTGAAGAACAGAAGGAGCTTTTAAGGCCAGGTTTGATGGGGCATTGAGCAACATGGTCTAGTGGGAGATGTCCCTGCTCATGGCAGAGTGGTGGGAGTTAGATGATCTTTAAGGTCCCTTCCAGTCCAAACCGTTCTATGACTTAAGAGCATTTGGACTGTGTAGAAATGAGGCAAATAAATTAAATGACAGTATGACATTGGTCTTGTTTCTTCACCATTATAATAGAAAGGATGTAGAACTAAAAAGATTATTCTAGAGATCTACAGAAATACCAAAAGAAAGTCTAATCCTGATTGCAGCAGACAGTATTAGAAACCAACCAAACCAACCAAAAAAATCCACAGTCAGATTAGCTTTAGGGGCTCACTGGACTTCTTTTCCCTACAAATATCTTTTTCTGCCCAACACCACCAGTGCAACAACAGAGGTCTCATAACGGAACTTCATGTTATATTTGTGAACCAGATACCTATGAAGAGGTGGGGAATAATGCAGAATATTTCTTTCCATCTTCCAACTGCCAGTTATGATGGCAATGACTGATAATTGTCCCAACATTTTTTTCTGTTTTGTTGTATTTTCAATACCGAAAACAATGAAGGTATTTCAAAGGCAGTTGTAATGAAATACTAAATTACTACAGACTTAGGCTTTTAGCATGGGGAATGAGATGTGAATAAAGCCTGCGTGATTTGGAATACAAAGTCACTAAAGGTGAGGAAACTCAAAGGTAAAAAAACCCCCCTGAAGTACAGAGACATAAAAAGGTAAAATGAAGTCAGAACCACAAAACATGGAGAAGTGATAGTAACAGTAAGCATTTTCTTTCTAAATGTTACTAAGGTGACAAAGACAGCATTCAGTAAATAACAAAGGAATATATACCTGTTTCAACAACTGGCTGATTGTAAAAATTTTTGCACAACCTCACTGTCAAACCTGAAACATTGCAGTTGTAACAACGTTTTTCTCAAGAACATTTCTAAGGCATATTCAAATCCTCTGCTTAATGCTACATAGACTGGAATCAAAACTAAATTTAGAAGCAGCTGTTTAAATAGAATTTTGTTTTGCTCATATTTTTAATATTTTTATATAAGTGGGCGTGAATCATGAAATCTGGAAAGGTGCTATCTTCCATGCATCATTTCCCACTAAAATGTAAGTATGAGGAGGAAGAGCCAAAATACCAGACTACATGAGTACTTGTTTTAGAGTGTTTGGGGGACGCTATCAGGTTCTTCTATTTCCTTGAGGGGCCGAAGATTCTCAGGGCTGTCCTGGTCCTTTTCTTGATAAAACAGGCTAAGCATTGTGATAGTTGGGCGTGACGCTTTTTCCCCCCACCAAACTGGGTATTTACGAAGAAATAAGGTTTAATGTTACCAAAGGAATAAGGCAAGGCATAACACGGATGCTGCTGAGAGGACAAAGGAGGGGGAGCAGGCACTGAATAGAGGGAAACAGAAAACCCTGAATAACTTCTAACTCGTTTCAATCCGAACAAAAAATACCTAATGTATTTCGATAATATTCCTAATGCAGTTTAGTATCTGGGCGAAGGGAGGAAACACGGGGGAAAAAAAACCCGCATAACAATATCCTGCAACTCAGGAAGGTGTGCCAAGCCCCTTCGCTCCGCATTTCGTGGGCATCTTAATCCTGGGTCATCCAATTAAAGAAAACCTCCTTCGGCGGTTTTACGAGCGCAGCACATCAAGTCCCTTTGTTTACACACTGGAACAAGATGTTCTTTGCTGTTCCGACAAGAAAAGGAGCTGAGACGCTAACGCGGGGTCCCTGCGCGCTGGCACCGGCCCGCCCGGGGCTGCCTTTGGTTCGGCGTTCCCGCAGCGGCTCCCGCCGAAGCCAGGAGGGCACGGGCGGGCACCGCCGGGCCGG
>WBMY01017042.1:427701-688147 GCA_013397315.1 Donacobius atricapilla
TGCGGTCGGGGCCACTGTGGGGCGGGATGGGAGGGGGAGAGACAGGGAGAGAGCGAGAGCGGGTGAGCGAGTCTGGGGGAAAGAGCGTGCGAGGGACTCCGAGTGCGAGGGAGAACGAGGGGGAGAGAGCCGGGGCGTGTGTGCGAGGAGCGGGAAGGAGCGCGGGAGTGCCCGTGCGGGAGCGTCGGGAGGGCGCGGGTGCGTGTTCCCGGCTGAGCCGGGCTGGCGGTCCGGGCAGCCCGCGCCTCCGCCGCCCGTCCCCGCCCGCCTGGAGAGGAGAAATACCTACGTCCCTTCCGCGGTGTGTGCGTGAGGAAATGCCTCTATTCCTTTCTTCTTTCTGCATGTGTGTGCCTGTAAATACCCCAGAGATCGTGTCTGTCTCTGCAAAGTTCGTGCATCAGAGATCCCGTGGAAATCTCTCCTTTTAATCTAGAGAAAAGTGAAATAGCCGGGATTTGCTTTTCCAGCCTTTTAGTGCGGGCAGGACAGGGGTGAGGGGCGTTAGAGGCAACTCTGACCTGGTGTTTCGCTTCACCCTCTCTACTTCCACCACGGAGCCGGGCAGTGTCCAGGGCAATGTAACCCGCTTCTGGAAAGGCTCCGTGGCTCTGGATACCCAGTCCATTCCCACTTCATTAAGAAACTGTCTCCCTTACCCTACTGTATCTGTTTTCGTGATCCTGTATTACTGTTTGCTAAGTGTAACAGAGTACATTGTTTATGTTGTTTTCCCGTTTCGGAGTATGTCTGGGTTCTCTCAATTCGAGGAATTTTACAACAAATAGTTACGCACGGTACAGCACGTATGGTTGTACACGTCTGTATGCGTGTCTTCTACAAAGTTGGGTCTGGTTCAGCTCCAGCCGAGTGCCTAGAAAGATGACAAAGCTGGAAAGATAGGCTGCTGCCTACGTTGCTTTTTTTTTTTTTTTTTTTGTATCAATACGAACTTTATCTTTATTCATCTCTGATACAGACTAAATAGTTTAAGTAACATGCCATTACTAGTGTTACATCTGTTTCTGCTAGGGGGTAATGCTATCTTATTACTTTTATTTGTTTAGTGTATTTGTGAAGCGCTTTCCTTGTAAAAATGTTTCCACCTCATTATGTGACTTCCTGGATAGGAAGTTCAGCCTCTCTCTTCTACGTAAATAATTATAAGGTATTAGACAGACACTACCTATAGATGTCTCTGTTAGCTGTATCGAGGTACTCTCGTAGGCTTGGGCAGTGCTAATTTCTGATGTGGCTTGTTATATATCCCTCAACATTTTGTAATAATGCAGCATTAGTGAAGATGCTCCGATATGGTGTTGCTACTGTACTCTCTTATTTCTTGTGATTGTAACAGAAGTTTTACTGCAGTAAAATACTCACTCACCTTTGCCAAAGTAGTTGTGGCAGCAGATATTGCTACAGTACTTGTTTCTCTGTGCTCTGAGCTGATGAACATGCATTCAAAAGTGTATAAAATACATCAAATTGCTATCCTAACTTTACTCTTTCAAGCTGCTGCTACGGTTACCATTGTAAGCTGTATTTTGTTTGACAAATGTGCATAAAGGAGTTTATTGTGTATCGAGTAAAATCGCTGTTCCCATGTGGTCTAATACATGAAAAGTTTAAAGCCTCGAGAACAAAGGCTGACCCACTGCTGTGGAGAAGGGCTAAGAGTCTTATTTTCATGATGTCCTATTGCTTCACATTTCCCCCAGAAGAGTAATGATTTGCTAAAATCAAGTAGCATGTAAGATGATACACTGCTGTATATAAGTGGTGGAGATACACAAAGTCCACAGTGTGGTTTTGTCCAGCTTTGGGGTTGCCAAGTTCTGCAGAGCTTGTCCCAAGTCTGTTACGGGAATGACATGTGTGGCTGCTCAGACGAACTACAGTCTTGCATTGGTCTTTGCTACTTGTATATAATCACATACGTTTGCAAATTACAATGAAAGATTGAAGCCGAAATTTCTGCTCCTTGCAGCGTTTTATGTTAGGACCCTGATGGTTCATTATGACTTTGTTTTCTTGGGATATATCAATAATGTATTACTGCAAGGTTTGATTAAATCAATTTCTTTCCACAGACAAGTAAACAATGAAGTGATTGATACCTACTCACAAAAAACGACTCATGACTTACCTAGATCAATATGTTGTTAAATTGTTTACTGCTGAATTATTTTTAGGAAAAAGAGGGTGAATTAATGCATAGAGCAACTGCATGGATATTTGCACTGTAGATTTTCTATAAAAGCCCTTACATTGCAACAATATTAGGCTTTCAAAGTGAAGTGCTAAAAAGTATGAAATGATACAGATAACATAGCTGGCATTGCTTTATCACTCTGTTGTTCATGTCCATATATTACAATGTACGTTTTATACCATGTACTTGCATGCCAGTTTCCCAGCTATTATAAGGTCACTCACTAGAGCTGCAGAATTTTAATTATATTTTCTTTGTTTGTTGTGGGGTGCCATACTTAATTTTTTTATGCACCTTTCAAACGGTGCTGAAGCAGATTTTTATTTTATGTTTCAATTGTATGTACACAGCTGTTATTAGCAGCACCCAGTAGCTTCCCAAATGCAAATGTTTCTATACTTGCAACATGCCTATGAGGTTAAGTATTTTGACCTCTGCTTTACCCATGCAGAGTTGAGACATGGAAAGATTAAGTACCTCACTCAAAGCTGTTCAGGAAATCTGTGGGAGAGGTAGTTATAATACCAACAGCGTCTCTGTAGCAGTTCTGTTTCACAGTCGTAAAATCATCTTCCTTCTGTGGCTACACTTTTGCCTCATTCCTTCTCTGTTACTACTTCTCTCACAGTAATTATAACAGAAATTGATATGGTCATGTCTCTGTATTCAATCTATATTGAAACTCATAATGTACCATATAATAGTTATGGATAAAAAGGAGCATAGAAACTGGACTTGAGCCTGGAATTGTTTCACAGCTCTCTGTTTCCCGTATTCACAATGAAAAAAGCAGAAGTACTTCGGAAAAATATATTACATGGCAGTCTTAAAACACATTGTAATGTGTAAATGCTGGGGCTCCAGACTAACTGTCACTGTTGTATTTACTCATTTTCAGTATTTGATTAAGAGGTCTTTGAAAACCTTCTGCAATGCAGTGTTTTTTCAAGCTGTTTTCTTAATTTCTAGAACATAAGCAGGAAAGGTCTCCCATTATATTAATCTCTTACTGTAAATACCATGTATGTGATACAGGCAATAAAGCAGGAGCCACTGGCATGCCCTCTATCAGAACTTGTATTTTATGGATGAAGTCTTCTTTCTTCTCCTGGAAGAGAGTCAAATCTTTCTGTCTGTGACACACTGCTTTTTTCCTCATGCGAGTCTGCTTATCTTAGGGCAAGGCATAGCCCAGCTTACAAGCATTCCTGAGAAATGAACGCATGTGCAGGATCAATGGAATGGTGGCATACCACTAACAGTTCATGTTACAGAGCCCATTTTGTAGAACACACATTTTTATGGACAAAATTGCAACTTGTCTTTACAACCTGCCAAAGGGCATGTCTTTGATGTAGACCCGATATGTCAACTCACTTTTTACTTTGCAGCAGACTACAGCTGTGCTTATGTATGACCTGCGCATTATCTCCATGCCAGTTTTCTGCTTTTTGTGTCCAATAGACTAAGATAGAACACTTAAAAGAATGAGAACAAAAGAAAACCTTTCAAGGAAGGAGGAGAAATGTTCTGTCTTTCCTTTCTCTTAGTTGATCCTCATTTGATGTAGCCGTATTGTTGTTTTCTGATCATACATGGAACTCATTAAAATTGTATAGAAAGGTTAAACACTTGAGTAGTTAAAGCAATTTGTAGTGATTCCTTTCAGATGAAAAACCTTCTCTCTGTTTAGCTTTACAAGGACTCTTACGCTATTGCTGGAAGTCCTGTAATAGTGAATTCTGCCTCTTAAAAATTTAATGTCATAAAATTCTGCATAAAAACGATTGAAATGAAAAATACTGAGAACAAAACATGCCCAAGGATACTCTGCCACATAAGAACTGATGACAATTTTAAGGTGGCTGCAGTGATCCAACTTTTATCATTTGACTTCTAGACATGATCTGTTGTTATTTGTGGAACTTTAGACCAAAGGCCTGAACAGAATGGAGACTGGTCGCTTCAGGAATGCAGAACTCAGAAGCATAGATCATCTGCCTATGAAGGGTGATGGTTTATGGTAACATTTAAAGAAGAATTTTTTTAATATTAGCTTGCCCTTATTATTGCCCTTTCCTGTAAGTGGTATTTTGAAATGTAGTGAAGTCTCTGCCACAAGCTGACAATAAAGCAGAAGAAAATCCCAAGAATGAGAACAGTAGTCCTTGTCTGGTTATTTGTGTGCTGGATTGCCTCTCTAGGATTTTTACTCTTTCTTCAAATTTTATTCTGAAAGAAAGATTTTCTTGTGTTACTGAAGACTTGTGTGCTTTACAGGTCTGTGGTGAGTCCTTGTGGTTCAGGTGACACATGCATATTGGATGAGTAATATTCATATCTTAATTCATATGTTTCTTGCAGCAGACTCCTGACAGAATCCAGCTCTTAACTAAGAGCTGTTTGTTTCCTCTTGTAAACTTTAAGAAAATTATGCTAATTAATTAGGGAAATTGCTGCTGGAAAAAAACATGAAAACCAACCATTGGAATTGCTAGCTTGCATGCTACTGTTTAACGTGGCTGTCTGTCCTAAAGCTGATTGTTACTTCATCTGGTATGCTGAGATAGTGTAGTTGAAACAGATCATGTTGCGGTATGGAAGTATTTTTGTATTGCATCTTTATATTTGAAGACCACAAATGAAACAGAAAAGTAGAAGAGTAACTTCTGCATAGCTAGACCATTGATGATAATCCCTTTGACTTTTATGTTAAGTCTTTGATTTTGTTACTATAAATAACATTTAAAAGCATTGTGCTAAAGGAGCTTCATGTATCTTTAATAACAGAAAATTTGATATAACTTTGTTTTATGGTATTAAGGATTTCTTTGTTGTTGGCTTAACAGAGACCTGCTATTATTTTCATATTTGTTCTGCGTTTATTCTTTTTCAGACAAGCAGAAACATTGTGGCTTGGGAAGTTTTAATGGTCTTTCCCTTTGATCCACAATCAATGCTGCTTTGAAGAACTATGTTTTAGTTTGGCTGGCTCTAGGGTTTCCTCCAGTTTGTTTTATTCAAAGTAATTTTTCAGTTGTTAGACAAGGTAGAACCTGCATTTATCTTTTTTTTCTACCTTCTGTGATTTTAGTTGTCAATGTTTTATTTTGTTAGAGTGAAATAGCATTAATAAGTATGTGATTAGTATTTTTTTATTTAAAAAATAAAGAAATAAAAAAATCTACAAACAACGTCATTTATTTCAGCTCACCTTTTGCGTTTTTCTAGGGTAGATTGAGAGAAATAAGATTCTAACCCTTTATTTTGAGACAGCACTTTAACCGTAGGCAGACCTTTTGGTAGGCAAGAACCTTACCCAGGAATGGCACCTGTTCTCAGTAATGTCACATTATTTCTGTCAAAGCAGGGTAACATAGGAGAAAACTCTAACAGGAACCTAAATATGAGCATTTCTCAATAGTGTGAAGGTATTCTCAGTGCCCTAAGGTATGATTTAATGTTCCCTGTTACAGTGTTAAGGCTCTGGCTTACCTTTCTCTGTAGAAGAGCCAATATTTTCCTGACATGCTGGATTTTCTGCTGAAATAACTGTTCTATTTTTTCTTCTTCCAAGAGTAGATTTGGTCAGTTACGTGTGCAACCACAGTGAAATAGTTTCCACTAACCACACCCAAAACCCAGTCACCATTCACAGCTAGGTAGCTTTGGATTTGCTATCCCAGTTCGCCAATTCCCCGTATCCAAGCCATGCCATTGAAGCATCTTAGTCTGGACCAGGTGGAACGCTGTTCTCAAGGTGGAAAGCCAAATTTATTGTACTTCCTGCTGGAGCTTCTTTTCTTCTTTATACTGTGATCAGCAAATCATGGTCAAGTGGAGAATCATATGCTAAACGTGACCTCTTGACTTTGGAGTAATAGTTTTTTCTTTTGTTGGCTTTATTTTTTGTGATTTTTTTGTTGTTGTTTGTTTGTTTGTTTGTTTAGTGTTGTAAGCTTCGAAGTGATTTCTGTTTCGCTGGGTTTAATGATGATGGTCTTGGTATTCCCTATAAATAGCAGTAACTAAATAGAGACGTCTCTTTGTGCTGTCACGACTTGGTCTCCCATGTGATTAGTGGAAATTATTTCGTTATGATTCCATGGTTCCCAGATGAAACTGGGAAAATTCTCCTTCTGAGGAACTTGCGGACTAAAGAAACCAAATATCTTAGCCTTCACTCTGGGTCAGCTTCCATTGCAAAGGCAGAACAATAAGCAGCACATCCTGTTACAGGCCATTTATTCATCCCGTGAGTTCAGGTAGCAAATCCTTGTGCTGCTCAAGCTCAACAGATTGGTCATAAGTGGTCCATTTAATCACTTACCAACTTTGAATGACAATTAGCATCCCCAAAGAACCCCAAATTGTTGACATACTCACCCTCTGAGGCTGCTCTCTTTTTGTGAAGTCCTGCCAGATAGTTTTCTGTTGCTGGAGTTCCTGTCTTGGGAGAGGTACTTGCTGGGAATGTATAATGGTAGAGAGGTGCCTACTGATTACTTGCAGCTAATTTTGGTTTGAAAGGATGACCTACAACTTTCTGAATGGTGAGAGGGCTCTAGCTCAGACATCATATCTGTCAGGAGACAGATAAGCCATCTGGCAGTACCTGCTGTCTTCCTGGAGCTTCTCTGATGTCAGTGCACTGATTGTGGTTAGGGATGGCGCTTAGTGTTGAAGGGGTCTAGGGAAGCTCCATTAACTTTGGTTTAAGCAAGCTCTGGTGTTTCTGATGTGGGGACAGCAATGTCGGGGTAATCTGATATTTTTCATCCTTTCACTGATGAGTTCAAGCTCTCTCTAAATTTTTGAGCTCAGCAGGACAAAATCTGTGAACACTGGCATGTGACTTTCCTCAATATTGGAGGACCTTTTACTTGAGTTTTTTAACATATGGGATCCAGCTTTTGCATTGCAGCTTATGACTGATGTGGCCTCTTGTACCTCAGGTGTCTAAGATTTGCTTTGTAGTGGAGCATCGAGTTTTGTTTCTGTCTGACAGCATTTACCAGGATCAGCAGCCACAGTTCAGTCTGTTGCTCTGGAATCGTCAGACTCATTAGAGAATTGAGCTATAGTTCTGTGTAGAAGATTTTCCACATCCTAGATTATTCACAATTTTGGATCATCAGAAAGTAATTTATTTAGAAAGTACACACCACATGCTGTGTTTTGAAACTTGTCCTCCTATATGCATAGATTGGTCTAGACAAGCCTGTGATGGCTCTCCTCACTGCTTGTAGTGGGTCAGCTCTAGAGATCATTATCCAGTGGGTGACAGTTGCATCCTATTGAACACAGTCTGACTTAGAGATAACAACATTTCCTAAACCTCTACAACTTCAGAAGTGTTCCTTGGCAGACAAGATCCTCAGCTACTCGGTTATTTGCTTGGAGAATTCAAGGCTATTTCCTTTCTTTTTTGTGATTTTGCTTAGATCTTATAGACAGAAATTTAATGAATCAGTCAGGGTTTATAATTGTTTTATCCTCGGTAATTTCCTGTGTAACTTGACGTCTAGAGAGGGAAGAGAGCCTTAGCCGAAGTATATTATCAAACATTTGAAGGTCAAAGTTTGATTCCATTTCAGCTGACTCTTAGCAGCCTGGAGAACCTGTGTAACTGTGTAGTGGGTCACATATTTGGTGAGAAGCCTTGTGAAATGTCTAGTCTAGTACATCAGTGTCAAATTAATGTCCCATATGATTTGTTCCTACTTTTGTGACTTGAACCTTCTTTTTATGTAAGATGAGGCTTTACCACTATTGTTGTGTTGCCAAAGTACGTAACTATTTTTCATTAAGTGATACCATCTGGTTTGATTATTTCCTTTTCTGTCCCATAAATTGAAACTGAACGTCTGTTGATACCTATTTTTAGATAAACGTTAATTCTTTTTATGCCTCAAAATTCCCAGTTATCCATCACCTGCTGGCATTGCTGTATCAGCAAAGCATGTGACATTCTATGTCACTATGCCTGCCTGCCAATATTACCGAGCAAGGGTAATGGGAAAAAAATGGACCCTTATTGTCCGTAGCCTGCTGTCATTCTCCTGGACCAAGATTCTGACAGCTATCTCAAAATCATTACATTCTCTGATCATACTAGCTTCTTTAATCTCATTTGGCATTTCTGTCATTTAGAAATTCTAAACTGGTAAGACCAATGAGAACCTCTAGGGAACTTGGTGTTTCAATTGAGAAAAGCATCTTAATTAGAGCATTACTCTGATAATCACAGACGGTGGAGTTGGAAAGGGCCTCAGGGTCACCTTGTCTGTTTACACTTGAAAAGAAGTCATGCAACCCAAGTTAGTTTTGTGAAATCAATAAAATTACTTTATTATCCTTTATTTATTTAAAATAACTTTTATTACTGATAGTAGCTATGACTTGTCTGGCCTTTGCCAGAATCTGCTCTTTTAGTGAAAAATTACATTCTGCTTTAAAAAATGGGAGAATGAAGAAAATAACATTATTAGGAAAATTGTCCAGTGAGCATGATTTAGAATTTAGGTGCATTGTGTTTTTTCTGACAGTGACTAGACAGAAAATATCATTTTTGTAGTACAGATTGAGAATTCTGTATCCAGTTAATGTTTCTCATTCATATTCTCTGGGTTTTTTTGAGGCATTTTGGGCTTAGTCTTGATTTTTTTTTTGAGAGTTTGATGCAGCAATACTGCAGCAGATTTGTACATAGAGCAGTAGTCCTTAATGCATTCTGATCTATTCCATAATTTGTTTTATTCATAATGCAGATTTTTGAAACATTTTGCAACTACACGTCTTCTGTTTTAAAAATCAGAATGTAGAATAATGTAGTGAGACTCATTGTCTGGGTGTGGAATAAGCTCAGAATTCACTGTAGAAGAAATCTTCAAGTAATTTACTGTTAAAGAGATGTTAATACCTTTTTGTTACTGGCTTCAGGATGACCCATGGCTCTATAGGTATGCACCTTTCTGAAGATGCCCTCCTGGGCAACAACTGAAGTGCTTTTTGCTAGATATCTGAGGAGGAGATATTTGGTGGGAAGGAAGAATAAAGAATAAATGTTTTGATGTGTTCCCTTGAATTCCTGACTTGCAGTCCTAATCATATATCTAGATCCAGATCTAGATATAGATGTAGATTTTCAGATACTGGATTATAAGCCTGTGAAACTGACTGGGAGAATCACAGAAATGAGGCTACATGCCTGGGACGTTTGATCTGCCCATAATGATCCTCAGCATCCTTTGCATAGACAGTTATCAATAGCAAGAAACGGATGCTGCTCCCAGCTCTTGGGCCGGTCCAGTTTTGTGGTTGTTTCATGTTGCAGTCAGGTTCTTCATGCTAAAATCCTGTTCTGCTGGTCAGTGTTCAGGGATCAGCTGACTCAGTGTCAACTTCTCCCCTTTCTATTGGAATGAAAGCTACCCATCCAAGTGGAATGTCAGGCATAACCAACCCTATGACTTTGTCTTGGACTGATGTCCCCTGTCTTTAGAAAAAAATCTGTTATTAAAACCTGTGGTTTTTATAGCATGGGATTGGCTCGCAAGGTGCAAACACTGAAAGAAAATGGAATTACTGCTTGGTGCCATCTTGAATACTGCAGTTGTCTTACGAGGAAGGATCTTTCCTGCTCTTTGTAATAACAGTGTTCCAGTGACAGTGAGCCCCACTAAGTGGTTGTGATGTTAAAACATGCTCTAGCTTGGATTTGTAGAAGCACTTTAAAAGTAGAGGGCTGTGGCTTCACAAGGTAGACTTGGAGATTTTTATCAGTCTGTCTGTGCAATTACTGCATTCCTTTGAATACATGTATCGGTGACGACTGTTGCATTTACTGTGTACCTCCACAGAAGCTTCTCAGCACCTGTGCTACTGATCAGCTGGTGGCAGTAAATGTTTGATGTTCTCCGCAACCATTGTGGGTTGTTAATTTAGCCTCCTGTCCCAGCAGCATCGGCACTTGAGGAGGAGGCTTCAGAACTCTCATATGGCTGTCTGGGGAGTTTTTCACTGAAGGGGAGTATAAGTATGGGAGAAGTGTGAACAAACAGTTGGATGACTGACTGAAGGATGCAGGATACGATGTGAGAAAGTAACAATAATGTGAGTGAGCAGAGTGAAAGGCCTTGAGAATGAAGTCAGTGTCTGAGCAGTGATTTTAGCTGTTGTGTTCCATGGACTCCAGAAAGGTAGAGGTGGTCTGTGAACTACACAGTGAAAAATTCAATAGAAGACGGAGAACTATAAAAATTTTGGAGTAACAAAGTCAAAACAGTTGATCAAAAGTGTTTTGTAAGTTGTAGTTTGTTTTGAAAGTTAGATCAGAAAAGTGTTGTCCTATTGACTTTTAATCTGTTTAATAAAATGAATGAACCAAAAAACAATCTAAGACACCCTAGTAAAAATAAAATAGTAATAAAAATAACTTTTTTCTACCTGTTTTGTTGGGGTTCTTTTTGTTTGTTTTGGGATTTTTGTAGATTAATATTTAATTAAATAATTGATATTTTGTATAATAGAACATTTCTGTCTCCAGCAATTCATAGGTTAGATACTTTTCTTGGAAACAGACTGTGACACATTATCAAACCTTTCTAATTATACAAGAACAGGTTGCCTGGAGAAGTCTTGAATGCCCATTCCCTGGAAGTGTTCAGTGCCAGGTTGATTGGGGCTTTCAACAATGTAGTCTAGTGAAAGGTGTCCCTGCCCAAGGCAGAGGCATTGAAACCAGATGATCTCTAAAATCCCTGCCAACCCAAACCATTCTATGGTTCCATAATTCTCAGAATCTGTAACACTTCTATTAAATAAAAAAATAACATGAAAATAATATTTCTGACATTGTTAGTCAATTTTAACTATCCTTGATGAGGACACACTCAGTTTCATACTGTAATTTTCTTGTGCTAGTTAATTTTATTGGCGTCTGAGCTGTAGGAAAATGTTTCAAGCTATTTCAAGTAATGTTAAATAGAGTGAAATAATATTCCTGTTTTCATTTTGAGACAGATCCACAAAAGTGGCAGCTTGGATAAGTGAGGCTGGTATATATGCATGGTGGTTGGGAAATGTGTCTGAAAGAGCTGCAAAGAGAATAAAAAGTTTAAGAAAATTTAAAAAAACAGTGCACCTGTTCTGCATTGTTGGAGCTGTTGTGGCAAGAAGCTTCATGTGTGAGTTCAAGTGTTGTTAAATGTTGAAGTTAATTTTATAGAAAGATATGCTTGTGGAGAAAGAGGGAGGGAGTCTGGGAAAAGCATTCTGAGAATTAATGTTCTGAAAAAAAAATGAGCTTTTAAATACTCCATACATACATATTAATAGTTATGAAGCTTATTACTTTTAGCACTTGGCATACATTTTCAGGGATTAGTAGGAGAGAATGAAACTGGGTTTATGTCTGTTGGCATGTCATGTGGTAAAAAGAGTGTGTGCCTGGGTGATACTGATGTAATCCTGGGGAGAAAAATGTCAGTACTGCATTGGGAAGCAGTGAAGAAAATGGAGGTGTTATTGTACCAATGAGAAGTAGAATAGCAAAGATAGTGAAGGGAGTAAAAAAATCTGACTGACAAAGAAAAGAATTAGGAAAAAGCCCCACTTTCTCAATTCAGTTATAAAATCACATATAATTTGTTTATTTATGAATTTTTCTACCATTCTCTTAATTATATCATCAGCTAAAGTCCCTAAACTTTTATCTTTAAAATCTAAATTTTTCTCAGACTTTAAAAGGATTTCAATGAACACCAAGGTTAAAAAAAAATAATCTGTCTTCTCTCCTTTATAAAATACAGGGCTTTTGTCATAGAAATACAATACTATGTTTACATTATGTTGCATTCAGTTTATTTTTAGAACAAGTTGTACTATGGTCTATCTTGGCTAAAGGATTGTTGTTGAAATTACAAGTAATGCCCTTGAAGTAATTGAAAAAGAAAACCAATTTGTCATCTGAAATATGTTCTCATTCATTTGGTAGTAAGATCTCCATTAGAATTTTCAGAATTGGTTTGAAATTATCTTGCCCATGTTATAATTAGTGTAACAATAACAACAAAAAAATCTAGATTCTCCCATTGGAGAGATTATTCTAGAATCTCCCACTGGAGACTCTAGGTTTGAGGCCATCTGGTGCACAGCGACCATGATATGATGGAGTTTTCAGTTCTCAGCAAAGTAATGAAGGGGTTCACCAAAACTATCTGGGAATTCTGGAGGGCAGAGTTCAGCCTGTCCAGGACAGTGGTTCAGAGATTGTCTTGGGAAACAGCCCCTAAAAACAAAGGGGTCCAGGAAGGCTGGATACGTTTAAAGAAGGAAATCTTATAGGCACAGGAGCTGACGGATGAGCCATGAGGGAAGAAGGCTGGCCTGGCTGAATAGGGAGCTTGAACTTGGGGAGAAAAAAAGAGTTTCTGACCTTGGGAAATAGGGGCAGACAACTCAAGAAGAGTACGAGATGTCATCAGGTCTTGTAGACAGAAAATTGGATTGGTGAAAGATCAGCTAGAAGAACTCCATGTGGTCACAGCTGTGAAAGATAATACGAAGTGTATTTATAAATACATTAACAACAAGAAGAGAGCCAAGGAAAATCTCCATCCTTTCTTGGATGCAGAGGGGAACCCTGTAACCAAAGATGAGGAAAAGGCTGAGGTACTTGATGCCTTCTTTGCCTCAGTCTTCAACAGAAAGGCGCGATATCCACAAGGCAGCCGGGCTGCTGGGTTGATAGGCAGGGACAGGGAGCAGAACAGAGCCCCTGCGCTCCAGGAGGGAGCAGTCAGTGCCCTGCTGTGCCACTGGACCCCCACAGTCTGTGGGGCCAGATGGGATCCGCACCAGGGTACTGAGGGAGCTGTGGAAGAGCCCGGCCACGCTCCAGCATTTATCACCCGTCCTGGTTAACCAGGGGAGATCCAGAGAACTGGAGCGTGGGCCCAGTGTGATGCCCACCTGCAGGAAGGGTTGGAAGGAGGATCTGGGGAACTACAGGCCTGTCAGCCTGACCTCAGTGTCTGGAAAAGTTATGGAATAGATCATCTTTAGTGTCATTATGCATCACATGCAGGACAGCCAGGGGATCAGAGCTGTTTAATATCTTTATCAGTAATTTGGACAAGGAGATTGAGTGCTCCCTCTGTGAGTTTGCAGATGACACCAAGTTGGGTGGGAATGTTGATTTGCTGGAGGGCAGGAAGGCTCTGCAGAGGGCTCTGGGCAGGCTGGATCAATGGGCTGAGGCCAGTGGTGTGAGGTTCTACAAGGCCAGGTGCCGGCTCCTGCACTTTGGTCACAGCAACCCCAGGCAGCACCACAGGCTGGGGGAAGAGTGGCTGGAAAGTGGCTCAGAGGAAAAGGAGCTGGGGGCTGGCTGACGGTGGCTGACATGAGCCAGGCTGTGCCCAGGTGGCCAGAAAGGCCAATGGCATCCTGGCCTGCATCAGCAATAGTGTGGCCAGCAGGATCAGGGCAGTGATTGTCCCTCTGTACTCAGCATCAGTGAGGCCTCGCTTTGAATCCTGTCTTCAGTTCCGGGCCCCTCTCTACCAGAAAGGCTTTGAGGTGCTGGATTGAGTCCAGGGAAGGGTCTGGAGCCACAAGTGTGATGAAGAACAGCTGAGGGAGTTGGGGGTGTTTATCCTGGAGAAAAGGAGGCTCGGGGGGGAGACCTTATCATTCTCTACAACCACCTGAAAGGAGGCTGTAGCCGGGTGGGGGATGGTCTTCCAGGAAACCAGCAACAGGACAAGAGGAAATGGCCTCATGCTGCACCAGGGGAGGTTCAGGTTGGACAATGGGAAGAAATTTTTCACTGAAATGTGTTTAAGTGTTGGAATGGACTGCCTAGGAAAGTGGTAGACTCGCCATTCCTGGAAGTGTTCAGAAAATTCCTGGATGTGGCACTCTGTGCTGTGGTCTAGTTGACAAGGTGGTGTTTGGTCAAAGGTTGTACTTGATGATCTTGGAGTTCTTTTCCAATCTGAGTGATTATGTGTTTCTGATTGTTTCAAAGGTAGAGTATGAAGTCAGTAGTTACACCAGAAACCCAAGCTGAGGCACTATAATCTTCACTACAGCTAAAATAGATTATTTTTCCATACGGCTAAAATGTATTATTATCAACTTCTAAAACATTAAATATAAAATTATATGCCTAGACCCCATAGACATTGAATGTATTTGCCAGTAGCATTTCCTAGAGCTGACAATTTTTAGTCCGGCATTTGCTGAGGAGATGTGACTTTGGGAAAACTCAGGTCTTCGTGCATACCTATGTTGTTTCTCATAGAAAAAGCAAAGAACCCATGACAGAATATATTGTATAACAGCATGTTTTACTCTTTCTTTGTTTGCATTTCTTGGGTAACAGTTACTATCCTGTAAGGTAACAGTTCATTTGTTTAGTGTATAGTGAAAGGTCTTAAGATAAGAAATGTACGATGATGTTAAAAATAGAAGCTTGTCTTGAAGAGGAAGCCCAGCTTTATGACAAGTCTCTGCATTTATATTCCCTTACAAAATCCTCTGTGATTCCCCTCTGCCAATCAATTACTTTGCTGTGATTCTGGCATTTGGTGGTGGTAGTTGCATGGTGTGTGTGGCTGATGGCCATTTCACACTGTAACCTGGTTGGTCCAGTCCAGCTTGACTTGGAGGGGTCAGCCAGTCTTGCAACTTGAAATAATTCCTTTGGGCCGAGTCAGTTTAGAACCTTCACAACAATTGGAGATTATACTGAACAGTTTCAGGTTGTACCCCAACAGGGAGAGATGTTCTGTATTTTGGTTCAAGATCTGATTGCAAACTGTTGGTTTAACAATCAGCATTTTGTCTCTTCGTGAACTCCAGCCTTAAATTCACTGTTCACTTTTCTCCTTTATAGACTGGAGGTCCTATTGAATTTGTTCACCTGTGCCAAGTGATTGCTTCTATTGGTTTTAATCTCTAAGGAAAATCAACATCCAGTTGGTAGACAGTTGTACTGATGAGGACCCATTGATTTTTCTCTCCTATCCACTTACCATCAATAAGAAATGTCCTTAGCTTTTACAATACTTTTTCCCTGCCATAATGTTGCCCTGTTACCTGACTGTGAAGCCCGGTCTCAGTTGCTGTTCACGTTGAATGTGGATGTGATGAACAGCCTGATAAAAATGTTTAAGTCAATATTTGAGAAGCCTAGATAAAGATAACACTTTATCATGAGAGCTTTTTAATAATGTGTTCTGTTTGATGTACACCAATGGTAAGGAATTGCTGTTTTTAACAAAAAAACCCTTTTTTTGTCAAGGGATTTTTTGATTAAGCAGTATTCAGAAAAGAAGATCTAAGAAGATGCAGAATGTTTTTGTTCTGGTTTAGGGGAAAAATAATTCTTCCCTTTTTAACAGAACTTTTGCTTATCATGATGGCGATTCGTTGGTCTGGTTTGTTGTTTTGTTATTCTTTTTTCACTCCAGTATTATTTGAAGTATTTTCTTCCATAACAAGAAGCAAGCAGTGTGTAAACAAAACATTCTGTGTGCATTTCTCCAAGGGGATAAGCTTTTGAAAAATTGTAACCTTCAGTTTAGGGTGGTCAGATTATTTTACAAGGTCCCTGGGAAGAGGTGAGCACATAACTTCTCAAACCTTGAGGAAAGCTGCTTATACATCTTATACAAACTTAGATACAGAGCCATTATATACTCTTACTAATTTGCCTGTGTTGTGACAAATGCTTCTTGGTAATAGTTGTTAAATAGCATGTTTTTTAAACCTTTTAACAGATGCTACCAAAAATTGACATGAACCAGCAGTATGGACTTCATTTTTACAATAAATGATGCTTTTAAGAGGACAAGTGTGGGTGGACTTGGGTGATGAGCTGGGGAAAGGGACTGTGTGGAAATGCTGCTAAGGACTGAAAAAATAAATGATACAAAGTGGATATGAGTTAGTAAGCTGCAAAATATTCTTCTATTTTTGAAAATCTTAGATGACTAATTGTCAACCGTGCCATATGTAAGTAATGTGGGCTTCCAAACTTGTAGCAATTAAAACTGCTTACCATCCCACTCCAGCCCTGTATTATATTCTGTGTACAAGTCAGTACTGAAGACTAATCTCCTATGACATTAATCGTCTCATGAGGAGAGATGGAATAAATCACAGTAGCCCTTCCTCTCTTCACTCATGAAGATAAATGCCATAACACGGTGGCTGATCTTCGTTATGACACTAACCATTATATATTTAACAGAGAAGCAAAATCTCATTGACAGCTAACAAAAGAATTCTCTCTTTATACATTCTTTGAGAAGGCTGTATTTTTTTAGTTCAAAAACATTACTTATCATATCTATTCTCAGAGCAATTTAACCAGTAGATCTGGATTGTGCCAGTGAACTGTACTCTGTGCATAATGATGTCATGATTCAGACTAATAAAACCTGATGTGAAATAATTGTGCAGGCTGAAGGAAAAAAAGGTGCATAACATGTGAAGAATCTTAACTCTGCTCTTTTCTATTGTCTGTTCAGACAAGAAAGAGTACTGTCCTGTTTAAAACAAAAAACACTTCTCCCAGTCCCCCCAGAACTAAGCCATTGGTTTTGGAACAAGATTTTTCATTTTGTGGAAATATTGTTTTTCCATTTTCCCTCCGTACTTGAACAGGTGGACTGAGGGAACTTAAAGAATTGAACGTGGATTTCTGTTGTGTCTGTGATTGCAAGGCACTTCTGTTTTTTTCCAGCTTTATCATTTGCTGTACCTCTCTCAGGAATTTAATTCTGTGTTTTCCATGCATTAGACACATTGTAGTCGTTCTTTCTGGGATACAATTATTAAGAAGGACTCTTGGTTATGTTCTGCATGTCCATTTGCTAATTATTTTGAAGGGTGTATCATCCTGTGAGTGAGGAACGGCCCTGACAAATGAGTTGTGAAATTTATGGACTTCCCCTCTGAGGTTAAGAGGATCAGTGTGACTTATCCTGTTTGTTCACCAAAGCATCAAAATATGCTGTAAATTTCATGAGCTAGTTTCTTGTCATCTATCCCACACAATTAAAATGGAAGTATAATTTTTATGGTTTTATGTTTGCCGTCATTAGACATTCTATAAACATAAATATATTCATGTTGCATCAATGGAATCAATGTTAGTTGCAGCATTAAATTTCTCCTTTTAGTGAGTCAATTTTACCAGGATGAAATGTTTAAAATGGTCAAAACTAATTTGTAAGTTTATGTAGAATGCATAGTTTAAAATATTTTGTTTTCTATTTTCTCCTGTTTTCTTTTTTGCCTTCTAGAAGTCTCAGGTCAGTATCTTTAGGACACTGTCTAACAAGATAAGCTCTGATAGTAAAGCAATGGCAAGAAAATCAGCACAACTGTCACCTCCTGTTAAATTTGGTACATTCAGAGAGTAGCCAGTAGGAATTTTATTTCTCACATTAAAAGTAACCCTTACACATTACACTTGCCTGAGGAAAATAAAGCGATGAAAGCTTCTGAAACAAACACATATTCATTCTCTCTGTTGATTTTTCTGTAAAGTTTTGCTCTTTGTAATTATTTTTTTAATCTTACTGTGCTGAAACATAGGTCATACAGAAAACTTTTCAGTGCCTCAGAAAAAAAATTCTGTATCATCTTCCAATAGAGAAAACAGCGTCTATGGAAACAAATATGTTTAAGGTTTGGTGTTTCTTAGTTTTCGAGGGGGTTTTTTATTCCTTTAGTAGGGACGAATGTATTCACACTGATAGTAGTTCTTTCCTCTGTTATCTGTAATGTAAAGGAAGCTGACAGGGCACTGGTATCCGTTCAGCTCTATTAGTTCCAGTCACCTAAGTCTCTCCTCTTTTTGTACCAAGTGGGTGCCAAAGGAGAGTTTTTACCCCTGCCACAATTAGAGGCATTTCAGGAAAATGGCCGATGTGATCGTTGAATGGGTACAGATTTCAGTAACGCTTTTGTATGGCAGAGCATTTTTTTACTCCTCGTCCCTTCTCTGAAATAATGATTTGTGGTTTTAAAAGCTTTTACCCAAGTTTTCCAGCTGGGTCAGTGCTGGTGAAACTTCTACTCTAAATAGGCAAGAGAATGTGGTCCACAAGCCAGAGGGGGTCTACATTGCAGTTTGTCCTGTCAGCACCTAAGAGCTACAGTGTGCTGCCAGCAAGGTACCAGTGCTGATTACCTGTGCAGCACTTGTGTGCCTGTGTGCGGGTTTTGGGGAACCCATGCATGAGCTGCATCTGTATGAATGCACTTCTGTTTGAGGGGGTAGAGGACATAGGAATATCCTGTAGGCTTGTACTCTGGTAAGGATTAGGGAAGAAAGGTATTTGGGTAGAGATGTGGGAAGGTGTGAGATATACAAGTTAGGGTTATTGCAACACCTCAGAAGATGGGAGTATCAGTTTGAGAGTAGGGAAAGGCTGGGCACAGTGAGGGGCAATGGAGTATTGCGATAGGATGCAAGGAGAGGCATGGCTTGCATGGCTAAGCAGGACTGGCACTGAATGTGGCACTGTCAGATCTAAGCAGTCATTCTGGGAATCTGGATGCTCCATTGCTTGAACTGAAATTGTTGTTAGTAATCCTGATGCTAACAGTGGAAACCATACTGGGATAGCAAGTTTGACACCGTGCTCACTGGGGTATCTTTGATCCTGATCTTAGAAATCTGATAGGATTCTGTGTGCTCCCTAGGTTCATCCTGCTACAGTCACTGAGGTGTTTATGGATCTGTCCATAAGTGAAAGTTAGCCTGTAAGTGAAAGAGCCTATAAGTGAAAGTTCTTGGTTGTTTGGACAGACTGATTGCATTAGTAAAGATAGAAATGTAAAGGTTTCCATTTTTTTTCAATATGTTAGACCACATCAATAAGTTATTATAGTAAGTCAGTTGTTTAGAGCTAAAAATATTTCTACATTTTCTGTTGTGATGTATAAGACCATTAGCAATGGCAGGATGTTGCTGCTGTTAGAGCTTGTGCATTTTAAAGGAATAGCCCAACTGTATGTTAATTTTAACTGAATTGTAATCCAATTTCTTTTGAATTCAAAATGTCAAGAGTACAGTTTATCTGAAATTTCCAAAGCTGCCTTTATATCCATTTGAAATATGACATTATAAATAAATTTTGGAAGAACAATAAAAGTTTCAGACATCTTAGAACAAACCTCAAGTGATCTGGTTAAAGCAATGGCATGAACAAAGAAACTATTCAGCTTCTTTCTTGCTCTTTTCTTTTATTCAGTATTTTAAAACATGATGATAATGCTTTATGTATGTGGCAGGGTAGTAGAGCTAGATGGTTTCAGACCAACTTTAAAGTTCTATAGTAGAAATTCTCTTGCAGGAAACAGTTGGCCAGTTGTTCCCTATAGTTCATGTTAAAGGAACAATAAAATGCTTTTCACTGAAAGAGAGCTGGGGAGAATTACTTTATGAGTGTCCTTTAAACTGTTTGTGTTCTACTGTTTGAGTTGAATTACCTCTGAACCTAAACAAAGTGTGGACTAGCAAGTATGGACCAAAAAGAATGTTAAAACTTAATATATCTGATCTTGTTACGGTATTTTTTATGTGTTCCTTTGTTATTCATGTGACATCTTTGTTCCTTTCCTTGTTTGATGTTTCTTTTCTTGCTTATCTGTAGTGTCAAGTGAATTACCAAGAGAAAGTCATAGTATGGAGCATACTGAGAATGACATGTCTTATGAAATGCACCTTCTTCTACTTAGATCTTATAGTTTCCTTATTGTAATTTCAACTGCTCAAAGACAAAAGTCCTACCAGGACAATTATTACTGCTGTTTCAAGTTCTTTTAATATTTTAGTACCTGGAAACCACTGTTTACCTTTGTCTTGATCACTATCAGCGAGAGTTCTGTGAATACCTGTTTGAGAACTTGTGTTATAATAGGTCATGATGCACCTACCCTTATAATCAAACCTCTTTTTCATGTATTGTGTACCCCTCCTTGCTGTTTTCACCTCTGCATCCATCTCTATGCACTTACTTTCTTCCCTCCCTCTGTATCCTCCTCTCCTCTCCAAACTGTTTACCCATCTTTCTTCTCACGAAGGGCTTTGAACTTTTACCAAGCTGCTGATAATTCCCCAGTGACTGAAGCTGTTAATCAAAAATGAACACAAAAGATTTGAGTGGGGCATTTCCCACAATAGAAGTCGGTCCTCCTGTTAACCTCGCATAAGGAGCTGTAGAAGACAATGCAGGATTTTTTCCAAGATGCTGTTATTTCTTGTACCCTGTTTGATACTCTATCTTTCAATTCATTAATTTTGTAATGGGTGGCTAGATAATAATTTATATTTTCTGCTTAGGAGAAAGAAAGTTGGGGGGGGGGTTGTTTGCTTGTTTGTTTGGTTGGGGTTTTTTTGTTCTTTTATTCACCCTGCTGTCTTTGGGCAGTAAAGATTGTCCATTGTGTAGTTCAGCCCGATTTGTCTTTTAGCTGATGAGTAGGAGCACTGGGAATAGCTGTACTGTTTCTCTTTCTCCTCCTCCTCAGTTTTTTTTTTTAAATAGTGTTCTAAGGAGGATTGCTTCAGCTTCTGACTAGTAGCTCAGCCTATTACGATAAAATGATCCTGATTTTTGTCAGCTACCTGACCTTCAGATCCCTGCCAGCAGCATCCAGAAGTGGAAGAAGCTCTGCCTGGTTTCAGACTGTTTGGTCACACTCTCAGCAGCATGAAGCCCACTAGGCTATATGCCCACTGCTTTTGGACCACAGTGCCGTATCAGAACACACTTGGTTCTTCTTTAGATGAATTATTTTCTGTCAGTGTGATAACTGATAGCTGCAGGCAAAGCTTCCCACTTTCTGCAGGAATGTTTATGGACAGCAAGAGGACCATCTCTCTGGTTTGCCTTTCTTCCCTCTGCTGTGTACTATTCTGTGTCTAAAATGCAAATGATTGAGCAGATCTGATTCAGGTAGTCACAAATGTCTGTGCATATAAATTCAACTAATAATTCCATCAATTACAGAGAAGGCATCTTCTCATTTTATAGGCAAGCTGTGTATTCAGGATTTCTCTCAGGCAAAGCTGAAAGTCTTGACTGCACTAGAGTCTTCCTGCTAACAGTTCACTGGAAAGTGTTTTCCCTCACTGTGGCAACTGATATTTTTTGAGTAGTTGTCAACACACAGATGATGATAGATGCCATGGTGAAAAAAGGAATCTGTATTTCTTCTTGTCCCATATAACTGACATGACTTTTCCAATGAAATTTGGAATACATGTGTTGGCGGCATCTGTGTGATTATTTAATATCTCTGAAGTTATGAGTTGATACCTGTAGATGACACGAATGCTACAATTTGTCAGGCTGTTACCTATTTGACAGGTTTGATTTCCACTGTGCTTGGTGTGATCTGAGCCTTCTCCTTGAGCTGTTAACCAGGGTTTGAATGAACACCAAGAATGGGTTCTGTGCAGTGACTTATTTCTGTTCGCTTTCTGATTGTCCTGATGGGTACCACATTATTTGTCCCAGTTATTTAGCAGCTGTCTCTTTTTAAGGCTATGGTTGAATGGCAGGAATAAATAGAGCAGGAATAATAGGAATAAATATCTGATCTTCTGTGATAGAGGTTGCAGTCAGTGCAAGCCATTCTTTTGCCATTGTGCTTCTTAATAAAATATATTGAAACAGTCATGTTCTTCACAACAGTACTTTTGTGGGCTTTAATTTCAGCATTATTAGTCACTGCCCATATATGATACGAGCGTTGGTGGATGGAGTGGGAGGAAGAAGAAAGATATTTAAAACAAATTAGGTCTTCCTCCCCTGATGTGCATTACTATGTCTGACCAAGAAGCCTATGACTTAACTGTTCCTTCTGCATTTTAGTATGTTGTTTGCCTTAAGGCACAGTTAGCTATTCAGTTTGAATTTCTAATATTATTTTAAAAAGTCTTAGAAATGCAAAAGGAATTGCAGGCTTTTAGCAATGTTAGTGGTGAGATACAGAGGCAAGTGATACTAGTGTAATTAACAGTTCAATATATTCATTACCTCACAGAACCTTTAATAATACTCTGATGTTTTTTTCCATAACTGAGGGAAGAAAATTTTATTATCATTGATAGGTTTTTACAAGTAATTATTTTTATTTTCTTATTGTGATAAATGGTTAGGCTAAAACTAGGGGGAGGGGAGGAGCAATGATCAGGATGGACAGCATAGTGGGAGGGGCACAAGAAAACCCATCCTTACTAAGGTTCTCTGCTACTTAATCTTTGTTACTATAAAGAAAACGTGATCATGTACATAATAACAGGATTTTCAACTTAAGCAGTTTTTAAATCAGAGAATTTATGCTTTTCAGTTAGGGTATGAACAGTTCTTTAAATAACAGGATAAACAGAACTAAATCCATGGGGTATATGAACTGCAGCCCACACTACCTGTCCAGGGTAAAACAAATCCACATAATGGGCAATTATTTACTCCAGCACTTTCAGCCTGTCTAACAGTCTGCATTTCAATTTGTCATTATACCCTGGGTTTGTTCACTTTGTACTGTGGTATTTGAAATCTGCCCTGTGGGTTTCATTAACTGTCTGTAGTGGTGTTATGCATCCTACTTGTTGGTTTCATTGTTGTTTGGTGAAGATGATCTTCTGTATCTATATGTCTGGCCATTGTTTCCACAACCAGTTCAGTGCAGCTTCCTCAGCACAAACTGCTCTCCCTTCTCCCATTGTCCAGAACAGGGTGACTTCTGATGTTTGCTTAGCTTTATTGTTTCTTTCCCATTATTGTCAAACTCTCATGGTAATACTAGGCACTTTTACTGACTTTGTAGAGTAGGATGTGATGTTGTAGAGAAGGGGACAGGGCTACCCAAATTTTCTCAATTGCAGGGAGGAGCTGCCCAGGTGTGCTGAGGGGACTGTACTCAGGAAGAGAAACAGGGAATCCTCCACAGTGAGTAACCCCGCTTTCAAGTGCACACAGTTTCCTTCATAGCCATGTCCAGTACAGTGTAGTATCCTCTCCTGTCCTTTCCAGTTTGCCCTCTGGAATGTTCCCAGTTTGGTTCTCTTTTCCCTTTATTTTGATGTATTCTCATTTTACCTTATACTTTGTCTTCTTTCTGAAGGTTAAAGTTTCCATTTTTGTTTCTTCACACCATTAATCTTTTCTCATCCTAGTCTTAATCTTTATACGCACTGTCATTTCTCCAATGTGTCATTGTTGTTCTGTCACTAATACATCATATCATTTTTCTTCCCTTGTGTGCAATGGCCCTTTTCCCAGCCCTGTGCAGTTTCTTCTGTCTTTACTCATTGCTGCACTTCTATTCTTTCCAACCTTCTCTTCTTTCTCCTTTCAAATCACCTTTTGGTTTTCCTTTCCTGCTGGGTCCCTTTTGAATCTTGCCTATTGATGTACGCGAGATAAGCTCAGTTCAGCTCCCTGACCTTTCTAGTGCAACTTTCACCTATATCTTTTCCTTTGTGTAACTGAAAGATAAAGGATACAAAGCTCATCTGTAACAAAGAATTGAAGGATTTGGTAAATTGCGTTTTGGCTGTAAAAGAGAACAGGCAGGAAATCAGAAGAGTAAAATGGCAGAAAAGGGCTGAGCTGGTCAAGCTGTAGTGAGTAGGCAGCCTTTGGCTTTAGGTGAACTGCTGAATTACAGCCCTGGCCAGCGCCCTTCACAGTTTGACTTGTGTGATATGATGTGGTGGTGTCTCTAGTTCCTAGTGGGCAGGTATCCACATAGTAGTAGCTGCTGTCACAATTTCCATTATTTGTTAACTACTACAGAGAAGCTCAGGATGATTTGAATTAGACCAAACTGATTTCATAGTTACAGATGGGAGGGCGATGCAAGTTCTCTCTGAGATATGTTGGCATGATGCTCTGGGAAGCTCAATTGCTGTAGTCTGTGCTGCACCTTTTACTGCTGATTGAAGGGTTTCATTTTCCTGGGCTATCAGTCTGGCATTTTACATGAGCAAAAGAGTGGCTGTTTGTTTAACAGCATAAAACTGATGGGGACAAAAAGGAAGTGGAAAATCAGAAAAATTCTTACAAGATGGTTTTATCTGTAAAGAGGACTGAGTTACTTTGAGCTCAATTGGAAAAGGCAAAGGAGTGGAAAACTGAGCTGAACTGGAAAAATATACTGCACTCTGTCATGTAGCATCTTGTGTGCTGTGACTGTTCTGACTGCTTCATTTTTCATTGTTTTTAGAATAAAAAGAAATTTTAAAATCGAAACCCCACTGTGTCAATTCTTAAAGTAGCTCCTGTTCTAAAAATGGAAGGTTTTAGCCATTTTTTTTCTGAGATTGTGGCAAAACTAAGTGTATAATAGTCAAATGACCTCAAAGAATTCTTAAGTAATAAAAATCAAAGAAAGTGCTAGTGTTTTGTTGTTTGTTTTGGATTTGTTGGGTTTTGTTTTTTTTTTTTTGCCCTTTGGCTCTTGTGTTTTATGTTTTTCCTCTCATGGCTGAAAGAAAATCTGTTGCTGTGTCATATAACCAGTTGCGTATTCCACCTCTTTTATTTGTAACCTAGTAAGAGTTTTAGCAGGCAGATGTAGCAGATGATGTACAAAAGCAGCAAGTAAATCTTTTCCTTGCTGCAGTTTCCTGGGCTGTATCTGGCCTTCCAACAGACAGAGGACTCCAGTCTCAACACTATCGTTCTCTGCCTTTTACAAATGACTGCATAAAAACTGCAGGATCACATAACCTTTCAGATTCACAGGACAGGTGCGTCTTGTCACTTACATTTATTATTTCTTTTTAGGCATTGGAAAAGTATCCCAACTCACCAATGACTGCAAAACAAATACTGGAAGTCATTCAGAAAGAAGGGTTAAAAGAAACAAGGTCAGTGTTTATATGTTCTATATTTCCGCTATCTCTGAAAATAATCTAGGAATGGTGTATAATCTTTACAAAACTTCAAGTGCTGGCTTGATTGATTTCCAGTGTCAAAGTGGGACATACAGTTGATGGGGTTTGATTGTTAGTTCAAGGCTTTTAAAAGGGTTAGTGACTGTCTCAACTTTGTATTTTACCAAAGGAGTCTGTGGGCCAGCTCCAGTCCAGTGGCCTGTCTTTAGAAAGACCATGTCATTTGCTCAGACAGCCCAGTGCTACATCTTATTTTTGCTTAAAGGCTGAAGCTTGTCAGCTGGGTTACCTCTGCCACTGTGTGCATGGGAAAAGTGCTAGATGAAGCTTGGTGCACTTCTCACTTGAGTTTATGATCTGGCACTTAAACCAGTTAAGGACTTGCTGGTGTTGCCTGTGGTAACAGATTGTGCTGATAAAAGACTGGGAATTGAAGGAGAGGGAGGTTTGAACACTGGGAGCTAGTTTGTATCTGCAGAGCATGGATGCAGTAACTGATACAGCGACTCAGCTCACTTGATAACAGCATACTTTGGGTGTAGGGTCAAGTGATAACAATTATCCTTTTAGAGGATAGATGTGCTTTCCAAAGACTGTGGAAATCAATCCATTGTCTTCCATTGAAGCTTGGTTCAGATGTACATGCAGCTTTTTATTCTGAAAGGTGACTGTCTACTTGCTAGATCCTCTAATGACTTTCAAGTGGAAAATTGGGCAGGAAGTGAAAATAAGGAAAAACTGGTCAGCTGGTGGGGTTTTCCTCCAAGATGCAATTGCTTATTCTTCAATTATTATAGTAAAATTTTCTGTTGTAATACATTAATACTTGTTGCTGTCTCAAGGCACGGGGAGACATGCTTTTATTTTAATTAAGTTCTTCCTGTGTGGAACCTAAGGTTCAGAACAAGAGAACTTCAAAATCCATGCAAAGGTGAACCAGAAGTAACCATGGGACTTATTTTTACTGAATTCACTGTTGTTCCTAGGAAACAGAACAGAACACAATCTGTGTGATTGTTTGCACAGCATAACCATGCACTTCTTTGTTGGCAGCCTCATAACATACTCATAATAGCTATATTTTGATAAAATTGCAAAGGAGATGGTATGGAAAGTGAAATTGAATTTACTATCTTTTACAGATTTAAAGTGCTATAATTCCTGTCAAGAAATTACTTTGAGTATATTTGGCAATGATTCCAAGGGAGCAAGGGGATGAAAACTTTGGAAAATGAATGTCCAAATGTGTTATACTGCAGTGATTTGCATACAACAAAAATGCAAGAAAACACAGTTTTGAAAATCTGTTCTATTAAGATACTGTTTCTCACAGCAATGAATGAATTGCTTTCTTTTGATGTCTTGTGACATAAGACATTTGCATGGGAGGGGCTCTAATGCCTGCTAATAACATTTCTTTTTAATTTTAAAAATTCTCGCTTTCGTGATCAATGCATGAATAAAATTTTGAATGGAAAACCTGTGGAAAGGAATGAAGGCAATATTTTATATTTTAAATGTAGAAAAAGTCAACCCCCTTTTTAATTGCTGCAGAATGAATAATAAAATAAAGGTTCCTTTAAAGAGATTCTAAACTAGATGGTCTTTCATTTCTTCATTTACTGGGAAACTGAGAATTGCAGAGAAATAGGAGAGAAATTCAGATTCATTCTTATTTTTATTCATGGAATGTGCAGTTATATGTGACTGTATAGTAGATTGCTGGATGCTGTATGTGATCATGAGTTCTAGAAAAGTGGGAAGGATAAAATTCAATGTTCTTTATACTTGAAACACTTTCATCCTGAACTCCTTAGCCTAAACATTCTAAATTCTGCTACTGTAAAATGAGAAAATGTTTCTATGTTGTTTCTAAGAACTTGGATTTTCGTTTAACTTCTGATTTCATGTAAAAGTTGCATTTCTGCTGCATTTTAGTATTGATTAGGGACAAATTTCAGAGTTACCTGTGTGCCTAACTCATAACAGGAGCCAATAAGGGGTTTGACTTCATACACAAATTTGTTGATTGGACCTCAGCATGCAAGTAATGTTTGGTTTTCACCATACTTGAATCTAGAGTCTCTTGTTCACTTCATCCCTCTCCGCAGTTTCTTTCAGTACCTTCCTGCCAGTTGGTGCCTTTGCTGTTACTAAAGATGGTCTTTCTTGGTCTCCTGCTGCAGCCAGCTAAGATGAGCAAGGGTTGTAAATTTATGATGTGCAGTCACCTGGCCATAAGCAGCAGAATGGCACTAGCATATTTTGTTCTGTATTGATTTGTGTATTCTTCCAAGACTGGACTTGTGCCAGGAATATGTTGCTACTCTAATACGCTGTACTTACTCCTTTATACTGATTATCATTGTCAGCAGGACGTTGGCAATTCTACATTAAGTTCTTAAAAAACCCTCCACTATACTCTTCCATTTATAGATGAATGAGGTTAATTGTCTTAGTCATTTTTCATCTATATTGCAGCATTAATTAATCTAAAGCTTTTTGCTGTGATATGAAAGAATAATGTATGATTTGCAGCCGTCTCATTGTCATTATGTGTAGTCTTTAAAAAACCAGTCAGACTATTCAGCCTCTTTTTCCTTTTTTTTCATAAAGACATCAAGTTGCACATTGATTTTTGTATTACTCATATAATTAAATACAAAAGGATTAAAATCCAAATTTACAAAGCAGATATATGTTAGAAAATAAACCAAAAAACTCTACTGATATACCCTGTGAGAGGTTATACACCTACCTTGATTTTTACATCTCGGAGAAGAAAAAAATTAATTTTTGTTTCTTTAGTATCTTTCCTGTTATGCTGGTTGTAAAATGGTCAGCAGGCAGGCAGTTCTTCTGCTACCTAGAAGGAGTGAAAACTTTTAAGGCAAACCTTTCAGGGATGTAGAAAATGTATGGCTTTCTTCCATGGATGGTGGCGGGGAGGGAGAAGTATTTACTAAACATCCATGTCTATGCTGATGGTGAAGGCCAACAGGCCTGGACACTGAAATCTCTTTACAAGGAAAACAGACAGCAGCTCACTTCAGAGCTCAGTGCTCTGGATTTTCTGTCATGAAAACATTTCCCTGTCCTGCTGTTTCTAGGCTCACCACCTGCTGTGTATTTGCCCTAGCATGAGCTTTTGCTGGTTTTGCTAGTGTGACACACACCACTAGTCAGAGTATGATCCGCTCTCACCTCGGTGCTCCTTTTTCCCTGTGCTGCTGCCTTGGTAGTTGTTCTCCATCTTGCATTTCTTTTGTTACTTATTCTCGTTCAGTGCTAAAATTTCCCTTACTGAATTGTATTTAGGTTTTCTGCAGACTGTTTCTCAAATTCAGTAAAATTGCTTTAACAATGTACTCTTGTCATCCAGCATTCATGCAGCTTTTCCAAGCTTTTGTGTCATCTGCTTAGTAGAACTTGTTTTCTTTTGTAGCATTATATTTCTTTTTGCTTATGGAAGTCCATGGGAAACAGTGACCAAAATCTTATTTAGTTGACCTATATGATACCTACTGCTGCTTCTCTAGCTACAGGGTCTACTGCTGTGTCACAAAGAATCTTTTGATAGATTTGAAGTAACTTGTTCTTGACAGGCCTATATATTACTCAACTTCTTATCTACTAAATACTTCCAAATAATTTTTATTCCATATTTTGTGAGATTTGAAATTCAGTTGCTGCATCTCTACTTCTTTGGACTTGTTGTTTTCATTTTTTTTAAAAGCTGATCGCTGAGTGTTTTCTGTTCTTTTGGTATCACTGATATCCTCTACAAATTCTCAAAAATTACTATTGATAATTCTGAGGCTGATCCAGTCAGCTTTAATTACCTATGGTGAATTTCAGCACATTTAACTGATACGGGAATACCTAATTTATTTAATTATCATCTAATAATTTTTTCCATGTTTGTTCCTGGTGTTGGTTTTAGAAACTGTCTAATCATGAACACATTTCTGATTAGGCATTAGAACTCCTGTGCTTTGACTGTAAGTACTCAGTGCCAACCCCTTCTTGGAAGAGCACGTCAGTTTCCTTTCTGCCGGTGTGCTTACAGAAATTTTTTTGTGCATGTTATGTGGGTGAATTTGCTGAAGTTGAATTTCCTGAAACCCTTTTTCTTCTTTTTGTGTTCTCCCTTGTTTTCCTAAAAATGAAGAATCATCCCTTCATGAATGCTCAGTGTTTTAGCTGCTTCTTCCCCACAGGTTCAAGTCAACCTAGTACAGTCCCAGAAACTTGCCAGATGCTTTTCTGTCCCTCTTTCTTTTCTCTTGGTTTTGTCCTTTTCTGTCATTACTTGGAATTTACCTGTAGAACCACCAGAAGTAAGCTATCTGTTCCATTCTGTTTGGAGCACTGCACCTTTGTGAGAAACAAGACCAATTGCAGACCACTTAAAATTATCAGGGAGATAAAAATAAGACAGAATCTGGTACGAATTAGCTGTTTGGATTAAGGAAGAGAAGATTGAATATGAGCATAATAAATCTTCAGCTACACAAAAGATAGGGAAAGAGTGAAGGAGTAAGTTATCCTGAACGTCTGTAATACACAGAGCAAGAAATAAGGCCTTTAAATTATAGAAAGAGAAGATGCCAATTAGGAAGTACATAGTTAGGTTTTTTTTTTAACAGAAATCATTAATTTCTGTAATGAGCCATGGAAGAGATATGAAAGGTTGGTAGGTCTCACCACAACCCAATGTAGCGATATGTCTGTCAGAAATCACATAGATTTGGTTGAGCCTGTCTTGAACTAGGGAAATGAACTAGTATATCCCTTCATCTGTGTTTTTCTATGAATTTTTCTAGAACAGTTTTGAGTTCCTGGGTTGTACACATTGTTTGAGTCCTAGGGGAAAATATCCAGCCAAACTCTGATAAATGTTTGATGCTAATAACCCTAGATTATGTCTTGGCTTTCTGTAATTCTCTTTCTCCTTTGCATGGTGGGGCTGGGAAAATGACTTGTCTGGATAAGATGAAAGCCAAAGATTCTCAGTACAAGTTAAAAGCCAATAAACTTTCAAAATGGGACAAGCTGCTTGATTTCTTGGAGTACAGCTTTAGCCCACAGCTATGCTAGCTATTTGCTTTCCTCCTCTATTAGACTCAGGACTGTGAACGCTGGAATGGGATAATTTCATAGTGTTTTTACTGTTCAGCTGAGTATTTGACTAATGTATGATCAACTAACTTGACCATGGCATTATTCTGTCCAGATAATTCATAGAAGAGTTTTATAAAAATTGCTTTGTCTCTCTCTATTTGCTATTTTCCAGTAGAAATCTTAAACTACTTTCTCTTGATGTCTTTGTTGATCTCAATTTCAGCTGTGGGAATCAGGTCATCAGTTGTATCTCCTCCTCTTCCTCAGTTTTTTCCTCTCCATATTTTGCCTTTTTCTTTGCAAGACTAAGCTATCTATTGATTTATTGTTGTGACAGTAGTCTTTCAGAAGACTAAGAAGAGATGCTTGCCACTGGCACTGGCAATTGTGCTGTTTCTTCTGCACTCCACAGTGTTGATAATATTTATCATGAATGATATCATAACATATTAAGTCTTCTGAGCCTAGGAAAGCAGCGCAAAGCATGACCCTAATAAATCTCAAAGGCACTCTTACTAGATTTACAGTCTTTGTGCAAAAATGTGAAACTAGTGGGTTAGCTAGAATTAAACCCACTTTGAACTGCAGAGTGGAGTCATCAATGGAATAAAACACATGATCCATGCAGGGTCTGTCTTTAGCTTTGAAGTTAGAGGGGACTCCTGAAAATATTACCGTCACTTGTAAATCCTTTGATCTTTTTTGACAGTGTCTCTTTAAACCTTTGCCTACTTCATCCTTAGAGCTATTGACTTAAAAAAAATCCCTTCTGGATGCTGCTGTTTCTGTAAATAGTTTAAATGATCTGGCAACTGTCTTCTGTTGTTTATTGTTTTCAGGTTCTTTGTTTCATTGTGTGCATATAGTTGAGAATTTATTTTCTTTCTCTGTAAAGTCATTTCAAGATGTTATTGTAATTCATAATTATTAAGTCACAGTTTTTATCTTTCATTTAAAAAAAGCCTGTATGCCCTGCAATTACCAAAAGCACTTGAAAATTTAATTGGAAGAACCACAGTTTTTGTCTTCAGGCTGTGGTTGCCAATGGAAGAGTGCAGACAGTTAGGAGGCTTCTGTGGTTGCATGTGTCTGATAGAATTTATTTGGGAACCCCTTCAGCTGAAGGGAGTGTATTGTTTTGTCTGAAGGTAGTTATACCCTGCAATGGACTGAAAGGAAGCTGTGATGGAAAGAAAGGGAGAAAGCTGTTCAGATTCTTTTGCCTGGCTTTATTAGGTTGATTTTCATGCTTCTACAGATGTGGCTTTTGGCTGTAGAGCAGTGAAAGAAACAAACTTTCAGTACAACCTGTCTTTCTGCATAAATTCACTTCAGACATGTCTTTGAAATGCTGTTCTTTCCAGTGTAACAACAGACCACCTAATTTGGTAGGCAGTTCTGATAGCAGCAATTTGCCAGCTGAAAATCTCAGGCTTGCTCCTTCTTGCCTAGACAATTCCAAGCATTGTTATGTGTGGTGCAGTTTAACCTGGTAAAAACTGGTGGATTTTCTGTGTTGCATTCCAGCATTGAAGCTGTAACTTGCATAATCACATCTCTGTCACCCCTGTAATAATTATTTCAATTTTTGGTAGTGATGTAGCCCTAGAACAGCTAAGGCATTAGCTCAAGCCTAAGATCAGAGTTGTGAATTCTACATTGCAGATTGCTGCATTGTTATTACCCTACTGTTTCAAACTTGCCCATATCTGGACAGCAATAATACTGCCTCTGTATTGATTTGGAAAACTGGTTTTGAGTGAGATGGAGAACAGATGTAAAATAATAAAACCTCAAATGCTTTCCCTCACTGAATTACAAAGATGAAGAATTTTTTAGTCATAAGGAGTCTTCCATTGTGTATACCTATAAGATACACCTATATTTCAGTATAAGACATTTAGCTATCTAGAATGGGGTTTTTTTTTGTGGTGGGTTTTTTGTTTGTTGTTCGTTTTTTTGGTTTTGTTTTGTTTGTTTTTTTTTCCTGAGCTGGCATTATCCTTATTTTTCCCCCCATATTTTAGTATTTTAGAAATTCTCTGGAGTGTTTTATTTGTTTAAATGCTGCTCTTCTTTCCTTCGCAGGACAGTGGCGTCTCTGTCTAGGGACTTTAATAAACAGTCCAATAAAGTCAGTCTCCATGTCAGTGGTTCTTATAAAATCATCTTTATAATTAAGGTGTGAATTTAATTTTGAGTTTCAGATGATAAATGTCATAGTTAAAATTGTAAGTAGATTTGGGTATGACACAGAATACTTTGGAGGATACTGTTCTTATTGATAAGAGTACTAATTGAGCATATGTACAAAGAGAGTGGAGACAGAAGCAAAGTAATATCTATCAAATCTAAATGTAGAGCTGAAAATATAACCTGGTGCTTGTCTCCTTCACTCCCAATGTCCTGTCCATTAAATTGGTGTTGCCTGTGCAGTATCTGCTAGTTGCATCTACATGCAGCCCTGTGTCCCATGAGTTTCTGCAATATGAATCTTCCTTCTTTCTCCTACAAGGTCACCCACCCCATGGTCTCCAGTTACCCTGATCTTCTGTCATCCTTTTTCCCTTCCTTTGCACACTCAAATTCCTTTTCGTGTGCCTGAAATTTTCTCAAGTGTTACATTGTAAACATCCCAATATTTATGTCATGTTCTGATTTTGGCCAATCAAGTGTTCTTCCTTAGTTTGATTCCAGAACCAATTATGAGAAAATAAAGCAATTCCATTTGTTCACCATGTCTGGACCTTCAACTGATGGTTTAGAAAAGTTCATATGGTTTCCTCTTTTGTACTTAGCCCTTGATTTGTCATCATGTTGAAGTTTGTTCCTGCACTCTTGGGTCAATTGAGATTTTAGAACAGTTGATTCTCTTTTTTTTAAGGTTAGCGTGTTACTGTTACTTTTCCATATGCACTTTTGCCCTTTTACTGTTCAGGACTTAAGTTTTCCATTTGGTATAATACTTCTGTGTATTTAGGTTCTAAGACATACATGGTAACAAGCTTTCATTCTTTCATGTAAATTATAGGAAATAGTCCTGCGATTTTTTAAAATAATTTTTTGAAGATCTGCCATAAACCTTATTGTTTTCCATTTATTAAGAGTTCTGTAAAATGTATCTGCAGAAATTGGGAAAACAGGAAACCAGTCTGTTGATACACTTGTCTCCTAGGTGCTATTAAACTATTTTTATTTTACTTGTGCTATTTAGGTTTCTGCTCCTTCCACACAAGCCTAATCTGTGGTATAAAGCACTGTATGACTTTTTTGTTGTTGATGCTTTCCTGGTAGGGCGAGTAACCTGTACAATTTTTAAATATTCAATTTTATAATAATTCAGAGGATATGTGGAAAATTTAAAAGTTTTTAATTTTTACCTGTAGTAGGAAAAATTATGGTAGTTAAATTTTGTGATGTGATAAATGTTTCAAGTTCTAAAGATCCATATTGCAAAAATTTTTTACATTGAAGAGCACCCTAGTCCTTCCTCCATATCACAGCCTAATATTCTGAAATTAGGACCTCCAGTAATTTAATGTTAAAGATACTGCTTTTTTTAAAATACAAGTAGAAATGCAGCGACTTAAATGTATCGAATAAAGTATAGCAGTGCAGATCTTAAAAGATTTACTAGTTTTGAGCAGTCATGACATCACTTTCCGTTAAAGGTTGTTTTATTTTGAAGTATGAAGTGGACATCAGCTGGACTAGATAACGTAAATTTATCAACAATTCCAGTGTTGCTTTTCATAGTATAGTGATTCCTTTATCAATATATTTTATGTTTAGTGTAAGAATTTAAGTTATCTTGACTTTTCCTTACGTTGTGTCTCTCAGTGTCGACTACTACGGGAAGAGACTGAAAAGCAGCAATGTAGTTAAGGCAGATGAAATGAGAAACCTTCTACATTATAAATTGGTGTTACCAAAAGAGTATATTATATCCTATCTGTCTTCCCATATTTCTCCTAGGCAGTGTAACTACAGGGTATGCTACAGATGTTTTTTTCTTTAATGTTTCTGTTCTTTGAAGAGTAATTCTGCAATAAAAATAGTGTCTCTTTTTCAAAAAGAGAAATTAAATATAGATACCCAAGGGACCTAAATTCAAAACAATCAGATACTCTCTGAAGTTACATCAGGAAAGTTTCACCGTATCTTCAATCCGTCCTCCCAGCAGTGAAAGTTTTAGAGTTGGTTTATTTGTTTGGGATGGGGTTTTGTTTGGTTTGGTGGTTATTTTGTTTTGTGTGTGTGTAATATGTTTCCTTTAGTGTAGTGCATTAAGCTTCAATTACAAAAAAAAAATAAAAAGACTGAAGAGACGCAGTTTTCCAGTCTGCAGACTGTTCTCTTTTTTATTTTCCAAAGCCTGGCTGCAGTTATATAGGAATGACTATGTGAAAGGTAGGTAGATTAAATGCATTCTCTGACTTTACTGCCTTAATTGGATTGTTTTGCCAGCATCACTTTAAGAGAAGCAAGGACGTAGGAGAGCTTTCCAATAATAATTGGCCATTTTTGTCCAGACACAAAATTTTCAAAAATGTTCTAGGGAAACTGAAAGTTGACAGAATGTGTTTTTCTTTCCATCATTATCCTGAAATGAAGATCTACTGCATATTAATGCTGAAGTACAGAGGTAATAAACCAGTGGTTTTGAAATAAAAATCAGAAGGAAGTGAGCTTAATATCAGCGCAATTGATATAACGAATAGATATAACTGATTCTGGTTATGGGCAAAATGTAAGAATCTTGCTGAGTAGCCAGCAACCTTGCTCAGCTCTCTTGTGCTTGGAAAAGGCGAGACTAATTTACTGGATTCACTTCAGGTAGTATTTGTTCAAATGCGATTCAACACACAAGCTGTCAGGACCAGCCATATGTATAAAAATTGCAAACACAGAAGGATACAGACACTTCAGCTAGAAGGAGTCACCTTTTGAATGTACACTTTGGTAAAACATGCTTAGGAGAAGAGTTTAATCTGTTGAAGGCTTAAAACCTGCAGTGAAAATTGAGGTCTGCCTGAGAACTTGAAGACATGCCTGCATTTAATGGATTTATGAGCTTTTGTTGTACCATACAAGTAACCTAAGAAGCTGCTTTTCCTTGCAGGTGTAAAATGAATTACTCTAGGTTTCAACTTGCTAGTCGCTGATTGAGATTTAGTTGTTGGGCTTGAATTCTTTTTGGCATTTGTTTTGTTCTCTGTATTTCCCTTTTGCATTGAAAAGTTAGTGTTTAAGCCTGTTATTTATTACTGCTTTGAATTTCATTTATCCCACAGCTGACTTCTGTCTCTATTTCTAAGCATTCTGTCTTAAGGGACATGCACAACATCCCACAAAATGGTATAATCTTCTTTATTCTATTTCTAGTATTCCATAGCAACTGAGGGAAAAAGAGAGACTAAACTGAACACTACAACACTGGCAATTCATTACAGATTTTCCGCTTAGTATTCAGTAAATTGTCAAGTCCTTATTTTCATCATTAGCATATTTTTCACAGAGCAGAAGCATAGCCATTTCTGGCAGACTGAATTAAATCTGTTTTACTTGAATGTGGAAAAAGAAAACATTGTCAGGCTTTCTATGAAAGCATCATTTTCTAGTAATAATTTATTTCTCTGGAACAGTTTGCTGTGGATGTCTTTATGTTTCTATAAAGATATGGGTGTGTATGTTTCAGTCTACCTGTAATTAAACCATTTCTTAGCTGGAGGGGAAAAACCACAGAAAAATCTATGAAGTGTTTGTTTGTTTTCGTAGGGTTTTTTGTTTCTTCGTTGGGGTTTTTTATGTGTTTGTTTGTTTGGGTTTTTTTCTGAACATATTGCATGAGCTGAGAAATTTACTGGTTCTCTTTTAGAGAGATTGATGTCTATGCACTGGCACATTTAATTTAAAATTTTGTAGCACTTTTTTGTAGAATCAAGCCCCCAAAAACGCCTCTGAATTTTACTGTCTGAGGACAATGAAAAAGATCAGGTCTAACTATCCAGAATTTTTTTTACATACGGGAATTCTTTTTTTTGTAAGGCTAGCTGATAGCAAAAATTCCATTTTATTCAAGTCTCATAGGTAGTCTTAATTACTGTGAAATTAAATTACATGCATCCTTGTAATTTCAAAACAGAATTTAAAAAGTACCTGAACATATTTTGCTTGCTTATGTACTGTCATGTGAAGTAGATATGTTTTATTCAAGATCTGATTTTTCTTTCAGCAGTTTAGAAAGCTGTCTTCTATTTGTAATCTCAGTGAACTCTGCATTTGTCACCAAGTCTGTTTTATGATAGCTGTATGCTAGAACCAGTCATTGTGTGGCTGACAGATATTTACAATATTAAAAAGAGAACTGAGGCCCAAAATGTATACCTCAAAGGAAAGCATAAATAAAAGAACTTAAAAACTGAAATTGTGGTTATGGGCTTGAGTGTGGAAATGACACCTACAGACACAATTTCATCACTGTACATGTACACATGCCCTTATATGCATATAAATTGCAAATCACAAAATTATTATCAGATACATCCTTTGCGCAGTTATTCCAAGAACTTAGTATGGGAAAGAGCTCAAATGATCCTCAAGAACTCTGTTGCTGTTTGTCCTCAATAGCTAAAAAAGGACAAATTGATTTCTCCCTCGTTTCCCTTGGTTTTCATTGTATTTGTAATATGAGGAAAGGAAAATGGGTTCTAGTAGCTCTTTTCAGTAAGTAGTACCTTCCAGCAAGAAAAAAACAAGTGCACATAGCTGAGTCACCCTATTTAGGATCTTGCAGCATCCATAGCTATTGCTGCCTCATTAATATTTCAATAACCTTGCTTAAGATACAGTTATTTGCTATCAGAATCCATGGAGATACACCATTCAGAGATTCACTGGCATGCTTTTATATTTAATTAGCAAATAAAACAAGTGTGGGATCCAGACAACTATTCTGTCTTGCAAATGGCCCCTAATACTTGCTCTTCCTTCCTTTCTTTTTTTTTATGTTACCAATACACCTGGAGTTTTTGTTTTCTAGACTGCTAAACACTTTAGGTAAGCATTATCAAACCTGAAATCCTTGTTTAAAAAATAATGTGTCCTCTACAGTCGTTGCAAAGGAAAAAAAACCCTATGATCCATAATTAACAGCAAGGAGGTTTTTGAGAAGATACCATAAAGAATATATGACAAGCAGGAAGTTGTTGTTTTGCTTTTATTAGTTACTTTGTTTTGTTAAAGACTGCTTGCTTTCCGTCAGGGAATCTTACCTTGATCAGTGAAAAATTGGCAGTTTCAAAGTATATTTGTGCTCCTAACTGTCTGTCCCCTTCATTCAAATACAACATCACTAAACCCAGTCCAATCATTGATCTTTCTCTGTTTGTAGTAGTAGCTGATATAAATGTGAACTATTGCATCAAAATACCATTCAGTCAAATGATATACTGAACTATATAAACTAGTCTTGGTACAGGATTATTTGTACCCAAGCTACAATCTAGGAATTAATGACATGGTTGGAACTGTTAATTAATTTAATATTCTACTTCTCATTCAATTTTTATTAAAAACAGAAAGCAATATTGGGCTACAACTGATTTTTTTTTTTTTCTGATACACATTATTTGAAGTTTCTTTGGCATGTGTGGCGCAGCTCCTTCGTTTGAAGGGACGTTAATAAGGACTTCAACAAGCTTCCTTTCAGGTGGAATGATGTGGCTATCCAAAGTGACTGGTCCAAATTTTTTAGTTTTGTTACTAATGCAATATTTTCACAAAACATTTGATGGTTTCTTTTGTTATAATTTAAAAATATTGTATGTGACATTTTGAAATTAGATTGACTTCTATTTAGAAGTTAAATAGAGACTTAAGTTTCCCAGTTCCAGACTTAAGGGGCTGACTTAAGTCAAAGAAGCATAAGGAGGTCTATTAATAGACTAATTTGCAACAGCTGGAGTAAATTAAAACACAAAAATAAAAGTATCTGCTTGGTCCTTTGAGGGAAGGAAGAAAAGTTTTACTATGCTGTTTTGCCAAGTTAAACTCCCTTACGTACTACAAGTATAACTTAAACATTTCACATCAATGCAGATATTTTAATTTGACACAGTACAATGAATCATACATTTCTATTTTTTTAAAGGTGCAGGATGTACTGTGATTTCCCATTCTGTGTTTATTTTCAGGCTTTTCTTACAGGCAAGGGCTCTTAACAAAAATATTTTATGCGCATAATTGGCACGTATTAGTCAGCAAAGTTGTAAAAGTTAGATTTATTTTAATGTTTAGGGTGAAAGTATGGTCTTGCTTATACAACTATTTTTCTAGGAATAAGTATTACTAGAAAACAATAATTTGGTTCAGATCTAATTATATTTATGATTACTCCCAGCTTCCTTATTCTTTGTATGTTTGGCCTGTTTTGGTGGTTGCGTAAAACATTCTCAAGTTCTGATTGACTCTTCAAGTACAAGAATAATGAGAAAAATCTTCTGTAAGGAAAGGAATGATTCTTTTTATTCATTTATTCTCTCACATAATATGACAGACTTTAGAATTTATTCCTTTTTGATTGAATGTGAATTGAAGGTGTAGAAATAGGTTGTTCTTTTATGTTCTAGCTTTCTCCTTTTGCATTGGTTGCAATGTTTTAGATGTTAAAAATAAACATGTGGCTTCTGCATAATTGTGCCAGAATTTGACATTTAGTTTCAAAACTCAGAATTCCTTCAGTTAGATGCTATGTACTTATTGAAAACTGGAGAGTAGGAACAAAGACACTGGAGATTTTCCCAAACTATGGTGAATAAAAAGGCATAAGATATGGTGCACTTTCTTTGATTTTGACTAGAAATGGACAAAACTAAAATTAAATTTAGGTATTTCAATTGTTCTTGCCTCATAAAAAAAAGTTTAGTATTATTTTATATTTCTGCTTTAAAAGAAATATGATTCTTTTATCAGAACAGGAAGTTATAGGATGCAGGTGGGGAGGGCAGGAAAAAAGAAGAGGAGACACTGGGAGAAAAGTAAGGGAGAAGAGATAGGAAGCAAAGACAAGATGGGAAAGTAGAAAGATAAAGGAGAGAGGTAAGGGAAATAAAAGAAGATGAAAAGACAGAATGAAGAGGTGTTCATGGCAGTGCTCTGGCAATGTGGGGCTACAGGGCTAGACACAGCCTTGAGTCTGAGATAGTGGTGCCTCTGGAGTAACATATTTAAGAAAAGGCAAAACCAGAACTCAGGCAGAAGAGGAGGGTAAAAAACAGTGTGAAACAGTGGTGTGGACACCAAGGCCAGAGAAGATGGAAGGAAAGAGCCCCTCTGTGCACCAGAGCAGAGGATCCCTTGCAGGCCGTGGAGGGCCACACCAGAGCAGATATCTTCACTGCAGCCAGTGGAGGACATGACACTGGGACATTTGGCTATTTCCTGAAGGAGGTGTTGCCCATACAAGGTCCAGGCTGGACCAGACAAATACTCTGAGAAGGAAGCAACGCAGAGAGCAGCAGTTGTGGAGTAACCCCTATCCCTCAGTGCAACTCAGTGTGGGAAAGGTAGAAGAATTGTGAATGGAGGAGAAAGGTTGACCCTGTAAGGGGAAAGCTGTTGTTTTAATTTTTTTTTTGTCTTTATTTCTCTCTACCCAAATCTTTTTTAATTGGCAATAAATATATGTTCATCAAGTTGACTCTGTTTTGTCTCTTACTGTAACTTGTAAGCAATCTCTATGTCTTTATCTCAACCCACAGGTTTTTCATCCCCTCTTCTCCCTGTTTCCTGTTGGGAGGGAAAGGCTGGGTGGGCATTTGGTTGCTGGCCAAGGCAAACCCACCACAGGAGGAAAGAAAGGACAAGCAAGGGAGAAAGAGAGAGGAACAAGTAAGTTAAAGATAAGAGAAATGAGAGGAATAAAGATAGAAGGAATAAAGTAAGCAAAGTAGAAGGAAGGGAGAAGTGAAAAAGAAGAAAGAAAACTAAAATTGAGAAAAGAGAAAATAAGAAAGCAGGGACAAATGGAAGAAAGAAAAAGGATAGAAAATAAGTACAGGAAAACAAAAGAAAGCAATGAAAAGTAAGAAAACAAGCAGAAAAGAATGAATAGAACATAGAAGGAGAAGGGAAGGAGAGAAGATAAAAAGGAAAGAAGAAAGAAATTGAAAAGGGAAAGAAAAATGTACAGTGGGAGAGAGAAAAAAGTGAGCAATAAAAATGGAGAGAAGATTGAGAAGAAAAAGAAAGATAAGGGAAAGAACTGAAGAAAAGCAGACAGAAAAGAAAATAAGAGGAAATAACAAAAAGGAATGAAGTCCAATCAAGTTCACTGTGGTTGAGGAATCTGTAGCTAATGCTTTTAGCAGCAAAGTTAAAATTTTTAACTGACAGAAAGAGCTCATAAGGGTAACCAAGACCCTTAAAATTATTTTCCATCAAGTAAAAGTGGTAAAATCCCTATATAAAAATAACTCAACTTTGGTTTCAGCATTGCCATTCAATGAATAGATACATTATTTCCAGGTAAAAATTTCCAAAGAAATTGCAATAAGCATTAAGAACTCTCTTACTGACTTGGACTGATTACTTGGGTGGGTGGGTGGTGTGGCTCAAATGGCATAATAAACTCTGGTAGGCCAGAATGTTGGCATGCATCAATTTTTTAGGAAGAGACAAAGTTACTGAGCTAGTTAAATTGGAATAACTGAGTAGGATTTCTGATAGTAAAAAAGAAAATAATGAATCAATTAAAGTTCAGCCTAGCAATTTGCTTTCACACTGCTGTTTCTATCAGGAAGAAATATTGTTTAGTAAAGTAATGTCATGTTACAGCCTGGTAGCTCAGCATTCAGTAATATATTAAAGATTTAAAGATTTCTGATATGAAAAGATAAATCCATAATTCTCATGAAATTTAAAGAACAGTTTTAAACTGTGTAGTACTTAGTAGAGTTTTTTATATAGTACTTTGCTTGGCAGTGCTCTTTTATTATTTCCTTAAGTGGTTAAATCTTGCCATAATTTAAGAGTTTTCAGATATACATCACATGTTTTTTAGAATTTAATTCAGATAGGTCTTAACAGCATGTTGTCCTTTGCCTTTTGTGTTTTGTTTTCATTACTGGGGGAAGGAAGAAGGAGATGTATGTTCATAGGCCCATCTTAAAGTTTTGTAAATTTAGTTGCAATTGATTTTAGTGGCAGCGACTGGGAAATTGCATCGAAATCACGTGAGAGAGCCAGGAACATGACAAAAGGCTCCAGCGGAGAAACATGTGAGCGTGTGGGGCTCCATCAGGCTTGGTAATTCTGCTTTCCCTCAGCAGGGTGGTACCCCCGCCTCTCCCCTCCTCTGCGTCCTCTGGCGCCAGATGCAGCAACCCAAGGGGTTACGGCTGAGGAGAGCCAGCTGCATCTGGCACGTGGGGTCGGGGGCGGCTGGAGGCAGCGCAGTGCCGGAGCTGACAAAAGGTGAAATACAGGCCTTGCTCTGAGGAGTCTGAAATGGGAACCAGTTGTGTCAGTCTGAGGCCATCCTTCTCCAGTTACTGTAAACCAATATTGTATCCGAAAGAATAATCCTATTCTCTCCAAGCTGCTTTTCCTGTTCTGGGCTGCCCACCTCCCTGGGTGCTGGCACAAGCATTCACTTGGCTGTTTGGAGAAATAATCAAGTTTTAAATAAAGAAAAAAAGGGAAGTGGGGGGAGAACATGTCATGGAGGCAGGAACATGTGCCTTGGAGGGAAGTCACTCAAGCTGCTGTTTTGAGTGGCAGAGCTGATAGAAAGTGACATGAGTCCAGTATTGACTAATACTGGACTAAACCTTGTTGATGAAGCCAGAAACTGCTCTGTGGCCTTACAGAAAGGTACAGAAATGCACTATTGCTGGCATAACTGCAGGGTGGTGCCTTGTAACCATTACAGCTGTGGTAACAGGAGTCCCTGCTGTGGATGATAAGAAAGGCTGGAAATTCTTCTAATCAATCAGGGGAGGAGTGTGGCAGGAAGCTGTGACTTGCATCAGGATTATGGTCCTGGTATACCATGATAAAGTAGGAATCCTACTCAGTTCTCTGAACTAGGCCTGGCTCACAGTGGTTTTCTGGCAACACTTTGTTCTTCCTTTTTTTTCCCTTTTTCATTGTGCAACAGAGTTAATGAAGCCACTGTCAGATGCTGCATGGGCTTCCTCTGTGGGTGGTGCAGCAGCTCAGAAGTCCTGTTGTTCTTTTGCAGTATACTTTGTCACTTTGTTGCAGATCTCCAGCAGAGGCAGCTAATCAGAGAAGGAGCAGTTGCAGCAGTTTCCAGTCTTGAGCAAGCTTCAGGGAAAAATCTCCTGGGAGCTCTTGTTTCTGGGAACTTCAGGGGTACGCTGAAGTGCAGTGGTTCAGCACGTCAGGGCCAGCCTATGGTGGCATTTGACTCTACCTGTGTAGTAGTCATATGCTCACTGTGGATAGAGACTCCTAAGATTGGGAAGATGGAAACCTATGACTTCTGGCAATAGAAGAAAGCTGTTCTGCCTACAGAGAAGGATAAGCGTAGTGCACTGGAGGGAGTAGGATTGTCAGAGGAGACAATCAGAGCCAGCTGAGGCTCAGCCATGTTGTGTACCTGAAGAGAAAAATGAGGGTCACAGTTATTTGAGATCATATCAAGACTCGTCTTCCAACCTGGTGTACTTGCTATAGCTGGAGGTTTACTTCTTCTTGGATACTTGAATCACAGATGTTGCAGATGGACATCTCTGACTTCACCTCTTGGCATTCATCCATGTTGTTTCCATGATACTACTGGGGTGAGCCCAAGTATGTTGAAAGTGACTGCCTGGCTCTGGCGGCAAGGATGAAGAGCACAAATGCTCAGGTGGTGTTTTTTTCAATCCTGCCTGTGAAGTGGAAATGCTCAGGTGGCAGAGGACACATACATCAAGCCCAGCTCTGGCTGCATGACTGGTGTCACAGGCAAAGCTGTAGCGCCCCCTTTGAGGAGTAAGGACTACTGAATAGGGACAGGATTCATAAGATGGAGTGTGGCAAAGGCATCTTTGCTGGCAATCTCAGTCTTCTTTTCTGTAGGGCTTTGAAGCAGCTACTTAATGTGAAGGTTGCTGGAATTTAAAGAGAAGGAAAGGCATAGGGAGTGTCTGCAGAGAAACATAATTAGAGAAACATTATACTTTATTCAGCCTCTGCACACTTTTGGAACACCTTAGAGTTGCAAACACATGGGGAGATAATGCACACAATAGGATGCTACTGTGCATAGATGGAGGGATGCAAGCTGACAAAGAGGGGCAGTGCATGCAAAGGAGGGGTGGGAGTGCACAGTGTTTTGCCCTGGAAGGAGTTCTCAGCCTGAGGCAGAACAACATGAGTAGTGCTGGGGTAAACATCTGCTGCTGACCATCTGGCCAAGAAGTTGATGAAGCAGTTAAAGTAGCTGCTGGGTGCCTTGCAATTATTGCAGACCACAGTAATTGTGGGGCATGCAAGCAAACCAGGATGTTCCTAAAAGACAATTTCTTGATGCAGGTGATGTGCTTCCTGGACTTGTTCCATGTGAACAAGAAGGGTCCAGTTGAATGTATGAAGGTTGGTGACCACCTTGGTCAAACTATGGGCAAAAGGGTCCAGGAAGGCTGTTTTATTTTCCTTGGTGAATAAGAATGGCACATCATAATGCACAAAAACCCTTTCAAGTGTGGCAGAAAGCCAGTGTGAGTGAGGAGAAGCAAATCATACCTGGCCAGCCTCTTCACCTTCTATATTCAGATGACTGGTTCTGTGCATGAGATGACAGCAGTGGATATCTTTTACCTTGGCTTCAGCCAGACATTTGGCATCATTTTCCATAGGATCTTCACAGCAATTTAATGACATAGGAACTCAATAAGTGGACGGTAAGGTAGATGAAAATTTGCTTTGACTTCAGGCCCCAAAGTGTTTTGATCAAAGTTGCTAACTCCCGTTGGTGACCTGTTACTAAGTGGTGTTGCTCACACATTGATACTGAGGCTGTTACTGATAATGTTGCTGTTAAACACCTAGAATATGGAACAGAGCGCACATTCAGCAGGTTTAGAGGAAGCAGTAGGTACACTGAAGACTGGACTGTTGTTCATAGGAATCTAGACAACAGAAAACTAAGAGGAGCCTTGTGAAATTCAGCACCGGCAAAAGCAAACTTCTTCATCGGGAACACAGTAATCTGTGGTGGTACAGGCTGAGGGCTAACAGGGCAGGAATCAGCTTTGCAGAAAATTACGTGGGAGTCCTGGTGGTTAATAAGGCAGCTATTAGTCCATCAATGTGTCCTGGCAGCAAAGAAGGGCAAGCCCATGGTGGGCTGTGTTAGCAGGACTGTGGCCCACAGGCCAAGTGAACTGATCCTTCCCCTCTGTTCAGCACTTTTGAGACCACATTTGGAGAACCATATCCAGTTTTGGGCCTGCTATTCCAGGAAAGAGATTGGTACATCAGAGTCCAGTGAAGGTTCAGCAAGATGGCTAGAGGCTGGAGCATATGGTATATGAGGAGAGGCTGAGAGCTGGGCTTGTTCACACAGCAGAGGAGAAGGCTCAGGGGGATCCCATGGCACTCCACTGCTAACTGATGGGACTGTGTAGGGAAGACAGAGCCAGGCTTTTCTTGGAGATTGCATAGTGACAGCATGAGAAGCAGAGAATGGGAGGCAGCAGACACAAATTGGAACGTGAAACATTCTGATTTGATACTAAGAAAAATGCTTTCCCAGTTAGAGCAGTTAAGCACAGGAGGAAGGTTGTCCAGGGAGGCTGTGAAGTCTCCATTCGTGGAGATGGCACAAAACTTGAGTGGTCAAAGCTGAGATCCAAGTGGCCCTGCTTTCAGCAGAAGATTGAACCAGATAACTTCTGGAAGTTCCTACCAATATAAATAATATGAGGGCATAAAACTTGGTGGAGCTGAATGTTCTTAAGAACAGCTGTAACTTTTTTTGGGGGAGGGATGATGGGTGGGTGGAGTGGGTTAGTATGTATTTTTTATTTTGCATTTGACTAACCAGTTGTATATCAGTAACACATACATGCGTGCACAAGATATTCTTGAAACACTACAGGGAAAGTTGTGGCGACTGGCCAATTAAAAAGCCAAATTAAACAAGAGAACTTGGGATAATTTCATACAGGTCCCTTGTGTAGAGTGATTAAGTTTCAGAGGCCAAAAGACATTCAGTGGTTATTGACTATGTCTGGTTCAGCATAGTCACTTCACTTTCCACCTTAACAATTTTTTTTCCTTGAGGAGTAAGCTTCACCCACCTTGAAGCCAAGAATATTTGGAAGGGTGGGGTGGTTTTTTTCATTTTATACATTGCACATTTTGTGGAAATGTTTTTCTTGGGTTTAGTACATTTTTGACTGTAGCACAGTCATTACTTCATTTTTCTAAACATATGTATTTAAAGCCCACAAGGGTCTGTGAAATCTGATACTAAAATAAGACATCATATATATAAAAACCACGGTTTCTTTAAGAAAGCCATTTTTTAACCTCTACTCCAGAATTCCTTTAATGTGGCAGGAATTCATTTTTTTCCCCTTTATTTATAGTTTTGTCCTTCATGGTGATTATTGATATTGGAGTAGAAAATGAAAAATTATTACTGCATTTTAATGAAATCAGTTAAATCTGTTAAAAGGAAATATTTTATTAAAAGAAAAGAGGACAAAAAATACATTCTTGAATAGGAAGTAGCTGTCAGAGAGAACTGTGTTATTTAACCAGTATAATAATTTGTTACACAAAAAAAAAATCAAATCGTTTCTTTTGAGTGGTGTTGAATGAGGAGGGTGTTTTCAGTCCAGCATACACCTTGGCTGTTGTGACTCTCTATGATGCTTGCTGATTTCTTGGTTTTTTGGGATGATTTTCTTTCTGAGACACTTTCAGGATGATTTCAAGATGTACTTTTTAATATTTGCTGTGTCTTTCAACAACACGTTCAAAGTGCCCTTTTTGTTAGTATTGCTTTTTTACTTGTGTTATTTGTACTACATCTAATGAAATGGTAAGGATTCAAAGTGCAGAGATACATTTACATATATCCTTTCTTTGAGATTTTTCTTCAGAAAGAAGAAAAACCTGGGATTTTCCCAGGTGTTAGGGAGCACAGAGAAGTGTAAACATTTCTCTATAAAACTTGTATTCTCATTTCCTTTATGGTTGAGGAATGCTTGTTGCCATATGTGAATATCATTGAAAGAGGTGTCATGGTGTTTCAAACATACTTTACAGAACATTCAAAGTATTCAAGGAGACTACTCAGAGGCATGGCTAGCAAAGGGTAATCAGCAAAACTAATGGTTAGGGGTATTTGAATTTCAGGCAAATTGTTAATATTTTTCAGTCTGTAGTGTATAATGTGGCATTGGTATGATGGTTTTGTGTGCTTTTTATTTTCTCTTCTCAAATTTATCTGCTATACTGAGAGCATCCTGTTTTCAAATACGTTACAAATATTTTTGGGAGAAAATTTATAAGAGTCGCTCCATAAAATTCTGTTCAGGAACACTTAAATGTTACACAAGTTCTGGAGCTTCTATAAATAAAGGTTTTCTTGTGACAGAAAATGGTTAAAAAAATAAAATGGAAAAAGCCTGGCTGGCTTAAGGAGTACTGAGATTTGCAGTGAACTTTAGTTCATGGGGCTTTTCATTTTATTGTTTTAGAAGAGTCATAATAAAGCTCCACTTTCAGCATGAATGAACTCCATTTGCTGTTTTCTTCTGAAACATTACTGTGGCTATTGTCGCTCGGTTTGACACCATCAGACGTTTTCTCAGGCTGCTAGCACCATGAGCTAAAACAGACTTTGCTCTAGATAACAAGAAGATTCATTACCACTGTTGTACAGTATCAGAACTTTGTCTACCTTGGCCTCAGACCACAGAGTGCTCAAAAGGTAAGGGTGGAAATGCCAAACCTGATTGAAATGTCTATGAAAGGCCATTGCACAGAGCAGAGAGCAGGATCAGATGTGTGTTTAGTAATCTTTACCCCTGAGGAAAAAAAAGAAACATCAGAAATACGATAGTACTGCAATGTAGCTAAAAGGTGAAAAAATGCCGAAGTCTATGCCATAATTTGCAAAAGTGAGCCAAACTCTTAGCTATTGAGAGGGAATTAGAATTAAAATTTATGTGTAGCCATGCATGAGAGCTTTTCTTTCCAAGAAACATATTTGACTGTGTGGTCAATTAGTCACTCGTAGCTGACTGTGGGTGAATGCAGCCAGTCTGACAAACTCTTAAAGAAAAAAGCCGCATTTTCTTACCAGCATCCCCTGTCTTTCTGTCCTGTTTGCCTTCAGCTAGCAATTTTATTCACTTGACCACCTTAGTTTTGACATGATGATGTATGTCTAGAGGTTTATTACATTTGTGCTTTATTGTACATGTTAATGCCCTGTAATCATGTTACCCAATGACTGTATCTTGATGTACAAAAGGCCCAGAGGGAGAATGCTTCATGCAAGAGGATCCTAGGATTAGTAGAAATAAGTCCTAAGGGTAGTGGCATAGGCTCCAGTGCTTTTTTATTATGTATGTTCTTCACAGAAGTCTTGAATAATATTTGTACATCTCTCTTTCAAGGAGAGACAGTGTTGTTTAATGCTTCAAAGGCGGTTTGGTAATAGAGTGAGGAAACCTGTTCTGTGAAAGCGGCTTCCCTGATTCAAGTTTGGGTTAATTCAAAATGTAAAACTAGACTTAGAGGAGATTATAAATGAGATTTCCTGCTAAGAATGCAAAAAGAATACCTTTTCATAATACCTACCTTGAATTTAGGATACAGGTTGAGTTTTTTATACATTATTGCTCCAGATCATTTCATATTTGAAGGATATTGATAAAGTTCAGTTTCTTGGTGATGTATCACTTTAGTCAACTGTGATTCCAGCTGCTTGTAACTCTCTCAAAGCTACAAAGGGCAGGGTTCAAGTTCATTGCTGGGTTCTTCTGGTTCAGATATTTGGGGATGAGTACTTTGGTTAACTTCGGTGAAAAGTGATAGGTAAGTTCTGCTAGTTTGTGAGACAGACATGGGGTATCTATGACAGATGTGTTATATCTGTACTGGCCCTTGTTTTTCCATCATACCACCAAAAATTGTGCCTCTATCTCCATCTGATTTAGAAAAAACAAGAAATCTGCATGACGGTTGAGGATGAAACAATGTCAGTAGCAAAAATAGTAGGTCTTTTCTTCTAGCATCTTATGGTAGTTATTGGCAGTCTGTGAGACTGTAGACAAATGAGCTGTACTACTTTGTCTTATTGCCTGATAGCCTGGCTTATTTGCTCTGCCCAAGAATAGTGGCCCTCTTGGTGATATTCGAAGGCTGAAAGTCAGGTACCATGTCTGAAGCATAAGTAGGACCAGAGATGTAAAAATTTTCTTCAGGGTGCTGCCCAAATGAGAACAAAACTGGTGTTAATTCTGGTTAATGTGGATAAAAATGTTTGAAAATAAACTTGAAAAAATATAGTTATTTTAAGAATTGTGTTTTAATCCTTTAAAATACATTTAAATATTCAAGTGGGAGAGCTTATGTTAGGAATAAACCTGAAGTATGATTTATACAGACTGTATATATAGTATTCAACCTGTATGTACTTCAATTCCTATAAAACTTAAGCAAATAACTTAAGGCTTAAGACTTTATTTATTATGACTTCATTATTTAAATGGTTAAGAATTCAGAACATAAATAGTTTTGACAGTCATGTCTACTGTTCATATATTGAGTATTCTCTGTAGTTCTCATTAGTAGTCCCTTTAAAATTAAAAAGCCAATTGGAAGCTCAAAAAGAAAAATGCTTTTTTTATTGCTCCAATTTATGAATAAGAACTTTGTGTGAGAGGCTGAGGCCTTCCAGCTCTATAGTTTCACTAGACTGTATATATGAAAATAGTAGATGGTTCCCTAGCTAGCTACTACCCACATAATAAGAGATGGTTTTATTGTTTAATAAATCATGTTTGATATGCGATATTTTGGAAAGTCTCTCCTTTTTTCCTTTTATATCCCACGCACCTAGTGTATTTTGTTCAGCATTTAAAAGTCAATCTCTTAATCAAATCGAAGTTCTTTCCAGAAATTATTTGACAGAAATAAGCACACTTGTAATGATTTAGTAAATATGGTGTCATTGCTTAGTTTAACATTGGAAAATATGACATGGATTAATTTCTGTACAATAAGTTAGATAATTGATGAATGAATTTATAGTCTCTGAATAAATGAAAAGTGAGATTACATTAAAGCTCTATTTATTGGTTGATTGGGGTATTTTAATCATTTCAAGCAATGAACAAATTAACCTTTCAGTAGGAAAATAAATGGAAAAAATCAAAAGCAAGATTTTAAAGGACTGTTCAAATCAAGTTTTCTGTTTTATAATTTAAATTGGTTTAGTTTGGATTATCGGGTTTAGTCTTATGATTTTGCTACGGAAATAAGGATGGCTGAGTGCAATTGTACCTGGAATCTGTAGTCTGTATATAACATTGGCTCAGAAAGCAAACATACTGCCTACAGTCTTCCTGTGTGTTTTGGGTTTTCATGTCAGGTTTTGATAGTGGGGGGCTACAGGGGTGGCTTCTGTGAGAAGCTTCCCTCATGTCTGACGGAACCAATGCCAGCTGGCCCAAGGCCAGGCCCAGCAGCCGTGATAGTGGTGCCTCTGGGGTAACAGAGGTAAGGAGCGAGGAGAAACCCCCTGCACAACAGCAACTACAACTGGAGAGAGGAGTGAGAACATGTGAGAGCAACAACTGTGCAGACACCAGGGTCAGTGAAGAAGGAGGGAGAGGAGGTGCTCCAGATGCTGGAGCAGAGATTGCCCTGCAGCCTGTGGTGAAGACCATGGACCAGAAGGACTGCAACGTGCGGAAGGGACCCACCCCAGGGCAGGGGGAGAGTGTGAGAGGTCCCCACCCTAAAGGGATGAGCAGCAGAGACCATGTGCCATGAACTGACCGCAACTCCCGTTCCGCATTCCCCTGTACTGCTGGGGAGGAGGTGCAGAAACCATGAGTGAAATTAAGCCCAGGAAGGAGGGAAGGGTGGAGGGAAGCAAGGTGTTTCAAAGTTTGGGTTTATTTCTCATTTTTCAACTGTGATTTGATTGGTAGTAAACTTGAATCTTATTTCCCCAAGTCAAATCTGTTTTGCCCATGGTGACTATTGCTGAGTGATATTTGCCTGTCTTTACCTCATGAGCCTTTCCTTATATTTTCTCTCCACAGCCCAGCTGAGAAGGGGAGTGATAAAGCAGCTTTGGTAGGCAAGTGACGTCCAGCCAGGGACAACTGGTTGGTTTGTTTAGACTAATTTGATGCGTTTATTGCTGAAAAAGCTGTAGGTGGTTGGCAGGAAATCTTGCGCTCAGCAATTTACCTGTGCTCTCTGCTTCCCCCTGTGCCAAAGGAAGGATCCTGTGCCATTTGAATATATTAAAATATCTGGGTCTTTTATTCAGTCTTCAATTCACTGGATCTGTCCTGGTTGTTCCTCCTGAGCCCAAGCTGGTAGAATGTTCCTTGGCCCCAGCACTAACTGCTGCTGCTGCACTGCCAGCTCAGCCAAGCTTGGCTGTGGGGGAGCAGCTCTAGACTGGTCAGCAGCAGTTTGCCTGTCATCTTCATAAATAGCACAGCTGTCTTCTCATCTTGGTATAGCTGCTTAGGTTCCTGGTGGTTTTCTGTGTCACTCATGAGCTAGGTCACAGCCATAATCTTGTGAGGCAGGTTGGGACATTCTGCTGACACTTGACAGCAGGACTGTGGGAACATGGCTCCTTGAAGATTGTGGGAGAGCTTTTAAGCCAAAGGGCTTCATCACACCAGGCATACAGTGATGTGTGGAACACTTCAGCAAACAATGCACATTGAGACACTGAGTCAATTTTCCAGCATTTCTAGCTGCTGGATATGTTGGGACAAGTATACTTAGGGCACATGACTAACCTCAGCCTTAACCAAAATTTCAACTTATTGAGGAGATAAAGAATCACAGATTACAGTGCCAGATGGATGCTCAAGAGATCATTCAATACAAGCACTGGGACAGGTTCCTGTTTATATATCTGCTGGGACTGGTGTGTGTATGATCTTCTGATGAAAGTAATTTTACAAACTCCCCTGCTCTGTTTCAGTGTTGATTATAACATCAGCAGCTACATTCACCCTTTTAGGCTATCCATGAGCTTTCTTTCTCTTCCCCCAGTGGCCATGAAGAACATTCATCTCTATTGACTTCAACAGCTTTTTACAGATTTCTGGAAAATGACAATTATTCCATCTTTTACTTTTCCGTTTACTGTACCACACAAGTGGGTTTTCTGCAGCCTTCCCTGATAAGTTTTATTTTCTATATCTGTTGTCACTGTAAAATTGGTGTAACTTAAATGCATTATGTATTCTGTGTGACTTCAAATCATGCCTAGAAATTAGTTCTCAAGCCTTTTGGTTTTACTTTGTTTCTATCAGTGAGTAAAAATAGTCGCTCCCTTGTGACTATCTATGGATGTGTATAAAAAAGAGAAGATGATTTCAAACAAATAAATACTGAACAAATTTATGACACCTAGGTGCTCCTCTTCCAGCAGTCATCATCCGATTTGGGGATGTCAGGAAGACAGGGGGTTACACCATATACAGTGGGGCTGAGTGGCTGAAATGCTGCCTGCTGCAGGACCCAAGGTGTTTTGTCTTCAAAGTGTCAGGGAGCTTTCACTGTCTGCCACACTATATTGCCTGGACAAGGCAGCTTTAGTCAATTTATTTTCCATATTTAAGGCATCTCTTTTTTTTTGCCAAGATCATAATTTTTGTCTCTTGTCAAGAAGTCTAGCAAAGACCATTAGAATTATATGTATAACCAGAGAAGTTTCCTGGGTTTTCTGACAGAATAATGTGTTTGAGAAGTTTACAATATAAAAATAAGTAACGTTTTTACTGATGTTTTTACAAATTTTTAATAGGGTTTTGGGGAGGGTGGCAGAGGAGGAGGGAACGGAAATCTTTGCTTCCCCTGCATGTTTTAACCGAGATTGGCATGTGGAAAGTCTGGCATTTCGATTAAGGTAGCGCTGTCTGAGTGACCAGTAGAGGGAGCCCAGAATCACAAAATGTTGGAGATATTTTTGACTGGGGGTGTTGGGGTGCAAAGTTTGATTTGATAACATACAAGAATTTTGAAGCGATGACCTGAATACTACCAGCTTATAGTGATTTTGGGAAAGAGTATTTATGAAACATTGAAATGCCTGATGTCTTCTAAATTATCAAGTTGTATTAGCAACCTTTATACTGGAAGGTTAATGAGTGTTTTGTTCTTTTTTCTTTCCTATGTTGCTGATTGTTGTAACATCATAACATCACTTTTACAGAAAGTAAGTAACTTTTCATCTTTTAAACCTTTTTGAAAGCGTGTGTGTGGGGTAATACAGCTTGTATATGTGTATAGATGTATGTGTATATAAAATAAATGTACAAGCAGAAAAATACCAATCTTAGAGACATATTGCTAGAGATTGTAACTTCTATATATGAATGAGGTCTAGAATACCACAGTGGTTTAAAGCAGTCTCACCTAGGTGATGATAAATAGTATGAAAGTTCTGCATCTGAAGACTGTAAATGGTAAACATATTTCTTGTGTGCAGACTATGGCAATAAAACTTGCAGTATATCAATTCAAAACATATTATGGCTCTAAAAATTCACAGATATCAAGTTACAAAGTAGAATATTATTGTATCCAATTTCATGTAACTGAATCAAAGTTGAACTGATTTAGAGTGTTTCAAGAACTTAGGTCAAGCTCTGTGCCGTTTTTGATATTCGGAGATACTCAGCCTTATACTGGCACACGTTGACTGCTGTATTAATACATGGCAGGAGCTCTGAGAAGAAGGAACATGTCCTCAGGCTGTAGGAGAATTTAGAAAGCATGCAATAAGTTGTACAGATCCCTCAGAAAGTGCTCTACGATTCAGACATCAGTCTGCATCATGGGATTTGATTGCTGGTTTTTTGAGCCACAGTTCCATGTGTTGTGATAGCATGTGTTGTAAGCATTTCCAGTGTCCATTGTGTGTAACATTTGGGATTTTTAATACAGTATTTTAAGGTTGCCAGTGCTGACAGAAGAATAAGCAAGTCATTCGCTGCTGTGGGTCAAAGCAGCACTGACTAAGGACAGCATGGAACTTGAGTTTAACCTATCAGCTCAAAATAAATCCCACCTCTCAGTGGTCCCAGATTATTTTCATTTGCAACTTAAGTGTGTTCTGTGTGGTTTATTTTGTGCTCCTTATGGACATACCCATGTCCAGTTTCCAAGAAGGGTGGATATGGCCCTTTGGTTGCATGCCGTTCAGAGTTGCAGATATCTGTAAGAAACAAGTGTAGCAGTAGTTAAAGTACTTCTTGGCTCAGTAGCTGATACGGGTTTCTTTCTGAGTCAGAGAGTAGTTTCTATTGTCCACTTGCCAGTTGTCTAGACTTTGAAGATTAAGATATCAGCTGTGAGCACAGTAGTAATCATGAGATGTTGCCAAATCCGCTATTTTGGGTTCATTCATCCTGTATCATTTTAATTGGTTAATGATATCTAAAAATAAGTGTGGAGTCCATCAGAATTGGAGGAGAATACAAGTTGGGTGTACCTGCACACAGAGTATTGTTTCTTATTGACGTACCAAGTTTGTGTTCTGCTGCAGAGTCAGCAAGTTCTTTCTGTCTTGCAGAGAAAGCCTTAATCGGTGATAATGTTTCACTAAAAAGATCCGAGTCTGGGAGAGTTGAAATTGCTTCACGTTATGTATGTTAACATATGGAAGAAATTACACAGCCATAACTGCTGTATTAAATGCTTTGTGTCTTTGCTTGTCAAGCATTAATACAGTAAGGAAAATGTGTAAAGAGAAGTATCCTACATATTTCAAAAGTGTTTAAGTAATTGTTAAACTCAGTGAACTCTCTTAATGTCTTCTGTCCCACTGCTAGCAGTATCATTTAATTTCCAACATATTTGGTCTGTATTTTGTTGACGTATTATATCAAAACCAAATGTGGAGCTAGTTTTATTTGCAGGGAAGCAAAAGACACAACAAAAACTTGCCAGAACTTTCATATTGCATGATTATGTTTAAAATACCCATAAAATAAATACCTATTGCATATCTAATATGTTTATCAACAAACAGCATTTTTACCTGCGTTTTTTTATTTTAGATGCAGTAATATGATACATTAGGTGACCTGTAGTAAATAAATAATAGGACTTCCTGGCCTGAGGGCACTTTATAGTTTAATTTTTACCGGAAGAGCAATTACCACATTATTGATCTTGGCATTAAAATAATGATACACGTACAGCAAGGATGAGTTTTGTTGTAACAGAGCCATGGAAATCAACAGAAAGCATAACCACATGAAATAGAACAATTTAAATCCAGTTTCACATATTAAAAAAAAAATCAGATGTGCAATTTTCAACCAGAATTGGATGTTGTGTGATAATTTCGCAGAATAAAGAAGAGCAGTTTCTGATGAACTTTGAAGCCCTGTTCCTGGTTTATAGTTGAGTATATAATTAATCCTGAAATACTTTGCAACTCACTTAATTTAATGCACAGGCATTGTTCCACTTAACCAAGTGGAATATATTTACGTGGCTAAAGATAAGCGTGCGTGCAGACTGGGGACCCCAGGGAAGAAGCACAGTTTCAGAGTCAGTCCCTGAATACACTGTGTACAGTAGCCAGCAAATGGGGACAAAGATGTGATAGTTCATCTATAGCTCTTGTGCTTCAATTTTTAAATTAAAATTAAATAAAATAATTTATGACTGCCTTCTTCCCCACTGTTTTTAGATCAACTTTTCAGAATAGTATACATCTACCTAGGATGGAAATACTTGCCTTTTTTTCTGATGTAAACATGTATATACTGCAAAGATATCCCTGTCCAAATACTCATTTTTTTCTTAATGTGTTGTGTTTCATGTTAAATAGTCCTTTAACATGCATTCCACAGTGGTATTATTACCTTGAGGAGGTCAGTCTCATAATCTCTAAAACAATTCTAATTAGAAAAGATAGTACTTCATAAAAGGCACAAATGTGCTTATATTTTGTATAATAATGCATGCTGACCATATTGAGGCAGAATAAGGCTTTACTATTTATCACTTTTAATTTTAAATTTGTTCTTTCTGGGCTCTTTATTATTCTTTTGTTGCCTTTCATCCTATGGGATGCAGCTGCCCTTGAACTTGGTACTGTTTTGATCATTCATGTGCAGCAGCCGCATTGTCTGTAACATTTTAAAAATGAGGCTTCATGGTGTTATTTATGAAGTAATTTCACATAAATATTTGGACTTCGGTTCTTTCAGAATGTGGAGCTGGTTGCTGTATGAAGAAAAGCATAATTATAATTCACAGACTTTTTGCCTCAAGCCTAGGGGACAGATGCATATGATTAAGTTTGAAACTGGCCTGTTATTGTAATGTAGATGTTTTCAGGGTTGAGAGAATTAAAAAAAAAAAAAAAGGGGGGGGGGGCAAGAAAAAAAAAGCCAGGCAAGCATAAGTTTTTAAAAAAATCGACTGAGGGAATAGTTTTACAAGAGGCACTCAATCTTGGACTGCACAATTTTATTTTTCAGTGGAACCTCTCCATTAGCTTGCCTGAATGCAATGCTTCATACTAACACTCGTGTAGGTGATGGAACATTCTTCAAAATCCCTGGGAAATCAGGACTCTATGCTCTCAAAGTAAGTTTAAATTTTGTATATGGATTGTACATACAGCTATTAATCCATTTTATGAATGTCTCAATAGATATAAAGGTAAACAGATTAGATTCTTTGGTGAGGAAATGACCTGATAGTCCTTCTAACTGCTTTCAGATGTCTTTTAAAAGGATTTATAATGAAAGTAAACATTGAATGTTTTATCCTAGAAAGCATATACGTGGTCTTGAATTTGCACACGGTATGAAAAACTCATAGCTTAGTTAAAATGCTGCTTTTTTGGACTTGTTCACAGTAAGGCCTTTGTTTTATGAGTAGTGAGCTCAAGAGGATCACTGACTTTCTAATTAAGTAATTGTATTAATGTTTGATTTTTGAATTGTGAAAAATTATTTGCAAGTCTAATATTAATCAGCTTTTAATTCAAAGGTTGCATCAATGCTTTTGAGAAAGAATATAATTAAAGTGATAGAACTTTGCCTTTATTCTATCTATATTACTTTTTAATTTTTTGTTTTGATATGAACATGATGTTTACTGTGGGTGGAAATTTTTTCTTGTTGTACATGATCAAACTTACAGGGGTTTCACAATAGAAGTGGAATAATGTGAGGCAGAGATGAGAAAAAAGAAAGTGAGATGATCTGCTTGGCAGTGTAAATGTAGTCAACTAAAATTTTGAGCTGGGGGGAAGAATCTTTTGTAATTTATGACAGATGTATATGACGTAAGGGTATAAAAATATAAAAGTATAGAGGTTTGTCTGTTCCTGCTAACTAAAAATTCTGTACTTGAAATTGAATTAATAGTTTTCAGAAGCTGTCTTTCCTAATTTACTAGAACAAATGCTGTTGTTTTTCTTTAAATCGGGAGATATTCTTGGCACAATTCCAGGAATTCACAATCACTCCCATGCTTTGAGCTCCAGGTTGCTTCAGCTATTTGAATTCAGGAAACAGGCAAAGGCAGAAAAGAAACATTAAAAGATTTGTGTTTTGCTGCAGTGTTGTAGACACTCAACTGGAAAACTAGGATTTTTAACAGCCACACAAGTCTGTTTCTGTTAAAAAAAAAAAAAAAAGAAGAAGAAAAAAAGTGGAACATCTTGCATTTTATGTGACTTTTTTGGTTTTAAAAAGAGCATGTTATGACCTCACAAAACAGCTTTTTTTCTTTTAGTTTGAAAGTTTTTTCATGAAAGTCTGTTTTTTATGGCTCTCTCTAGAATAACTCACAAGCATATTTTATTTTATTTTTTTTTTTTTGTAAGCATGAAAGTACACTGCAGTAATCTATTTTTGGAGATGCAGCAGGATCATGATTGATTTTTTCTTCTTAATTTTATTTTTATTTTTATTTTTTAACTGTAGAAAGAAGAATCAACATGCCCTACTGATGGAACCTTGGATTTAGGATGTGAATCTGAGTTAGATGGCACTGAAATGGCTGAGACAAACAATAATAATGGAGAAGAAAATGGTGGTAGGTTATTTAATCTCAATATTAGAGGTCATAGTTGGGGGAAAGAAAAAGTATTTTTTTCTTCAGATTTTAATGGTGTGATTTCTAAGCAGTATAAATAAGACTTTGTACTCAGTGGAACTATTTTGACTGAATCCCTCTGTTTCTTGGCTTTATGAAGGAATCAGGAATACTAAGTGCCTTTATTTGACTTAGGGTTTTAAAAAACAAAGAGTAGTGCTGTTGGGTGTGTTTTCAGTAGGTAATTATTTTGGCTTAAATTTTTTTTTGTTTAGGGCCCAGAGCTAAAGAATAATTTGCCTTTACCAGGCTTCAGACTTGGCAGTTGTCAGATTCAAACATCTCATTGATTTCAGTGTGGACATGCAGGGTTGATCCCTCAGTGGAGTTCTGGGCAGAGGACAAAGGTTTGTATTTTTTTTCTTTCAGGCAGAGGTACTCCGGTTTGCCATCGTGACAAAATGACATCTTGAAGTATCAAATGTTGTGCATTTTTTTTACTCTAAGATAATGACAAACAGAAACATTGAAATAACTTAAAAATGGCAACCTTAGAAATATTTTTTTTCCTTTTTGAGAGTTAAGAGTTAATGATAAAGAGAACATCAGTTACCTAAAATTACTTTGCAAGTAACGGAAGTCAGTATTATTATAACTACGCTCATGTAATGATTATAAAGTGAATGCTTTATAAAAAAAAAAAAAATCGATTGTCCAGGACCTCTGAAATAAACCTTTTCTTGATCACTTCTCTTCTGCTGCCTCATCACAACCTGCCCCACTGCTGGACTGCAGCCTACTGTTTTGACTTATTTGGTATATGGTGAGACGGTGTCCTGTTTACAACTAGGACATCGAAAGGCTCAGCTCATGTTGTTGTTCTGTTACAGACTTCAATTTTTAACTTGAGCAACTGACTTAGTTCCGAGGCTGCACCTTTACAGTACTGATACTGCAGTTTTTGTACTGCTCTCCAGCAGCACTGAAAAATCATAAAGTGTTCAGTGATAGGAGTAACAGAGCTCTCCAAGACACATTGTGGGTCTTTCTAGGACTGAAGTTTAGAAGCTCTATGGAAACTAGAGTCCAGAGTTATTAAATGTCTCTGCTTCTTCATTTTCTTTGTTATTTACGTCTGTAAGTAAACAGACTCTGCATGTGCAGTGGTTTGATGCTTATGTAGTGTATGCTATGTACATAAATGAACTTTCGTGCTTGTAGTTCTTTAATGATTCCTGTTTGATACTCATAAAATTTGTTGATGCACAATTCCTGAAATTGCAGGAGGAACAGAGCAATAAAAAGTAGTGTAAATACAGTTACAAATACAAAGCAAAAGTTGATGCTACTTGTTATAAACAAATAAAAATCATGGCAAAAAAAATACACGGGCAATTATTTAAGGGTGTTAGGATGTAAATAGGATGTTGTAGAATGTAAATAAGATGTCATAATTCCAGAAGTAGAAAATTGCTGGGTTTTGACTGGGAGCAGGCTATGTACTGTTTTCACAGTTCACAGCAATAAAAATAATTATAGCACTTGAGATAACATAAAAGAGAAGCTGCAAAAATTTAACATTTTAAAATAGAGCATTAAATTACACCTAGATTGGTCTTAAAGCTGAGAATTTTCTGTCATTTATCTTCTTTAAAAAATTTTGGAAAACTACAATATATTTAACATTTTGAGAACAAAACAGTTTCTTTTTTTTTGTCCTGCAATGGATATCAGTGGATATATTTAAAAAAAAAAAAAAAAGTGTGATGGCAATGATTAGTCTCTATTGCGTATAGAAAGGCTAATGCTGGATGTGCTCAATTAAGAATTAAATGCAGAATGTATTTCATAAATAGCATATCAGTCAATTAATACAGAACATAATTTTGCCAAACATGTTTGATAATAGCTTTTCTTGAGACTGCAAGTTTGTTTTTAAATATATAATTTATATATACTTGGAATTCTGATTTCATTTACAGTATAGAAGGCTTGTCTTAAACGTAGGACCATGCCCAAAAAATACATCTAGTTTTTGGTGGATTGAAATTACAAATTCCTTAATCTGCAAAGGCATAGGAATCACCATTCACAGAAGGCATTTTGCTCTGGAGTGTGTGATTTGACCACTCTTCATTCAATATTTTTATGTCAGTACTTTTTGAAAACTATAAAACCTTTCTAGCTTAAATTTATTGGTAATAAATAATAATTTTGAGACTTCTTTTTATTGCCTTGCAAATTATTGCAGTTGAACAGCATGAATTTTTTTAGACTTTCAAGCAAAGAAAAAAGATTATATTTATGCAGCAGAAATATGTATTCAATAAATCAGTATATCTGAAAAACATTTAAGGATCACAACAGGAAATAAATTGAAGCTGAATGAGATGCTTTTGCTAATTAGTCCAATGCAGTTCTTACACTGTAATTCTGATAGTACTGATTAAAGCATATAGGCACAGATTTTCCTTTGGGTATAGCACTGGTTAAATGATTAACAGTGTATTGCATTCATTATAGCTGTAAGAAGGAATTAAGGTAAACAGGAAAGGATTTAAAAAAGACACATAAGAAGTCCTGAGTGAACAAATACCTCCTTTGTTCTGAGGGATTTCATAGGGATGGTCTCATTAGTTTATGAAAGGTGAGGTGGTGACTTAATCAGTTTGTAAATATTTGAGAAGAGTTATTTCTGTAGAAAATATTTGGTGTAATAGACCAATTACACTTTTCACAGTAAAGTTGGGGTTGTTTTTCTTTCCAGGAAACCATTCTGTGGCATAAAAGTAGCATTTAGTTCAGTGCAAAAAACACTTAATGAAATTCTCTGACTTGTGTTTTAGAATATGTATGATATATGTGAGGATGGGCATTGCTTGCACATTGAATTCTTAATTGCCCAATTGATTGCGTTTTTCTTTGCCCTTTTCCACTCTGATAGAGTCCAGAACGCCCAGTTCTGACAGAGTGATCAGAAATTGTTTAGCGAGAGTTTAAAAAATACCTCTTTAAATGTAGCGGGAAGCAAAAGGATGAAACTGTAAGCTACAGCCTCAGCCCGTTTGTGGGCTTTTAGACCATAGTCTTTCAGAATAAAAAGTACCAGCTGACACTCAGACAGAGAAGAATCACATCATTCCTCAACAGGCACATTTTTTGCAGTATAAATGCAGGCTACTGAACAATTTTATTAGCATAATAATATAAAAATTTCTAACCATTATAAACACATGACTTGGCAAAAGCTGTTACATCACATCAGTATTGCTAAGTGGACAAGTGGAATGGTCACACCTCAGGATTTTGCAGATGCTGTGGAGAATTTTTCTTTCCCCACCTTCTCCAAAGGCATGTGTTAAAGAAACTCTTTACGCTACAGTTGATTTTGTTTGGAATGGGATTTCTAAGAGAAGCTCTGCAGCAATCCCGTATCTTTAAAATTCCATTTTCCTCAAATACAAGGGTAGCATGTAGAGATGCGGTGGGTAAAAGAATTAAATCCCAATTACTGTTGCCTGGGAAAATGATGACTATAATATCCTTTTGCCCATCAATAGGATGTTCAGTTCTCAAAAAGCATTTGTCCCGAGGGTTTCTGAAGCCAAGTCTAATCCATCAGCCATGGAGCGCAGTTGATTGAAAATGGTCTTTGTGCGATCCAATGGAATGCACAATGATGTAAGTGTGGTGGAGACAGCAGTTCCTGATATAGAGTGACTTTCCTTCCCACCTCAGCCCAAACAGGGCTTCTGATGTGTGCCCAAATATGAGCTATGTATGTCTCCTCTTAAAACACTCGGATTTTCAGCACTTCCTAAAAGTGTATGTTTTTCAACTATGAACGTGAAATGACAAAGTTAATTCCTTAGGCAATTTTCTTAGAGATAGTTGACAAAATGATGGACAGCAGAGGACCACGTTCATGCTGAATACTGAAATTTTGCTTTGTAGCTACTGTGTTTTTGAACGTCTTGTGCTTTTTAGTCTAGGAAACCCTAGGATAACACTGTAGCAAGGAATGTACATTTACCACTGTTTGAAATCTGAGTTTGCATGTGGATATTCAATTCCTTTCCAGGAATGGAATTCCTGGCAATTCAGCGAAACCTGCTACTATTAGCATCTTGTCTCTTGGGAATAATATTGGATGATTCTACTGAAAATGTTTGTGACACGTGGCAACATCTGGATGTGAGATAGACTTCTCAAGTCAGAAGAGCAGTGGTGGAGTAGCAGCTCAAACATGGAGTTTTGGGTGACACATCAGCAAGAGGAAGTTTTTCACTTTGCTTAGTTGTTTTTGTGTGCTTTTCTTTCATCTTCCTGCAACTATAAAATAAAAATATGGTACCCAGGATTCAGCTTAACTTCCTTTGTTTCATTACTGCTTGGAGGGAGTCAGAAGAATAAGAGAAGATACTGTGAAGCTTGAGGATGTTTCTCATCTGGTCTGTTTTGTTTTTTTTTTTCCTGTACAGTAGCTAATGAGGTCTAAGAAATTGGTGACTTAGTGATGACAGGCTGTATATTTTTAGTGAAAAAGTTGACTTGTTTTGGAATAAGGATTCACAGTTTTCTAAGCTTTGTGAAATGTTCGGGCACAAAAACATGCTGTTAGAATAATGGGATTCCATGCAAGCTATGAAGCTGATGTGGTATTTGATGTCTTTTTCCAAAAAATACTATTCAGTAATATTTATTAATTCACGGTGCTAGTATTGCTTTTCAGAAAGAATATTGCAGTCACTGTAGTACCCTTGATGTATACATCTGTTTTTGCTTGCTTTGGCAAACTCATACAATTAACTAACTCCCAAACTGGTTTTCATTTTCAAGAGCTGAGGGCAACAGCCGAGTTCTGAATTATTCAGTTTTGGCAAGTTGGGCTCTAGAGATCAAAGTGATGGAGGTGAATTACTTGATACATCTGTGTTGGCAAAGTGCAGCTATTTATGTCAATACAAGTATAGATCTGTGTCACCCAAAGAAAATATTGAATTTTATGGATATTTTAGAGAGAGGTATTGTGTGTATATTTTCCTGAGGGAGTTCTCTCTGAAATTTCGTATCTCCAGAGTGTGTGCATATATTTTGTGCTTGAGGTAGACTCTAGTCTTTAGCATGTGGTAACAATATTAATTTATGTTTTGTAGTGTGGCCATTAGTAAACAATCCTTCTCGTCTGCTGTAGTTACTTTAAAAAAAATGGAAGTAAACTGCTGTTGATTTTGCTGGTTTGATTTCAAATCAATATGATCTGACTTAAATCAAAATTAATTGTGCTGTTGATTTTGTGAAAATAAGCCCTTTACTGGACAGGAATTTTTCTGTCTATCTAGTTACATAAATCTGTTTGCAGTTATTCCTAATAACTTTCAGGGGTAAGAAGACAGAATATTTTTTTGTCGTATTCCTCAAAAAATTGTTTGAATAAACACGTCTTCCAGTATGTTTTACATAGGTGTCATTTCTTGGGTGGGGAAGGTAAAAGGTAACAAAAAATAACAAAGATAGCCTGTAAAATTTGAAATTCAAAAACTGCATTGCTGATTTTTATAAATTATAACCTTTCATAATAATTAACAAAACTAGTCTTGGAAAAATGAAAGAGAGGAAGTTATTTTAAATCGAGTTTGCCAAAAACATTTTTAACACACACTTTTTGCTAAGTAATTCTAATTCTATGGTTCATGTTAACAGTCTCTGAACACTCACTAAGGAGGTCTTATCTTCAGAAACCCAGCTGCTCTCGCAGCTCATAACCTAACAGTTTACAGCTTAATAGTTGCTTTTTCTTTATTCCTTCACTCGGTCCTGGCCCTTGAGGAAGCCGGTTTAGAGAATGGAGCCTAATTATTCTCCACTAAATGGAAATGCCTCCTGTAGGCTTAAAACCACTCTTGTTTCCTTTTTCTACTGTAGCAATAACGGTGAATCTTCTTTATTTGCTACCCAAATATTTTCCCTTTATCTGTCCCATTCTCTCAGGGTTTTTCTTTCCCGCCCCAGCACCCAGTTTATTTTTAGCATTCTTTTCTGTTACAGATTTTCAAGTGAACATGGGTCTGATAATATTCATAGATCCTCAGTGCTTATGGAAAAAGTGGTTGCAGCTTTCCAAAGTTGTATATACATACAAAGAACACTTTGAATTTGTTTTTCTTTTACTGTGGTCTTTGGTTTCCATAGGAGAAATGCCTGTTTTGTTCTTAAGGCATTATTTTTTTCACTAGGATCATTAATGGTGTTTTCACTTTCATACCTTTCTGTCTTATTTTTCCCTTTCTTTATGTCTGACCCATTCAGAGAAAAGCAGCTGGACTTTATCCATAGAAATTAAGAAATAAATAATGACAATTTTATGTGGTCAAAGGCATTTTAATACAGCCACACTTTGGCACAGATTGATTTAAATTACTAAGTAGCAGAACATGTTCTAAAGATTAAATTTATTCATTGTCTCATATTTGTATTTAATTTGCTGCAGAAAAAGCAATTCCTATTGTTTTTAAACAAAGTCTTGATTATCCTCTAAATAAAGCCGTATGTCAATTTTTGTATTATTTTTTGCTAATAAAGTGAGTATATCATATGAACAATTATATAATTTAACACAATGTATTTAGATTTTTAATGCTTGTATCTTCTACTTTTGGAAAAGATACATTGACAACGACATCTCTTATTTACTAGATGGTTAGGTTCATAGCCATGTTTTGTATGAAGCTAGTTTTAAATAGAAATACAAATTTAACTGAAACAGAGAAAGTAACATTTAAAATAGTTTCCTACTATCTTACGATTTTAAGCTAGAAGGTATATGAAGAAAAATATAATGTACAAAATAAGAAAGGAAGTATCATTTGTTCTAAATAAATTAGGCTGAGTTTCTCTAATCACAGTGTCATTTTAAATATTTTAGGCAGCAGATTTCAACCTCATGTATTTATTTCTTTAATCATGAAGTACAGGAAAAGTCAGGGGTTTTTTCAAAACTGAACAAACTAGATTTGGGTTGTGCTAAAGAACCAGCCTGAAGTGAGGTATTCTTTCTGTATCCGTAGGAGAGATTACAGTGATGGAAAGCTATTTATTGTTTCAGTGGGTTTCAGTTCCAGTTGTTTAACCCACTAGAACAGTCCCTGTTTCTTGGTTTAACTTAGCTGTAAAAGATTCAAAGGAACAGAAGCAAAATAAACCAATATATGATAATATTTTATGCAAAATTGAAGTAATGATCAAAATAAAAAATACGGCCTCTTATAAATTCTGTCGCAACTCCAGATTTATTGTTAAAAGAGAAATGAATGAAGGTATAGAATTAACATAGAGCTATGCTTATTTTTATTCCTGCTGTATCATGACTTTGATTTTAATGGTTGTAGTGTTGAGTATCATCAGACAGTTGTCAAACCTTTTCAGGATGAAATTAGCACCCAAATAAATAGGGGAGACTCCTGGATAATATCCTAGATCACCACAACAAAAATCTGAATTTCCCTTTTCAATAAGAAGGTAATAGGAGTTGCAGTCATTCTGGGGACCAGGAATAGGTTTATGATGGCAGGTCCTGTTGTATCTATCCTGTTTTAGGAGGGATGCTTAAGTTTAACAGTTTCCATTCTTTTTGGATTTTTGTATGTGTTCTCTTATCCTCTTGGTAACTTTGGGTTTTGTGTGCACATGGTGTTGCTGTGTTTTTCTTCAATTCTTTGACTCTCAAAATTTACCAGAACACAGTAAAAAAAAAAAAGTTCCTTTGAAGGAGAAGACTAAATCTGGGCAATTTGAAATATCATGTTTTATTTTGGTGTAGGTGTTCTTTGTCTCAGGAGCTCAGCTGTTGCAGTGATTTGGATTATATAAACCAGATATTGTTTGTTTTTGGCTGACACTTTGCAGCTCCATTACATTGTCTTATTTGATAGTAAACTTTGCTCAGCATGTGGAAAAAATTGATCCAAACCCAGTGATTCTGTAAACTCAGAACCTCTTTTGTGTTGCGACTTCTTTGTATATTTTGACAAATCCTTCAAATATACAAAAGAAAAAAGAAATCAATTATAAATCTTGAAACAAAATAGCATTTCTCTTACCTAGTAATGAAAATTTTTGATCTAATATGACAGTTATCTTGGCATAACAGCAGTGCCGTAGAGTATATTTTCTCTTACTGAGGCAAGTATTAATTACTTCTTCTTTCAATGTGAAAAAGGGGTTTAATATCACATGCATCTTAGGATGACCATTAATTATTGATAGCTAAATTGTCTGTGTCTTTTTTGCTTACAAGCGCAAATCAAAAAACATTACAATGTTTCTTCTAAGAAACGTTGCTAAAGGCACAGGAGGGCTACTCGGGTGTCTGCTCATCCCACTGAAGGACGGGCAGAGGGAATAGATTAACACTGGGATACATTACTTCTTGCACAGGTCTGTGCAGCTTCTTTGAGTGTCTTCAGACTATTCTGGTGGTGTGCAAAGTATGACAAATCTTGGAAAACCATTTACTGCCGCAAAACATTATAAAGAAGGTATGTCAACACACAAACCAGCTTTGGACACTGCTGGAAGGCAGACTTGAACTGTGTCAGCAGAGGAGCATGGAAGAAAAGCTGCTTCGTTTCTGGATCCATGCTAATGCTGGTTTAGCTGGGCAGCCTTAGGTTACTGGTGAGAGTAATAGTAATGCAAGGCATTAAGAGTGGAAAGGTTTCTACAGGCCTTTTAGATGAGTTTGCTGACCACCAAGACTAACAGGATCCTCCAGTTATTCTCGCACTTTCATATCAGTTTAATAAAGCTGCTTTTCAAAAAAACAAAATAAATCATACTTTCATTTATTTTTAACCAGGAGACTTTTTCTGTGTCACACACAACATTTATTCGAGAGGCTGTTTAATGCAAGTATGGTAGTATTTGTTCATTAAAGCATGTATTATTTAGAAAGCTGACAAGTATAGCAGCATGTATTACCTGAGAGACCAGAATTCATCTTGTAGGATATTCCAGTCTACCCATTAAACAGCAAAATGTGTTCTTAGCTTTACCAAGAAATACTTGTAAAATAGGTGAGTCTGGCTCCTAAGAAGACATTACTATCTGGTATGAAGTTACATATGTATGAATCTTTCTAGATCCAGGGGTCATCAGTGTCTCTTGTATAAATGCTTATTTAAATATGTCCTATAATCTATTAAAATGTGTTGATGAGGAAGATAGTTTTTGTCTAGCTTCTATGGGAAATCTGTTGTTAAACTATTTCAGTTACCTTTCAGGACCTGAAAGGCAAAATATGCAAGGCCTCCCTAACTGCATTGAAGGGATATAATGAGGTACAAATATTTGTGAAGCAGTGTACTTAGAATATGGGTGGATTTTCAGCTGAAGCGAACCTCAAGATCAGCTGAATTTTCTACAGCAAGCTTTTTGGTTTTGAGGCATTTGCTTGTACTGGTTTATTTTTCAGTCCTTATGACTCTCCAAGAAATAGGGAAGATAACCCCCATAACAGTATTCTGATTTTTTATTTCTTTTTATAAAGTTTGCCCAAAGCAGACATCTGAGGAAATGTCTTCCAATCGTGATTCAAGCCTTACTAATGCACCGGTGCAAAGCAAGCTAGTATCTTCCTTCCAGCAGCACACAAAGAAAGCACTTAAACAGGTAAGTTTGTACTGACTGATCATCAGTTGGCTTCCCTTCAGCATCTCTGTCATTTCTATGTGAATCGGATGTCAGCAGAATTTATAGAGTCTTCTTAAGATTTTTAGTGCCATGTTTAATGGCATTTTGTTGAGGGGTTTGCTATGTTTTTAGCGAGGGTGCAGTACTATTTGTTGCGAGTTTAAAGGGGTTTTAAGTGTTGTAAGCACTTAAAGTCGAGTCAATTTCAAGTAAGCAGAATTCTTTATATTATCACACCCCTGCTTTTCCTATGTAAACATTTGTGTTGAAAATTTTATGTGGGGTTAAAAATTAATTTTAAAAACCATTTTGAAAGAATGCTGCAGATAGGAAAGACTCTAGGTATACTTGTTTAGTTTTTCTTTATGATCTGTTAATTTTTTTTCATACTGTATTTGCTACTACATGGTATAAAAGTGGGGTAGGGTTATTTTTATAAAAAACCCTTATGATTTGGATGATTTAGGTTCCATGATAAGTATTAAAGCTTGCAAAAACAGCTGATTATTCAATCACCTATTAGCTGAAAGCATGATAATGGGAAAATTATTTTCCAGCATTGCCAAATTAATTCAGCTTACAACCAGAAAAAATGAAAAAGAAAAACTAAAAAACTAGAATTCAAAAAAACCCCTATCATTACCTCTTCTCCATTTTGAGTTGTGACTTTTCTAAAGTGTTAGGATAATGAGATGATGTTGTTGTAATTTTTCTCACAACTGCTCTCATAGTCATGGTTAATGGAGATGTTGTATTTCATGGGGTAATTTATTGCTGAGTTCTTTGTTCAGGCTTAAGTTAAGCAAAGCCTGTCCACATCTCCTCTAAACACTTTTGTTCTTCATGCAGGCTGAGTTTAAATCCAGTAAAATTAATAGATGTTTATCATTCACATAAGGTAACGTTGTATTTAGAGGCTTTGAGGACTGAAAAGGATTATTAAATTGAGGTCTTACATGTGTTTCTTCAGGAAAATTGAACAGTGGACACAAAAGAGCTCACTAACAATTAGCATAGTTGTGAAAAATTTACACTTCTTGGAGACTCTTCTATACAGATCTTTTGTGATCTGTGAACTTCCCTAGGAGTGAAGACAGTAGGCGGGGAAAAGGCGAAGGGGAAAGAAGGGGAGAAAAAAGAGCAAAGTCACAAATGTTTGAACTTCTGTAATTGTTTAAACTCTACCATTTGTCACTTAGCAGATATATAGCATTGAGAATGATTTTAAAAGGGAAAATTAATCAGAATAGCTTAATTAAAATAAAAAGTCGTAACACCTATGAGAATCTTTGAAAACATTCCCTGAAGCAGTAGGGTTAAAGCAACATCAGAAAGTTAAGTAATCGATAAAAAGAAATTTGTTTTAATTAGGTTGATGGTAATTAGATCCTGTATTTCAGAGTATGAGAGTAGCATCACAGCTATCAGCAAAATGTTTTCTTTATGCACAATGTGAGACAAATGGGCATTTGTATGATGGAATGGTAGATTTTTGCTTTGTTTTCTCTTAAAGATTCAGGTGTTGGCTACTGCCATATATACACATTGCAGGTTTGATTTGATTTTGTAGCAGAGATGAATAAACTTAAACAGTGATTTTATTTATAAAGTTACTGTTGGAAATTCATTATTTTGCTTTCCAATTGTTCAATTGCTTTTATGGATGCATAGTACCTAAAATTCATACAAAGAACATGTCAGACCTTTGAATCCAGAAGAAACTTTTAGACACACTATGCAATGCTCTTAAAATGGATAACAAACTTACTGGTTCTGCGCTAAAGTAACAGCTGATAAGCCATCATCATACTCTCAACAAGTGATTAATAATATATAAATGTATATATACTGTACATAATATATTGTAATGGGGTCTTCCTTAGCTATTGCTTTTTATCTATTGCGAAACAGTCTTCAAAGAATGAAAACCTACAAGACAATTTTCAGTTTCCTACTCAATTTATTTAAAAACAGTGGGTTCTTCACATTACTTTGATCTTGTGTGTATTTGTTTTGTAACCTCTAAAAATCATGAGAGGGAAGTTGATAATGTTCAGTTCTGCTTGAAGATCTGAGCTGGAAATAGAACATTTTCTCTACTGTTTATCTACTTATTAACCACTCGTATGTAATTCTCTTTAAATTATTATGTGCTGGATTTACATATGATTTGCTTTTTAATGAATTCTGTAGATATATTCCTGGGTTTAGATTGCAAAGAGCAATCTCATGTTTGGCTTGTAAGAGCCCGCATTTTAGGATGTTCTCATGAATCAAATTAGTCACAATGCTTCATTTCTTGAGCTCTGCAAGATGCATGGAGGAAAGGGCATTTTTGGAGCCCTGGCTCTTGGTTTTGATTTTGCTCAGGTCGCAGTGGATTTGGGGTGCTTTGCAGGGACTAAGGAGGTTTGCAGTTACAGTGGATTTTCATAAGGTCTGTGTCACAGATCAGCCCTTATGTCCTCACCTTTCAAAGGCTGGGCTGCCACTTCGGTCTGGAAACTTTCTAGCTTCACCACTTTCCATGCTGTCCTTTTTGGGAAAGAGATTTTGAGTGTTTTACCACTGAGTGTATTTCGTTCTTCCCTTTGGTTTCTGACAGGGTTTCAGTTTTGCTCTTGTAAAATGCTTACACTTTACTCTGAGCGTAATCTCTCACAAACCAGTTCCTGTTCATGAGGTATAGACAGAAGAGCCTGTGGTGTAGAGCTGCCTTTTATGCTTGGCTTTCTGATGGTAGATTTTACAGATTTCTGTTTCCCTTGTGCTGTTGGAAGTGCTTGGGCATGTGTGCCCAGCTGTTGCTGATCTTGTACCTTTGAAAAGAAGGCTTATGGCACGCTGTCACATGCTGAGTTCCTATCAGTACTGATCAGTTCCATACTGATTTACCTCATTTTTACACTCGAGAGTTTTGGCATGCAGACCCATGTAAGGACCTCTACTTGGGAAGTACTGAACTACACCTGCATCTGCTAGCATTGGTACATGGTCACACTACTGTGTGCATTATTCTTGCTCTGGACAAGGCTAACTCCAGTATGGACATCAAGTCATGGCATAGTATCTACATGCTTCTGTCTGGTCCAGTTTCTGGTCCATTGACTTGAGGTGATACTTTTTTGTGGAAGTCTTCGCTGTATACCGATTTATCTGTATCTATCAAGAGGTTCTTGGAATGTTTCTCGGAAGAAATGATCTTACCTGCAAACTGGCCTCACACAGGTAACACTGAGAATGAGTGAATATCCAGGACACTGAGGTGACGTTAGTGTCTGTTGGACTCTGATAGCCAAGTGTAAGAGCACCTTGCCCGTCAGTGTACCAGGTGTTCCCTGGGTCAGTATCAAGAGAGGAGAAAGAACTTGAAGATGCGCTATAATGGTGTCTGGGATAATAGTAGACCTCCCAGATGTGGAAGAAAATCCTGCCTCCCTTTTGGCACTTTGGAATCAGCACCAAGAAGGGTACCCATAAATTTTCTGTTGGGAGAAGAGAAGGATACTCCATTCAGACTCAGGATCTGAATACAGAACCAGGACATGTCTGGGACTGTGCTGGGCATCCAGATCTCTTTGTAGAGACAGAAACTCCAGAGACAGCAGCCAAGTGGGTTTGGGAGGAGAGAAGCTCAGGAAATAAGGGAATCAACACAAGGTATGTCATTGCCATGGTTTGTTTTGTTTTCCTTAACTTCGGGATTTGTCTGCATGCTTGGTGGCTGGGTTCATTTATGTGCCACTATTTAATTCATAAAGTGGCTAGATGCAGTTTTTTAATGAGAAGGAAGGCATCTATTTGTAGGATTTGTTCTTATAATAGAAATGGCAACTCCACCCCCCTTCTTTTTTTTTTTTCCAGTGGATGCTGTGACGCCCCAAGCAGTAATAGAGCTATGGGGAAGTTATGGCTTAGCCCATGTGTTGCTTCTGAATTGTAGGACATTAGACTTGTACAGCTCCAAATAACATTTCAGGTTGACATTTCTACCACAACTATAATTCTCAGAAACCAACCTAAAAGAGACTAAATTTCAGGATGGTTAACACTGTAATTTAGCCCTGATTTCCCAAATTCACAGAAGTAGTTTATTAAGATCTTTTCGTTTGTTTGTTTTATTTTGGACACGGGTGTCCAAGTGCCTAGGTTGGCACTGAACATAGAATCCTGATCTCCCATGATGCTGGTGTGAATTTGCCTTCCTGTCTTCAGCTCACACTGCTTGTCTTTCTTTGAGAGAAGAGCAAACTCACCAGTCTTGCTCCTTTCACACTCATTCTGCTAGGACTTCTTTCCGTGACTACAGCCAGATGCAGGTTATCTTGAAGCATTTTGCTGTCCATAGGAAGTAATCCAGTATGAGTCTGTCTGTGATGTCTCTCCTTTGACTCATTTGAGCAGCTGCTCCCTCACATGCTCTGATATAAGCCTGGTATATTTGCCTGCCCTGCTTTCCCTTCCTCACCCCAAAGAAGCAAAGGTGGCAGAGGAGATCATTATGATTTTTGTCCTAATCACTTAGAATTTAAGTGCAGGGTGTCTTCCTGAAAGGCTTTGAAAATCCACTGTAAACTGAGAGGTATTTTTTGTACTGAATTCCTTATTATAGAGTTTGCTCCAGTTGCTCAGTGTCTCTCTTAACCACCTTCTTATGTTTCATTTCAGATGCAACAAATGTGCCAATGCCACAGTTGGAGAATTCTGGCTCCCTAGCTGAAGCATTTGATCAGATGTCTGGCAACATGAGTGATGATTCTTGACAAATTTTCCTGACAACAAATGGAAAAGAAGGAAAACATGCGTTTTGACTTCTAGAAAGACATGGGAAGGGGGACACTGGAGTTTACAAAATGCACTCCGGAAAATGGAAGTTTGAAGATGATAAACTAAACTGATTTTCTGATTGCCAAGACAAGTCTAGGGAAGAGGACAGAGAAACTATGGCAGGGAGACTGCCTAATGGGGAAAAGAAGCTGGGAGAGCCAGAGTTCCAGCGGAAGCTGTTCAGGGAATACATGCATTGCCCGAAGGCTGGCTGCACGGTATGTCCCTCTAAAGGTCCCTATGTATGGGCAGCATGTACCAGCTGCTCAACACAGTGCTTTGGTAAGACACAAGAAATTGTTTATGAGACTCTCTTCTGGGTCATCTCCATGATCCTCAGCCCTTACCTGTGATGGAAGAAAGGGGCAGGAATCCACACAATCCCTGCCTTCTTTTTTGTACTGCTTTTTAATAGCTACCTCCCAGCTGCTGGAGCATTCTGCTTGTTTCTCCACTGGGGTTGTTTGCACAGCATGCTTTTTACAGTGCTGCTGCACCTTTTCTGTTTTAATAAATGTATTTTACAAAATGTCTTATTCTGGGAAATAGCTGAAGAATTTTAAAACAATTTTAAGTGTTAAAGCGTAGTTGCCCCTCTACTTCAGTATAAGACAGCATCCCTCACTTAAAATACATTCTGGCATGAACATTACCTTTGTTTAAACCTACCACTGTGACTTAGTGGAATCTTCTTCCCAAATATAGGTTGAAAGTGTTCTCTTTCTTTTGTTCTGTAGATGCAGTTGCTTTTTCCAAGCCTTAGGTAGTCAAGCTGAAGATAGCAGCCTAGTTCTAAGCATTGCATTTGTCTGATAATGTGTTTCTTTAAGTAGCCTGTCCTGTAAGTAGCCTGGGGAACTATTTCAGAGGGATTGGTCATTGCTGTTGTATTAATGAAAATATAATCACTAGAGACTGGAGTCCCATTTAAGCTTATCCAGTGGAGTTATGTGATTTTTCCTTATAGTGGCAGTGAATATCTGAGTATCTTCTTTTGGGCCGTGTGAAAAGAACAGCTTTTGATTTGAATAGTTTGTAACATGAAATTATACCCAGGTGACACTGACTCATACCTTGATTTTGAAGTGCATCCTAGAAAGTGTTGGCCTTTTCAGGGAAAGGCAGAATTTGGAAGAGCTCACAACTCTTCAGAGCTCTAGGAAGCCTCCTACAAAATGATGACAAGCAGTTATCTACAAATGATATTCCAGGAGCTGTTGGGTAGGTCCCCAGAAGCTGTGTGCTCAGACTGTGTGGGCAAGCAGGAGTACCCAGGCTGAAACAGGATGTCAGGCAGAAAGACATTACACTGCTTACATTGGTGCAATGTAAATTCTCTGAGTGGTAATATGAGAAGATTTTTTCATCTGGGGAGTCTAGCCATGAAGCCCCTGCTGCATGCTTTTGCCCCTGTGCAGAGTGTGTTTGAAAATCTGGCCTCATGGAAAGTGTTGATTACTGTTTTAAGATTTTGTATTGACACTGCTATCTTTATCTTAATTTGTTTTTAAACTACTTTCTACAACCTGTTTCCTTACCTATATTGTGTTTTGTTGTGCCAAAGAACAGATTTCCCCATAAAACACTTTTCAGCTGATGGATGATGTTAATTTAATACTACACTAAGTATTGTGTATTTAATACTACACAAACCATTAAAAAACCCCATTCTTCTCTTTGTAAAAACACTTTCACTGAGTTGATGCATATGTCATCATCATTCCCATTCACATGCAAGTCAAAACAGGCATCAAATACATCACGTGATTTTTGTCCTTTTTTTCTGTGCTTGGGAAAGCACAAAAAACATTGCAGTCTGTCATGATCTGCAGCAACTGTAGTTGTGACTGCGTTATTGTAATCCGTAGAAAGTAGTGCTGGCTTGCAGGTGTACAGACACGTGTCAACAGACAGATCTCCTTGTCTCTGCCCCACAAAGGTCCAAGCACTTCAGTCTGGTACACAGGTAAATGCTCAGTGTTAATGTGCACTGTAATCCTACAGGAAGACCCTGAGCCCTACTGAGATCTAAAGAACAAATACACAGAAAGATATTATTTTTATTCCAAATACAGGTGTAACTGTCACGACGTAGGAGGATGGCATGGGACAAGAATAGATGCTTATTTGAGAAGGTATTTTAGCATTTGTTTGAAAGTAAACCCCAGGTTTCCAAACCTCCATCCTGCAGATTCTGATATTTACTGTTCATCTCCAGATGACCAGTTGTATACACTTGGCACCATACCAACATGTTTAGTGTACTAGTCTGGTTGGAAGTAAATTAATTTGCCTTGGAAATGGCACTTAGTGCTTTGTAGTTGTTTCCATAGAACATCTTTATTGTGTTTTAACCTTATGGTTGCATGCTTATAAGTGAGTGGTTTTTTTATGTTTAATATAAGAATTAGTGGCATCCAGGAAATAATAATGGGTTTACTCTTCATGATTTGTTGTGCTTACTGCTTTAGCTTAACTGCTCTGTCTATCCGTGAAACAGGTTGCCACTGAGAAATTTTAATTTAACCGAGACATGGGAATTAAAGGCTCATAAATTTACTAACAAAATGAGGGTGAGAGAGAAGACAAAGGCTGAATTTTATGGCGATGTTAAGTGAATCAGTGATAAACCATAAACCTGTTTCATCTTTGTCAATTTGGGATCCATAACCATGATGTAGAGTTGTTATTTATTTTGTGCAAGAGACTTTGCTCAGTGTATCATAGCTTCTGTTTTCACATGGCAGAATGGAGGAATTCCATAGCTTTATATTTCTGATCCATAATGTGTGAAATTTCAAAGGTTATGTTTCATTACATGAGTTTCAGAATGTAGACGTGACATTTATGGAACAAGTAGAAATCTGGGACGATGTTGCTTAATGCAACCAAGTGTTACATGTCTTTGTTGATAATAACTTAATTTTTAACATTCTCAGCATGTCATGCATTTAAGCTCAAATGAAAGTGGTTTTCTGCATTAATGGTTTATCTTTGTGCTCCATTTTTTCATGCTGAGTTGAAAAGATGTGGGAAAGAAAAATAATAAAAAAAAAAGCTGAGGAACAGTAAAAATCAGAGCACAGAGGCTGACATTTTGTTTCTGGTGCTCTTTTGGGGAGGTATTCTGCCCCCATCTCCAGTTACCTTTTAGTTTATATTGTTTCCTTTCATTCCTGCTTGAAAGATGACTTTATGAGTTTTTACTGAAGACAGTCAACCATTGTGTCACATGGGTGAAGAAGTCTTTCCTGTGTTAAGATCAACTAAACATGAAATTATTATTCTTAAGAGCATATAATGGCATTCATGAAACCTCCAAAACACTGCTATACTCCAGCAGGGATAGAAACTCTCTGAAAAAAGAAGGAACCTTGCTCTTGTCACCTCTTTATTAAACAAAACCACTTGGAATTAGAAGTTCACTGTCACTTTCATGGTATTTTTCTTTTGCCATCTATCTTCAGAGTTTATGTTTTCTTAATTCTCATCTTTTTGTTTTATTTTGAATTCTTTGGATGAAAATGAAATAATAGTTTACTTAAAGATTTTGGCAATAAAAATAACTTCATTAAACCAAATAATTATGCCAAGCACTGTATAATGACCATGGCAGTGTTATTCAACAGATGGTCACAGGTTCATTTTTATGAATGGGAATACTGGGAATTCTCCATATTCATTATGTTCGAGAGATTCACAGATGTCCTTTGCAAATCTGCTTGTGAAAGGCTGGATGTAAGTATTATATATTGGTGGTACTTTTAAGAGAGCTTGTAATGTTTTAACTTGTATATTACATGAACTTTCATTTTTTAAATTTATTTGTTGTACAAATAAGATGGTAGTAATGTCTTACAGAGTACTTCAACAGTTATCAGTTCTAGGTATTTAAAATGTGCAGCTTTTTTAACTAAAGCATTTAGCATTAAGTGATTGCTTTTGAAATGTAAACCTAGAGTCTCATTAAAGAAAAATATTCTTTATGTAAGCTATCATATGCACTACATGTGTTTTTCTCTAATTTTCTATAGTGAAAATGACACCTTACCACTTGGTAAAGTTATCATCTGTTTCTTGCAGTTCTGTAGGAAGTCCACCTAGGAGTTTATATATCTCTAAATATGGATGAGATGCAAAAGGTTGTGTAGGTAAAAGATGACAATGTAGTATGTGTTAGTTACTGTTTCTGTATCTACAGTGATATCTGGAACCGTTTTTCCGTGGAATAAGTTACATATCTCATTTTCTTCAGTGCTAGTTATAAATTTGATTTATTTGGTTGTGGTGACTAGGAAAGCACTAAATTAGCTTGACACACTAAAAGCTCAGTATAGCGGGCCTTTGGTGCATGTTTCACTTGAAGTAATCTCATTGACTTCCCAGCTAAGTAGAATTAATCTTGGGTTACAAGATTCTTGTCTTATCCTACAGTAGTCTTGTATTCTAAAATTAATATCCCTCAGGCTAGGTGTAGAGAAGTTATATATTTGTCGTCAGCAGAGACGACAGAGATTGTCCTTCATTTATACTTAACTCCTTCTATTGTTTGGCTTCCCTTGTAACAGGGTGTCAGTCAGCAGTTTCTTCCACTGCTGGGTTGTTCCTAGTGTTGTCTTGCAAAGACTTGTCTGTCCAAAATTTCAGATCCTGCAGCTTCAAATTCAGAGGAGAATTTAGCACAAAATTGTTGTGATTAGCTGGGCATATCACAACAAGAATGTCTGTGCAGCATCTCAGCCATCTCTACCCTGCAAATCATATGTTAGATTATTTACTTGATATCTTTGTACCCTCTTCTGTCTCATATCTTTCATTTGATGAATGAAAAGACAAGCTTGGGGAAGATTATGTGTCTATTCTCCATGTCTATTCTCTAGGGTAATTCATTGGTAATTTGTTAACTTTGTGTTAAAAGTTTTATTTTATGTCCATATTGTGGGGGGTTCTGTTTGGGGGGTGTATTGGGGTAAGGTTTTTTTTTTGTTCTACAGCCTGTCCTTCAGGTGTGTGTAGCTTTACTGTCAGCTTGATTTTCAGATTTAACTTGGGCCCTTTGTAATCAGTTCCTTGCAGTGTGAAACTGGAGGAGCTGGGGAAGGGCCTGGCAATGAATCAATGTATGTTAGGGAAAAAGAAACCCTGAAAAACAAATGTTTGTCTATGGGAAATGGTGTCTTTAAGGTTTGTACTTGACCCTCACATATAGAAGTGCTTAGCCTGTAGCTCAAGAAGTGTGCTATGCCTCACAGTAAGTAGTTTTTTGTCTGCTCCCAGCTGTATTTCCTCATCTAACTGTCCAGGGAGTGTCTTGCATTAGTGCTCCATGGGCATGAGTTGGCCTGTGCTTCTTGCAAATGCCAGATCTGTTGCATAAATGTGTGCTTAAGGACCACAGAGGGCCTGCCAGAAACAGAGAAGAAGGTAAGTGGCACTCCTGACAAATATTGGGTACTGCTGCCCTCAGTCCAACAGCATATGGTCACCTGAGGTGTACAAACACTGCGTGCCTGTCACTGGTGGTGGATACACTGCTGGTCCCTTTCTCTCCTTCATGGGAGTTCAGTCTAAGCATTGAGAATCAACTGTGAGGCTTGACAAAGAATCCGCCTTTGCCACAGTGGCTGTTTAAATCATTAAAATGGTATTTATGTATGGATGCTGGCAGCAAGGCTATGGACCCTTGGCAGAGGTAGAAATTGTCTTGGAAAGTCAGAAGGAGGCAGGAGGAGAACACGGAGCATTGTTTGGACTCTAACCGTTTGCCTTTGGTGGAGTAAATGAGGATGACATGAGGCAAATCAGGCTGTGGGATACCATGGTATGAAGTTTGGGTTGTGGTTATATTGTTGTTTTGGTAGTGCAGACATTGCCAGTCTTTTCAATTAATTTTTTAGTGAACTGTTTTCCACCGTCTCTGTAGTACTGCTCTTAATTAAGGATCACTGGATCTGACACTTAGGTTTGCAGGGTAATTTTTGGAATTTTGAGGAATTTCTGAGAAATGTTAACACTTTAGATTTTTCTGTCCACAAGTCTGGCTGTACTTGCCCCATACCAGTATGAATTTTCTGTCTCAAAAATATTTGAAGTATAGGCTGTTCTTTATGGCTTTCTGATGCTTCTTTGGTTCAGTGCAGATCTGACCAGCTTCCTCTCTTTGTTTGATTTCAAATGTTCTAATTTGCTTTTTATCGCACAGTGCTTACATGTCTTTCAAGAAGTACAATTAAATGGGTTAATCCATGAAATAGCTTCTACATAGCCTGGTGTATTTTACGTTGTGTAGAGTGTTATTTAGAGGAATAGACCAATATCGATTTCTTTCTTCTCAGAGGTTTTTTTTCCTATTATTTAGCTATATGAACAATTTGGAAAGGTATTACAATCCATTAGAGTTACAGACTTAAACCTTATAGGGCATCAGTCATTCATGCTCATAAACCTATAGGGATAATTAATATCAAATATATTCTTTGTTGATATGGCATTACGTTAATAAATCCTCCAAGTTCATAACACAAATCGTAATTGTAAAAATAGCGTTCATAGTAAGAATGGAGAAAAATAGACAGGAGGCGAGGAGAGATCTGTATTAAGCCCAGCCCATTCTGATTAATTCCAGAATTTTAATGCTTGCAGATATATTAAATGGCAGGTATTCATATTTGTATGTTTTAAGACCTTTTTGAATGAGATATCATTTTCCATATAAAACAGCCTGATACATATTTGCTATTTCTAATCTGTAGATATTTTATATTACATTATCAGCCCTGTATTCAATACATTTATGAAACACAAAGCAATACCATTTGTAGAAATTTATTCGTATATCATTTTCCCCCAGATTTGCCAGAACACCATCATGTTCGTGTTCTGAAGGTTAATGCCCAAAGTCAAACAGACAGAAGCCAAATGCTGCAAGGTTTCCAAGATTAGGACTGATTCCCTTCACGAAAATAAATGATTCCTGCCATGTTCAGTGATTTTGTGCAGCACTACTCACGGCTGAGTGAGTGCATCAATACTGTAGTCCTTACATGCTGTACATACTGATGACACTCTGTGTTAACTTGATTGACTGAGCAGTATACTGGAGAGGATGCACCTGCGAGAGATGTACAGACATATATATTTTTGTTCTGGTTTTCAAACATTTTGGGTTTACTTTTTTTTTTGGAAGCCTTAGTTTCACATTTCGTGGGTTATAACGTTGTGCTATTAAGGTAGAGCAGACAGTTACGTGCTTCTTTGTTGTCAAAACTGGATTGGAAAATGATCTAAGGGACATCTTCTTTCTCTATTAAAAAAAAGGAACAAAAGCCTGATTTTGTATTTTAAAAGAAAATGACATAAAGAGGACAAGTGTAAAGTCTGGCAAGTCAGTAGCTGTGTAAATGATGCTTATTTTAAGGGATTCAGTTTAATGGTAGAGAAATGTCATGTGTAATTCACTTACAAGCATTTTTTTTTGCTACAGTTTTATGTTTTGTTATCGTTTTTGTAGGCTCTGAGGCAACAGCAGAAAAGAAGAAATGGAGTCTCAATGATGGTAAACAAGACTGTTCCTCGTGTTGTTTTGACACCATTAAAGGTGTCCGATGAGCAGTCGGATTCACCCTCAGGTAAATAGCTAAAGAACTGTTTGCAAGATCAGCTCTAGTCACAGAGCCTTCCTCTGAATCAGATGTGTAGCATACAGAATTTGGAATTGCTGAAATAATATTTCCACTGGGTGGCTTTGTTTAATGTCTTTATGTCCTTATCAAGACTTGCATCTCTAGTATGGAGATTTTTCTTTAGTAAAGAGCTGAAGGCACACAGTAAAATGACAATTGGTAATAGCAGCAGCTTTAAAGGAATGCAAAGTAACATTTTGTTTGGCTCTGGAGCTCTAATGGAGGACCACATGCTGGTATTCAATGCCATAAAAAGAGGAGGGGGGAAAGGCAAGCTTCTCTGTGAATGTGAATTTGTGCCTCAGCTCTGCGTTGCAATGCTAAAATCCTTTTGTTAGCTTTTCTTCTTATACCATGCTTATCACTGCAGCATAACCTTGACCTTTAGCTCTGGTGGTTAAGTTGCTTCATTTTAAGAGATTTCTGTGTCTACGTTTAACACATATTGACAATTGTATTTCCAAACATATATTTTCTTTAAATGTTTCTTCAAAAAGAAATGATCTTTTTTCAGCCTTAGGCTGCTTTACTGCCCCATCACTTAAGGTTAAAATATTTTTAAACATATCTCCTGGGCATTATAGAACTATGTTGTTTTTTTATTAGATCACTGAACATTAGTATTGACTGCTGTGTTCAGTAAACTTTAGTTTTCAGCACTTAATTGATTTATTGAGATTTTACTTCCAGTTCCTCTGATGAGGAAGAATTGTGTTGTGACCAGAAAAATATATTTCCTTTCAGGAAGAAGATGTCAATTTTTTTTAAATCCAATTTTTTTGTTGTTCACAGTGTAGGGGGTGCAGTGGGGATTGTTAGTAAAAGTGCAAAAGCATCATATTTGAGGGATTTTACTTTTTCCAAAGGATCGGAATCTAAAAATGGTGAAGCAGATGGTTCTGATAAAGAGATGAAACATGGGCAAAAGTCTCCAACTGGAAAGCAAACAAGCCAGCACTTAAAGCGATTAAAAAAATCTGGTTTAGGTGAGTAGGAGTAAAATAAATGTCTTACTTGTAATATTGATATTTTTCTAAACTGTGTCCTCTTGGAAAGTTTTTTTTTTCTGTTTATCTGTCCCTTTTTCAAGCTCAGCAGATGACCCTTTCTCAAGAGGACCGCTTTCTGTCTACCTGGAAAATCCATGGTGTTTCTGTCTACCTGGAAATTCCATTTTTTTTTTCATCCTCAGTAGTTGCTTTTTAAGGTTTGTCAGACCTAAGCAACTGCAGGCAGAGAGGTGATTTAGCAATTAGATTCTGATTGTTACATAATGATTTTTTGGGGGATGGGGCGGTGTGTAACAGATATTCTTTCTTCATGGTGAATTTGCTTGCCTAATGTGCATTTATTCCCAGAGATAGTAGCATATTTGCTTACATGCTTGCCTGATTAGAAGTTAACATTCTCTTTTCTTCACTTGCATTATTGCATGTCATATGGAGACTTGGCGTAAAAGTTTTGGTTGGTTCTCCTTCTTTGGTTGATTCAGTTCTTCAGTTGGATCTGTAACTATTTCAAAGCTGTATCTCTTGAGGTGGTAGATACAGTTTCTGGTTTTATTTTCCGTGTATTTTTAAGTGAGGTTCATGGATCATGTTCTGTAATTAACAAAGAATTTTCTCTGAAGATATGCTAAGAGTAAATTCTCAATCTCCATGTGATAGCCAAATTTTCCTGCACTGCATGAAATTTAATTGGAAAAGTTCCCTAGGGAGCACAAAATGTAGTGTTCACTAAGACTCTTGTCTCTGCTTAAGTGAAGTAAGGTAATGACATAACTGGTTTCTTGTCTTTACAAAGTAATTTTTGCATTCAGCAGAATGCTGAATCATTTAGAGAAGTATTTTGCAATGTGGCCATGTTGGAAAAGATAACAAGCTTTTTGAAGTGGCTAAATCCTAGAGGTTATTTTATGTCTATCTTTGTGGGGATAAGATTGTTCTTTGTTAATCATCCAGCCTAGACCTATTTTTGTATATAATGATCCTGTAAAATAGCTCCAAGGCACTTCCTAAATGCCATAGGAGAGTTGTTAAATGTGCTGTTGCCAGTTCCTGGCAAGTATAACCTATAAGCCTTATTGTCTCACAGCCTCCCATAAAAGCGTACTTTGGTTTCATACATGATCTTTCTGCAGATTATCAATCAGTCTCATGTGGATAGCTAGGTCTCTATGTTGATCCAACAGCATTATTCAAAATAGACAGTTCTCCTTCAGTATTACAGCTTTTGCTATGCAAAATTACATTCAGTGTTAGATGATTTCCTGTAATTTTTCTCTACATTTAAAACTGAGGTACACCATTTCAAGTATACATTCCTCCCGATCTTCAGATATGACATCAACTGTTGGCTGATGATAGCAAATGAATTCATTAGAGGTTGTTTGGTGGATTTTGAAAAAATAATCTACTGGCCTTTTGGGACACCACACATGGAGTGCAGGGAACTTTGTATAAGGTTTAAGGGTTTCTGTTCTTGTACCTGCTGAAATGTTTCTCTCATGACACCACATTTCTTAGGATGCTAAAAGTGCAGTTGTAGAGCAGCTTTGAGAATGGGTCCAGGGTCCTTTATGGTGCACAATTCACGTCCAGATATTGTTTGATTGTCTGAAACTCTGCTGATCTGCCCAACATTTTCTATATGTTGTGTTTGGTAGACTTTCGGGGCTCTGATTAAATATGATTAGGTTTTTTCCCTTTTAGTTAACAGATTCTGCCGACTGTGTGATTTCTGTCCTTTCTCTCTTTTCGTTTTTATTCCTTGATGTAGAACTATGATGCTCCCATCCCCTTATGGTTAATTCTCTATGTTGAAGATTAAACTCTTATTTTCCAAGGCTGCAAGCCTGACTTGCTGTCTTGTCTTACAGCTTCTATTTCTGATCTGGACAGTGATATCCCTGAACTATATAAGGATTCAAAATGTCTTTCTCTGTGAAAAACAACATAAAAAACATTGGCACATGTTTTATCATAAACTCTTCTCAGAGCTATGATTAGTGATGCAGTAGTGTCGTACTTCCATGCTCCCAAACTTGGGACCTGCTTTACAGATCCTAAATTAGCCATTGGAAGGGTACAGGAGAAAGAAATTGTTGCTCTTCAGAACCAATTTTAAGGTTGGTTTTTTTTTTTTAACTAGGACTGTGGTGGGCATCCAGAGTTTGCTACTGGCCTAGAAGCAATACACTCATTTCTTCCAGAAGCTGATAAAACCTCCATAGTATTCTTAAGTGATAGCAGGCCAAATAAATCAGAAAATGTAGGTTTGACGCTTTGTCTTGGGCTTTTCATGCTATGAGAGTATGTGCTGCTGGGGGATGTTACTGATTTTGCAGTTGTGTATCTTATTTCAGTGTGGATTATCTCTGTGTGTATGCCTTCCCATAGGATTTGAAGTGCTAGCTGGGGAAAATGTTACCTTAATTTTGAGTCACTTAGAAGATGGGGATATGTATTTTGTATTGATTAAAGAAGAGAATATACATACAGGCATTAAAATTCAATACATCATACAACTTGTGTTATGCTTGGGGACTGTGTTCTTTTTACATTTATATTTAGTGGGTGGAACAGATGGTGAGGATAGTTTATTGTGATGCGTTCATGAAAATGGGCACTTCTTCCATGCAATTGTCCTGTCTAACAGGGCATTCATTTGTTAGTAATGGAGTCCTTGTAGTACTGAAGTAGAGTATGAGGGAAATACGTGTTGGAAAAGGTTATCCTGTGCTGAGTGCACAAAGTAATCTTTGTCTCATTCAGTTACTATCGGCTGCTGAAAAATAAAATGAAATTACAGGAGTGTTTGTAAGAATGTGACTGAAGTGGGCCTTTTAGAATTTACAAATCTTTGTTTTCTTGCATATGATTTTTTGTAGTTACAGACTTTCAGGAAAGAGACCACTGTAGGTCCTCTAAGATATCTAAAGCATAATTGCATTCTTTCTATTAATATTAACTGTTAAGTAGCTTGTAGCATTTGAGACATACCTAATAATCAGTATGTGCAAGTTTTCTTATTTTTAAAGCATACTTATTCTTCTTAACATGTCAGTTTTAATGGTTACTGAGAGGTCCTGTGTAAATGCCAAATGCCATCATTCATCGTAACAGTGAAATAATCTTTTAGTCACTTTTTTATAAATTCTGATGGAGTTCGTGTTTTATATAGTTCAGGCCCCTCCTATATAATTTTTGAAATATTTGAAAGTACAACAGACTGAAACCTGAAGAAGTTTCCTGGGAGGGGTTAGAAGCTTTTGAGTTTTTCCATCCACCTGGACTTTGATATATTAAGACTTAGAGGAAAAAAAGGATTGTAGCAGTATATAAATACCTTAAAGCAGGTAGATCTTTAAGAAGCTTTAAAAAGTATCTTGTAAATATTATCCTAGAGATGTTAACACAATCAGACCAGACAGGATCTCCAGTGGTCATCTAATTTGTTCATCAGTCTTGATCAAATTCAGATATGCATCTGTCCTTACTAACAGGTATTTGTCTAAAATATTCTCAGATTTTCACTGATGGGACTGTAATACCTCCCTATGGCTCTAATCCAGCATCTTCTTGGTTTTGGTGGTTGAAAGCTTTCTTTTCCCAGTATTTTAACAGATATATTTCTTACTGTGCAAGCTAATAGCCCTTCTGTCCACTGTGTAAAGTAAGAAGACATTATTCTGTAGTGCTGTGCATGAGCCATATGAGTATTTCCCTTTCCCTCTGCTGAGTCTTTATCTTACTTCCGGGTTTGTATCATTCCTCACATATGCTGTTTACTAATGTCACAATTCCTGCTGCTACCTTCTCTGTGTTGATCATTTTAGATCATCAATTCTTAGGAAAATTCTGAAAAGTGGTTTTTGTTTTTTGTTGTTAATGTTTTCGTACATTAACATATGAAGTATTCACATCTCTTTGATCACTCTCTATTCACAGGGATAGTTTTAGCAGGTGCAATGGGAGAAGTTGTGTAGGCCATAGAGCACTGCTGCTGGCACAAGAGAAGCTGTCCATAATGATTGATTCACATCAGCCTCATCAGGCAGCCTTTTGCTTGAAAATAGGTGCTTGTATAATTATTGTTGATGACATGACAGGATTATTTTCTGCGGCTGTTGAGCTGAGTTGAGTTGGTCTCGAGCTGGAAGTAAGAATATGTCAGCTGTGATGTTAACTGGAACATAAGAGGTCAAATAAAAATATCTTATATGCAAGATAAAAATATAAAATATTTTTAATTATTAGACAAATATACAAACTTTTAAGACACCTAGAAAAGACTGTTACCCTTCTCAGAGTACCATTTCTCTAGAGCTTATTGTATAACGCAATAAAAGCTAAAAAGTTAAAAAGAAGACTTGTTCCTACTCTATTCCTTTTTTTATGTTTAAAGTTATTTCTGTTTATTTACTCCAGGACATTTGAAATGGACCAAAGCTGAGGATATTGACATAGAAACACCTGGATCTATTCTAGTGAACACTAACCTGAGGGCTTTAATAAATAAACACACCTTTGCTTCTTTACCTCAGCATTTTCAACAATACCTCCTGCTTTTGCTTCCAGAAGTAGACAGGCAGGTAAGTAGCATCATACAATATTTCTATTTTTAATGAGACTTTTTTACAGTGTGTTTGCATAGGCTGATTTCACTGACTAGGAATTGTTCCAGGAAAGAATTAGAAAATCTCCATACTTTCTTAGGTAAAACTGTTAGATGTAGAATGACTGTAAAGTTTATCTATGAAAACCAGCTCCTGCTTCTTTGCTTCCTGAGAACACTGCAGCTCCCTGATTTGTCTGAATGGAAACTGGGCAGCAAATCTTTCAAACTTGCCAAATCACTTAATTAGTTTTTTTACCTATGGTGTTAAACTTCTCATTCTCAAGACTTTCTTTATTTTCAGTCTCTTTTCCCTTGTGATCTTCCTTGGTGCTCTGCCAGCAATGTCCAAGTCAATATTAGTTCTGTTTGTTCTTCACCTTTTTCACAAGCCTATCTATGCTCTCTCAGCTCCAGTGTACTGAATCCACTCATTCACACCTTTTATAAGGAATATCTTCTCCAGAGCTTATGGCTATGTGCTCACAGCTGTTGCGGAGAATGATTTGGAGAGTAATAGGCTGGAAATAAAATTTCAGTTTCATGATCTTTCCTACAGTGTCTGGTCCTTCCTGCATTTGTTGGTCTGATTGCAGGGTTTCTTAGAGCAAGGGAAAAAAGTCTTTCCAGCATGTCTAGCAGTTAAAATAGAAAAGAGATTTCATTTACTCACTTGCCTCACTTAGGGATTCAAACAGTCTTACCAGTTTCAGTGGGGAATACTCATGCACTTAATTCAGACTCATTAACTTACCCAAATAGGGCACTATATTTTTTGCAGATGGTCCCTCTTTTAATGTAGTATAGTAATAGAGAATGCAGATCACTTAAATGAGTAATTAAAACCTGCATCTTAAATCAATATTTCATTTCAGTATTACAGGTTTTATTTCTTAAACTGTTAGTAGTTAGTCTACCACTAAAGCAGGGAGAAGTAGTGCAATATGACACAAAAATAGAAAGAAAAATTGTATTGATGTACGTTTACTCAGCCCCTTATCAAATTAGATACTGTATGTTGTGGACCATAATTCTGCATTTAATAACAGAATGCTTGAGAAACCATATCAGAACAAGATCTATAGGAGAAGCAATATAAATGTATTTATTCTCAAGCTCTCACAATGCAGTCAAAGTCAATATTAACAAGTTTTAAGAAAAATTTTTTCCCTGCTGTCAAACAGATTTTAACTTAGTGCCCAGCAAATATTTTTCTCATAGTTTTGATTTTTTTTCTCTTTCTAGTTAATTAATCAGAAAAGATTAAAAAATGTACTAGGTAAAATCATGTCTTCTCTCCAACCATCAAAGACCCAATTATTCATAAATTACATTTCAAGTATGGAGTTCTTTATTTAGAATTTTTTTACTTTAATTTTTAATGTAGTATCTACGACTGACAAGCCACTTACCTTCTTATCAGTGTACTTACAGCAGAGTTTTTTGGCAAGAAAATCAAGAGAATATTTTTTGAATTTAAATAGGCCTCGCTAGTTAAAAGCAGTGCATTTTTTTAACTTTTATTTCCAAAAGCATTCACATAATGCATATAATATGTTATTTTAGAGGCCCAGCACTACATACTTGGACACTGTTAACTTCGCAAGCAAATGTTGTGATGAGACATTTGCAGCTGTCATTCTGTCTGTCATCCTCTCACAGCATTCTGTGGATTTGTGTAGCATACCAGGTTTTCTCCTGCATTTGGAAGGCAGGAGTCACCAGTCATCCCTGGAAGTTTAGTGAAAGTGTTTGGCCTCTAACAGTGAAAGTTTGAAAATTGCTTTCCAGTGGCGAGTGGAATAGCTCTGACCCCTAATTTGCAGAAGTCTTAGCAGAGAAAGAAATGCATCTCTTTTCGTGATATCTGAGAATATGTCCTTGGCTATGCCTGATGTGTTGCATCCTAGACACAGACTGATGAAAGTAATTGTACTGATGTTCTTTTTTTTCCTGTGGCAAGTGGAAAATGCCAGTGTAGTGCTCAAGGATCAAATAAAAGGAGAGAGAATTTTAGCCAGGGAGCTCTGGAGGGAGTCTCTGCTGTTGGTCACTCTGACTGAACAAGGCAAGGGTATTCAGTTTTCCTCTTTTACGTAAATCAAATGGGGCATCAGGCGAGCAAAAATGGTGCAACACTATTCTTTCAGTTAGCTGCACATCTCTGAGGGTTCAGTTTTATTGTTTTATATTGTACCTTCTTTGATGTGTCTGAAAATTCTTATTTCTGCTCTTCTGGCTCAGAGGAGTTTCCTCCCTGTGTGCTGCTTTGCAGTTGGTTGCTGTTGTCTTCCCCAGAGAAAGCTGCATTTCTGTGTTGCCATGTGGATTATAGTATGTGAAGTACTGTAATAAATGGGACTATAAAAATGTAATAGAGTTATGCTATTTGTGTATATATAGTGATCTGTGAAATAAATTACTAATGAAGTGCAGTCTCATTTAGGCTTTATTACTGCTCCACATAGAAAAACCCCTTGATGAATGATTCTTTGTCATTTCTGTCATAAACACCATTTTTCTGGGTGGTATAGCTCCTCCTCCTTAAATCATACTCAGCCAAAACTTGTCATGCATGTGTCAGTTTGAATAAGCATTTTTAGAAACTATTACTTAAGGGAGTTGAGGTTTTCTGGTTTTTTGTGTGCAAGTGTTTATTATAAATAAATTACTTATGTCTCAACCTTGGTTAGTCTACTGTGTTCAAGAAAGGTTCAGGAACAAGTTAGGAGCTTGTTAGAATGTGTTTTCTGTTCTTCCTTTCATTTTGAAGTTATGTGGTTGCTGTCAGGAAGCTATTGGAGCCCATGGAACAGAAAGCCTTAGGAAACATGTCCCACAATGGAAGAAGTTGAGAACAACTCTTCTGATGTTCATGCTGTCATTTTTCCTACTCCAGCTAGATTTTTGACAAAGTGGAAGAATAGGATCATTGCCTTTTTTTTCCCCTTGGGAAAAGATAAGCTGTATCATGAGTTATAATCACAATTTAAATTGATTTCAGCCTGCATTTTAGTTTAAATTTTATTTCAGTAGCAGTGAGGCCTTGTGTAATTTTCTGTATTCAAAAAGCCTATAAAAGAAATTGGAGCAATTTGGCAGTTATGGTAGATGCATTTTATCAATGATTTTATTTGTTTTGCTTTGGGTTCAGAGGGAATAAGTATGTAGATGTTGTTCAAATCATAGAAATATAGAATATCCTGAGCTGAAAGGGACCCATGAGGATCATCCAGTCAAGCTTCTCACCCTGCACAGGACAGCCCCAAGAATCACGCCATGTGGATTGTCCAAACACTTCTTGAACTCTGTCAGGATGGTGCTGTGACCACTTCCCTGGGGACCTTGTTCCAGTGCCCAGCCACCCTTTGGGTGAAGAACCTTTTTCTGATATCCAACCTAAACCTCTCTTGACATGACTTCAGGCCATTCCCTCAGGTCCTGTTACTGATCACACAGGAAAGAGCTTGGTGCCTGAGAAGCAGCCATGTCCCAGACTTGTCTGTTTAGCAGACTGCTCCAAAATCTTGCATCACTGGATGCCAGGAACCTCATGACTGAAATTTAAGCATCCAGATTTTCAGCTCTTCATTAATCTGTATGGATTCAAAGGCTCAAAATCCTGAAGCTCAGCTGATACAGAAGCCTGTTGGGTGATTCCCTGGGAGGCCTGTATGATTGAGCTGGAAATACAGAAAACATGCAGGTATAGAAACTATATGGAAAGAAAAGACTCTGCACAAGAGATTTCAGTTATCACAAATTCCACCAAAGTATTTTGCTTTACAGCTCTAATTAGAACATTCTACAACTAAAGAGCAATGGATTTTCCATCACATACAATTCTGACATTGATACATCAAGCTGATGATTACATGTAATAGCAGCCTTCTTGACCACCTCTCAGCAGATACCTTCAAAGCAGGAAGTTTCTCTCTGTATCTAGATTGCTGTATGGCATCAGTGAGTCTTTAAATATTAATTAAACAACGTATATTGTGCAAGGATGAGTAACAGGTCTGTACAACAGGTTGCTGAAAATGAATGGCAGTTGGCAATGTTGTGTCTACACCAGCTTTCCTTGTTGGTGCTCCTGGGAAGTCAAATTCCTGCTCTTAACATTGGGGTATGGGCAAAAGGAAGGGAAACACACCCACCTACTTAGCTTCCGAGACGAGCAGTATAACTTTATCTGAAGAGCAGCAGAAAGCAGAAGTCATTTTACTCATCCTTAGAAAGCTAAACAAAATATTCTTTCCTGAATGCTCTGAAAAAAAAGTGTATCTTTCCAAGCTCTATGACTGCTTAACACCTTTCTGATCTTTGAGAATTTAACTCTGTCTTGCATTTTTTCTTCTGGTCATGTTGGGCTCTTTTGAATCTCTTGGGATTTGCACCTGCCCCACCCATTCACATAGGATGTGAATTTCTTCCTACAAAAATACTTCAAAGCCACCTCAGACCTGTGTGTTAGGTTGCTCTGCCATTTTATCAGACCAAATCTATTCAGGAAGAACATTTAAAACAGTAGAGGAAATCCCAGTAGTAGTCTTTTCTCAGCTTCACTTGTTTAATGAAAGAAATTTAGCATTTGTCTTTTATCTACAGTTTATAAATAGTCAAGTCCGTTACTTAAATTAAAAACTTCAGTATTCTTAAAGAATTACTTGACTCATGTAGTATTGCAGAGGGGCCTGTGAATATTTCAGGTTTGTAGCAGGTCAGTCTACTAAAAAGGAAAACATGATGTACAAATCAAAGGATTCTAAAATGGGTCAAAACCCACCTTATTCTCTTTCTTTTGATTTCAACGTCATCAAATCCCAAAATAATTACTGTCCCTTGGCTCAATGCTAGTATTGCTATGCAATCTTATCACAGCATCCTTCTATTTTAAGGTCAGTGCAGGTTCTGTGTTTCTGTCTTGACCTGTTCATTTTAGGTTGCTGCAGTTGAATCTGTCACTAAAGATTCCTTCTCATCTTGCATTGAGAAAAGACACAAGGTGATGTCAGTGATTTACTCTATTCCGTTTAAAATAATAAGAAGTAATTTTGAGGAAGGTTATCTACAGAATTCCAATTCAAACCTCTTTGTTTTCATGCAGTATGAATCAGCTTAATATCTGTTCCTACAATTTGGGCAACGATAGCAAAAGGTAACCATTGTTTTTGATGTGCACAAATTACTCCTACGCCCAAGCATCAGTTGGAATTCTGTGGTGGAGAGTGGGTAATGAATAATACAAAATATTCTTTTACTTGTAAAAGACAGGAAGAGAAATCTGGTACCTGATATACTGAACACTTAGTATTTAGTATGTATCTTACTCTATATTAGTTCTTATTAGAAGAGAGTAAGTAAAGCTTGATTTTCAGTTTGTTTCTTGTAGCAATGTAACCATCTCCCTGCTTGTTTTATTAACTTCATCAGTGCTTGACGATTATATTTGCCATTGGATTTTTGCAGAATTGCCTTTGTAAAAAGACCAACTGCAGAAATGAGTGCTGTGTGTATTATTTGCTTCCAGGTTTATTTTATGTTTCTCTGCATGGAATTATTGTGAAGTGGTAGTTAAATGGTTACCTTATCTTACTTAGCTGCCTTTTTTGCTGATACTACAACCTTTTAGCTGTGTCCTTTTCCATTCTCTATCATCAGTAGCTTTCAAATATTTATTATTATGTTACTGTAAATGTTTGAGTTTTACACTGAAATAGTTTTAGGGTTATGACAAAAGCATTTAGTTCAGAGGAGAAAACATTTGCAATTGAAGGTTAAATGTAACATATGTCATCTGCACCTAAGCAGATTTTAAAAGCTGTTAAATTGGCACCCCTGTGTGTGCAGTAATTGAAGGTCATTTCATGTAACATTTCTCCCTAGATCTGACATTTTTTCTTCTGTTTTACCTGTCGATGTGGACAGGATGGTATTGTTGAAATGTGCTTTATTTGTACAGCTTTATTAGGGTAGTTTTATTACAAGTTTCTTACAGACTAGATATATGAAGAAATTCCAAAGATTTAAGCTGCCTTTTCAGTAAGATTCTGGGTCTGATTCCTGAGCTGAGCTAGCCAAGGGTTTTCAGACAGGTTACTGTTACTACCTTCAGCTGACCTTCTCTTGTTATGCAGGAAGTTAATACTTATTTTACCTAACACACCTGTATGAATGGTGTATGTGTGTATTTCACAGTCATGTATTACAAACAAACATCAGTTTCACTTTACCTGAGTTGAAAGCTGAAGCATTTTACTTCAAAATCCCAGTTGTCTTTAGCTACAAGAAAGCTACTCGCTCAGCTTCCCTAGGCAGTCCAGAAAGGCTCACTGCAATTGCATTGCAATCTGGCTGCTCTAATTGATGTGGTAATGGAATTCTTGTTTGCTTGTTTGCAGTAATCCCTAGAGATCCTCCTCAGTATCAGTACGTCTACATATGTGAATAGGAAGCTTTACATTTTTGATTGTGTTATGGTTTCATATTATTGCTGTAGGCTTGGTCACTGTATTTCAGGAGCGTCAATCAGTGTTTTCCACCCTGCCCATCCATGTTGTGGAAGTTCTTTTTTGATTTCTGAAGCCTAGTTACAAGCTCTTGTCACACTTAAACATATCTCACCTTTAAGAGCACATTTTGCAGTAGTGTTAGCAGAACTATTGCATTTACTTTGGTCTGTAGCAAGGCTAAACTCAGTTGGAACATGTAGTAGGACACAGCAGTAGTACCGTGCCCCCTGGAAGCTAAAAAATACAAGATCCACAGCTGTCTCTGCAGCATCCTTTCCCATAAGTTCTTCTGATGTGGGAGGAGTCCTTCACTCAAGGTTGTTCTTCTGATGCAGACTAGTGAAGCTTTTGTTCCCCTCTTGTTCCCTTCAAGCAAGTTTTCTAAAGTACAGTGCACAGCTGTTAGTGCTTAAAAAAAAAAGAGGACTTTGTATGCAATACAAGTTCCATTTATATTTGACAGAATTATTAGTACTTTAAAAAGAGAACTGGTAAAGCACCTCCCTTTCAGTGGGAAAGTAAGTGCCTCACATAAGTGCCTTTTTAAAAGACTCTGCTAGGAGCTGTGTTATGAGAGTGTAACTAATGTGTGGACATAAGTGGTAACGTATACAGGCACAAGAGACTGATATGCTCCAAGTTATGTAGCTGTTAAGGATGCACTGCAGTACTGCAGTGGGTAGTGTTCCAACTATGTCTCCCTTGCAAAGTGCTAATAATTAAGCGCTAGGAGTCAGTCTGCAGTGCCTCCACTGTAGGGCTGCACTGGAATTAGATGGAGAACAGAACATTCCTTACCATTCTGAATCTGAAGACGGACGAGGACTTGAAACAGGATGTTGGACGCAGGTGCGGCAAAAGGAAGAGCAAGCAGAAGTGATCCATCCATTCTTCTGCAGCACTCTCCCCCTCTTCACCCTTACTCCCACCCTCTCTCTGCTTCTCCCCTCGCCGTTCCCTCCCCTCACCCTTTTCCAATATATTTGTTTGGCTTAAATGCAAAAGGGGAAAAAAAGTTGTCACTTTCTTCCTAATTATTTCAGAACCTTACTATTCTTTGAATTATTTAATCTCAGATTTTATTTAGCTCGTTCTCTCTTGTGTTAAGGACATGCAGCCATTTTTTTTGCACAGAAAGGCAGTTTTTTCTAATGCCTGGAGAAAAGGGATTGGATGCAGGATTTTCATTTTTGACAGTCATCAAAAATGACTGACTAATTTTAGATGCTTACATGTAACTTCCCCTCACCGTCTGCTTCTTGGGCTCAAAGGTATATGTCTATAATTTTATTATTAAAAGCTAAGTGACTAGACCTTGGTTGTTTATATCCCTTTTCCTGCACTCTCCACAAAATATGAACATTCTTGGATAATTTAATAATGTTTAACTTTCTCAGAGTCTCTAGTCATCTTTCCTTAAACAAGTTCCATACATGCTTGCCTTGATCACAATACATATATGCTTTTCTGCCTAATTTTCCCCCAGGCTTATATGCCTTTTCTAGTATCTTTGTAAATGCTTTTTTCTGTGTGTTCTGACATGCTTGGTTTCACGTGAACTATGTATTAGAAAAAAGGGGTTTTAACTGTTACTTCTAGAATTTGAATGCAGTTAGATGGTGTTGTTCACTGCATGTTCTAGTTTTGTTTTTTTTCTATTTTGCATGGGTTTTGTTTCACTTTAAAACATGCTTTATCTTTTCGTTTTGCCAGATTTATTACTCGCCTAAAATTCTTCATCTAATTTCTTGCATCTGAGCTCAAACAGATTGGATTCTATTGTCTTTTTTGACACTACAGTGTATTGGAATGAATATAGCTATCCCACTTGTCTTCTTGATTTAGACAAGGTCTAAATTAACAAGTCACATTTCATTTTGAAAACGTATGTTTGCAATTCTTTGGTCTTACTCGGCATATTTCCCACTTTAGTGAAGATGGAAAAGGTCTTTGTTTCTTTCTCTAAAAGATGCTTCTTGCTTTTCTCCTCATGTCTGAAGCAATTATTCCTATAGTAGTAGATACTTTCTTTTTCATCCTTTAATGTTTTACTTCTAAGTTTAATCTGGTTATTTTTTATAGAACTGAAGTAATACTCAGAATCACTTTCACCATCTGTCTTCAAAATCTGTCTTTTCATTTTGTATTTGGAGGCAGACTGTTCATGCTATGTCAGTGATCAGGTGGGAATGACAAAAAGCTTTTCTTATAAGGCTTGATAACTTCATAATCAGAACTATAGAAAATTAGCCATATTCTGGTTGATGTTACCCTTTACTGTGAAAAGGTGAGACCCACGGAAGAGAGCTTATAAAGAGTAAACATGAAGACCCAAACTGAGGTACATCAGAATTGCTGAGAGAGCCATAGGATGAGTTGGTACCTATGCATGTCACCTCTCCAGACCTGTTCTTTCAGCATCTCTTGAGTCAGACCATGCATTTCTGTCTGCTGCATTTATGTATGTATACAGTGTTGGAGGTATCTCTTACCATTCATGTATTTCTCAGTGTTACTGTAGATGTTTTGTGGTCACAACAGCAAAAAGGCCCTTCTAATTGCACCTTGTCATAAATATTTTTCTTAATATTCCTGTTTATATACTTCTTGTTCAGAAACTCCTCCACTGTTGGCTTTAAATACATGGGAACTGGTTTAAGAAAGGATAGATTTTTCATCAGTCATGGCACTGTGTAAATGTGTGCGTTTTTCTGTTTGAGATGAGCCTCTGAGTGTTCCTTATCTGCAGGCAAAGAAGCAGTCCCTACCTTATTGTGTCTGTGCGTTTTTGCAAGGCCTGCCTAATTTTTTTGAATGTTCTTCATCTTCAGCTGCACTACTTCTTCCACATTCCTACCATCTGTATCCTCAAGACCTGAAATCATCAATGTTTTGTACTAAACTTGGTAATTATCGACTCCTTAACTATTCACTCCCCTCCTTTTTTTTGCTTCTCCAGTATTACACCATGCCTTTCTCTGCATGTTTCTCTTTCCTTTTTTTGATGTTTATCAAAACTGTTAACAAGCTTTTGCTTCTTTTGCAGCAAAAGACAGGCAGAGAAGAAAAGGGGAGTGGTTGTTGGCCTGAAGGGGATCAGCATGTGTGTGGACCTCTTCTATAGGGTGGATTACAGTCTGGTTCAGATTTTAGGGGTTAGGGTCAGAGAAGAGGCAGCGGCATGAATGCCATTGTGATGTGAGTTTAACAGACCGTCCCAGCTAACTCACCACTTGTAAGGCCACACCTAGCCTACACTGTCCAGTTCTAGGACTTTGCCTATATAAGAGAAGGGCCAAGGGGCAGTTTTACCAATGTGTATAAAAGGATGTGGCGCTACTAGAGGCAGTAGGTACAAACCAAAAGGCAGAAGGTTTCATATGGACATGAAGTGAAACTTCTTTTAGTGAGGGCACAGGTTGCCTAGAGAGGTTGTGAGTTCCCCACCCTTGGTCATAATAAAAACTAATTGATTTTTGTTTCCATCTGAAGTGTGCTATTATAGTTCAATAACACAAACATGTTAATATTTTCAGTGTGGTTCTCTCATGTCTGGGAGATGAATGTGAGGCTTGTGCCTTAACTTTATAGGTTATCTATCACATGTACAGGTACTTCCTGTGCATGGGGTTTTGTGCAGCCTGGCCTAGTGGAAGTTGCCTCAGGCCATGGCAGGGAGTTGGAACTAGATGATCTTTTCAGGTTCCTTCCAACCTAAACCATTCTTTGATTTAGTGTAGAAAAGCATACACCGTTTTGTACTGGAAATCATGTGGGTTATAACATTTCTAGTTTCTAAATCAAGTTTGAAAAGAAAATATGGTCATGATTATGGACAGCTCAGCAGAAACATCTGTTCAGTCAACCTTTAAGCAACAAGAACACCAGGGAGGCTGCACTAAACAAAATACCTTTTTCATTAAATAAATACTATTAAGTCATCTTCAATATTAAGTGTGGCTAGTTCAGTTGAGAAGCTGTGGAAAGAACCCAGAGGAGGGCACTAAAATTTGCACAAGCCATAAAAATGTCTAAAGAAAAATTACTGGACCTGAGCTTTTTAATATACCAGAACAAAATTAAAAGTGAAGAGCATCAAATTTAATACAATCAACTGCTGTATTTCATACAATAGACAACTAACCCATTGAAGTCTTTTGCATACTAAAAATTACTATTGATCGCTGCCACAGTTCAACTGAAATAAATAGAAGATGGTGAATGCATGTATATAAGTAGCAGCCACAGTTATATCAAACAGACCGAAATATTTATGGACATAAAAACTCTCTTTTTCAGTCTTATGCCAGCTAAACGAAATAGAAATAGAAAGCTTTTATTTGACAGCTTTCTGAGTAATTGACTATTATGTGATCTTTCACAAGCTTTATCTACATGATCTGTTCCTTGCAATTATCAAGGGTTAGTTCAACCTCTGCTTTGATCTGGTGTTGTTACCATATGGTACCAATCAGATACGACTAAATGCTGAAAAATACAGCATCTTTGCTTAGCATTAAGTTGTGTAGCAGAAACACTATTATCAGGAATGCAGCCATTGTTTAACAGAACTTACAGATTTTTTGTGACAACTACAGCTGCTTTTCCATTTGACCCAAGTGCATTCACACTCATTCTCTATTATACACTTGCCAACTGTTAGAGCGTCCTTTTAGCTTGGTCCCGTTTATCACAATCTCTTTTGAATAGTAGTTGTATAAGTGGAAAAATGACTTTTAGATAGGTAATGGCATACTTGAATAGTCAGCAGTATTCTATAGGAAATAGAGAAACTTACTCAATTATTTTCACACTCGAAATACATGTGAGTTCAGTTAAAAGTATTCTGCAGATGGATAGAAGTTAAGTTTCGTAATTGCCATCTATTATTTAACAAGGAGAGCTCTAGCTGTGGATAACTCCTTGACATAATTGGTTCCGAGGTCATTAGCCAAAGTAGTGAACAGGATAATGATTGTTTTGCATTATTGTAGAGAATTTAGGCTTTTATAAGTGCAAGCAGATCTTATTAGTTTCCAAAGAATGTGTCAGTCAGAACATAAATGGTCCAGAGACTAACAGGAGCACATATAGTAATAAGTTCTGTTTCACTTTTTAGTACCTCATACTAAAATATCAGTATAGACAAGGTGTATGGCCTTATAATACTGGTCTCTGCAGCCATTCAGTATTTCCAAATGAGAATTTCTGTCTCTTGGGCTTAATGAGAAATCTCCTCCACAGGGTTGCCACATTCAGCCTCAAGGCAGAAAGTATCTACCTTGACTTTTAACATGGCTCAAGCTATCAACTGCTAGTAAAAAAGTTGTTCATGAATAAGTAAGGATCCTTCCAGCCATCATGAAGCATAACTGGTAGCAGATGCAATGGGTTTGAGAATGATGGTTCCAGAAACTGAGTGTAATCTAAGGTTTTAATTGCATGCAGGCAAGCTAAGCCGTCATCTTATGAAATCACAGTGTTTCTGAAGGTCACTCTACACAAACGAGGGGCTTTTTCAGATACAAATCATGAGCTGTAGTCAGTTATATTGGACTGCATAGAGTGACTCCACTGGAAGAGCATTAAGAGGTTAGAAACCTGGAAGGCAGAATGCAAGAACTGACTCTTAAGCTCCTTTCTTTGAAATTGGAGTTTGGCAATTGGTCAGAAGTTAAATACAAGCTAGAGCACTTTTAGTTTTCTTTTTAGTGATGTTGTAATAGATGGCAATTCATTATACCATCTTGACCTAGGAAACATGGCCAAAAAGGAAAATTTATCTCAACTTCTCTACACTAAGGCAAAAATCAATGTCTGGTTTTCTTTATGTTGGCTAAAACTTTTGTTGGCTGTTCAGTGGTGGAGAATTCACAGCCTCTCCCAAAGAAATCTAGTGCTTTATTGTTTTCACTGATAGAAAACTTTTTCCTCAGGGTCTGATCTGAATCTCTCTTGCTGCAATTCTGACTGTTACTCTTTGTTCTTTTTGGCATCTACGTGTAGAGCGTGGAGATTGCTGTGTCCCGGTTTCTTTTTCTGGTGAAACAAACCATAATAATGCAGTCTTTGTAGATCTAGGACCTTAAGTCTGCTCTTAGCTGACGCTCTTCGTCACACACACACACACGCGCGCACACAGACAGACACACACACACTTGATCAGAAGGCATGAAAAACTGATTTATTTAAAAAGGTCTGACTCCATTTTATAGTATCTCTACAAAGGCCAGGGATTGGGGGAGAAAGTTGACACCTCTCCCCATCCCATTGCTCAAGACAACTGTCCATCAGCTGTCTATATCTCTAAGAACAGGAATGAAAACTTACCTTGAAATTACAAAAACATTGGCTGTGTTTACATCACCCAAGCATGAGAAAAAAACCCAAACCATGAAACTGTGAAATAGAAGAGAAGGTTGAAAAATCAGGGCAACATTAGCCTCATTTATCTCCTTAGCATTTTATATGGGTTCTGAGTAGCATCAGTCAGAATTGAATGTATTGCTCCAGCTCAACTGGTAAGTAACATCAAGGAGAGCAGAACTCATTTCTCTGCTTTTACACACTACTCCTGTTTGTAACTTGATGAACTCACCTTATTTGCAATTGCAAGGTTGACTTATATTCAGTTTCTGAACAGTCCATCAATACAAGTACTTTTCTACAGAACTATTGCATAGCCACTTAGTTTCCTCATTTTGCATTTCTCTAGATCTGTATTATACAAGAGTGTCAAACTTTGCAATTGCCACTATGCAAAGCCCTGCTTATCTCCATTGTGTCCAAAGTAATTCACAAAACCATCAAGAGAATTCTGATGCTCTCTCTACATGTTTTCTGACTGATAATATTTTCAAATTACTTCCAGCTTTCTATCATGCCTCTTGATACACAGACTCCCAGTTCATAATAAATAAACAGTAGTTTCCTAAGTAAAGAGTTCTGAGTAGTTCTTTGGTGACCTAATTACAATTTCTATATCCTGGCTTTGCTTAAGAAAATGTTAAGCAACACTGCATTGTAATGATCAAGGTACACAAGTTGTGCTTCTTCTCTTCTATCACATGGCCTTTTATTCTGTCCGAGAGAAAATAGACTGATCTCATGTAACCTTCTCTTGACAGATCTGTGTTGGCTGTTGCTCAACTCCTGGTTAATTTTCAGGCAGTTGTGTATGGTGTGATACCTTAGAAGGGTTAGTGGTGGGCTTGGCAGTGCTTCGTTAATGGTTAGACTCGATGGTGTTACAGGTCTTTTCCAACCTAAATGATCCTATGATTCTATCTTGTGCTTTAACCATTGCACATATTTTCCAGAGCATAAAGACAGGGAGAAGAAGCTAGGTATTTGAACACAGGTTTCTTGGGTCAACTGAGAGGCTAGCACTAACTTCTTCAAAATGTTAAAGGTCCCGTGTACATTCTGGGTTGTGTCTGCTCAAAATGTGTGCATATCAGTATCTTAGGACATCCTAGAGTACCACAAAAAAGAATGGATTGTCTGTGCATAGGCCATGGAGTTCTAAAGCTGGCTAAGTCTGTAAATCCTTAGCTGTTCCTATTCCCTTCTTTAGACACAGGTGATACATAAGTGCTATATATGTATAACTAGCATGTATAATTTTGCATTTGCACTCATCATTTCTTCAAAATCTCATCTTTTAACAGTTCTGAAATAGATCCGTATCTGGGCATTTAACAGACTAGATGATTTGAATGCATTTAAGTAATATTTGTTGAGCTCCTTGCCTGTTCAAGGTCAGTTCTGACTCTTTTGCCTTTTGTTGCTGGTATTAATTGTATTAAGAACTTCAAACCAGTAGGTTCATGGAGAAGAGTCATGCAAAAAAAAAAAAAAGTTTTAACATTAGCTTTGTCTCTGTATTCTTCTAGTTTTCCCCCAGTGTTGCACAGTGGACTTTTTCTTTCATCATTTTCTTGCTTTTAATGTACTTACAGAATTATTTCTTCTGGAGTTTGATGTGTCCTTTTCCAACTGTCTCTAATTTTGGCCCATTATACCATGTTCTGCTGTGGTATTCTTGCTTAGTAAGTTGACCTCGTTTCCATTCCCTACATGCTGTGAGATCAACAGCGAGATCCTAACTGAGACAATGTGGTCTTATTGTACAATCCCCATTACTCCTTTGCAGGAGGGTTTGCACTCCATGTGGTCAACATTGTTTATTTAAAGAACTGTGACAGTTTTTTTAACTCATTTTTCACCAGCACTGTGTTCTTTAGGATTCTTGCAATTAATTCTGCATTTATGAAAGTATGCCTACTTAAATCACACTTTTACAATTCTTTTGTCATTTCTTTCATTTTTCTCTTTTTCACAAACAAGCCCAATCTTTTATATTACTATCAGTCATGAATTATCAGATCGTCATTTTGCCAGTTAAGTCAAAAAATGTCAATTGTCAGCTAAATCTTCCAAGTCCTCCTACGTACCATTTGCAGTTCTTGCATTAGTGTTCAGCCATCAAAGGCTGAAATAAATGTACCACTTCCATCACATTATCCTCTTCTTTAACCCCTCCTTTTATAAATAAACTTATTTTGGCAGTGGATCACAGAACAGGATTTATTTGAATTTGATTTGCCCATACTATTGGGCTGTGTATATAAATGCAGCCTTCAAATTTTGAAGAAATAAGCAAGGACCATGTTCCTTTCCTCCACAAAGGCTGTTTTCAATCATTGCTTACCTATTGCCATATCTCTAAACCTTCTTGGGGAATCAGCTGATGTTGAAGATGACAAAGCCATTCTGCCTATAGCAGCTATTGAACCACCACTTCATTACCAGTGTATGTCTATCGCTGCTGATAAAAATCTAAACAGATCCCTAGGTTCCATGATGATTCCTACAGCCTCCTTGTCACTTCTGATCCACTCAGTCTCACGTCTGGTGATATTCTTAGGGTGAAGGTGGAGGGACATGATGAACAGGGAAAATATTAGGTTTTGCAGGTACCATACCTACCAACATCTTCCTGAGGTTCATCACACAGTCTCTGTTGTCCTCGTTCCCTCATTTCAGATGATGTAGATAAAGTCAATACTTAAGCATAAAGCTCTCTAAAGTGTCTGCCTTCAGAATGTCAGTGACTAAAGCTGCTGCATCTTCAGATGCTTCATCTGCACTGTACAGTAATCACAGGGCAGTGGAATGCCGATGCCCAGCACTGGAGAATCAAATTTGTTAGAAATTCGTGTTACAAAACAGCAGCGATGTCTCTCTGCACACGTAAATAAAATGTAATGTTTCTTCTGTGTGATATAAATGCTCTTAAATTTTTCATTTGTAATATTTTGGAAGTTAATGCAAAAGCATCAAAATGTATTTTCTCATATCTTCAATTTTTTGTCGATAATTTCTTTTACATACCTTTGGGAAAGTATGTGAATTGTAGGATTGTTCTTCCCCTGAGATAAAATACAGAATTAGTAGCAATTTTTAGAAAGGGTATAAAAAAATGAGTGGTACTGGATCCCTCATTTGGATGAATCTTCACTTCCTTTGCTGATTTTTTGACTGCATTTGTATTTATATTTTTGGTTGATGAATTTTGGTTTTGTTTGGTATTTTTGTTGTAAGGCTGAGAAAATTGGGATGACCGGGCCTGTAAAAAAGATGGGGTAAACTTCTTTGCAGGGCCTGTTGCTGTGGGACTGAGGGGTAATGGTTTTAAACTGGAGGAAAGTTGAATCAGATTAGATATGAGGAAGAAACGTTTTTATGAAGAGGGTGGTAAAACACTGGAACAGGTTGCTCATGGAGGTGGTAGGTGCCTCATGCTGAAAACTTTCAAGGTCAGTTTGGATGAGGCACTAAGACACCTGATGGTGAGTGTGTTCCTCTGATAATTGAGCTCATTGCAGAGGGGTTGGACTAGATGACCTTTAAAATGTCCCTTCCAACTCAAACTGTTCTATGATTCTAGTCAAATGGCATGATATTCACACTTAAGTTTTCATGTAAGAAATATGGTATACTACACGAGAGCTGTGTGCAGTAGATCATTAGAAATTTTATAAATACATTAGGGGAATTTTGAATCATTTGATAAAGATATAGAAATAATAGATTGACTAATTCCTTGTCTTTCAAGATTCTAGCCAAAATCAGATAACCTGCCAGTACACTCCTATACAGTAATTTCTGTATACTTACTAAACACCAATGCGCATCTTCAAGTGCAGCTAAAAAAAATAATCCCTGCTTTGTTTTCAGAAGAGAATTTTCAGTGAAACTTGTAGGAAAATAATTGAAGTAGTTGTTCTAGAAAGGTTGCTCAGTTCATTCTGATAAGAGTGTTTGACATTTGCTTTGTAATGCAAATAGAAGCTGGGTTTTAACAGATATGTTTTGGAGTTGGTTTTTTGTTTTTTTGTTTTTTTTTTTTTTTGTTTTTTTTTTTTTTTTTTTTTTTCTTTTTCAAATACACANATAAAAAGAGGAACTTTCAAAAGCCATTGTGAATTCTGCATGAAAGTATTAATTAGAAAACATAATTCTAGCATTGTGCTTAATCAGAAAAACCCAGAATTTTAAAGCCCAACAGAATAAAACATAAATTTTCCAAGAAACGTTTGTTGTTCCAGCTCATTAACACACTGTCTCTGTTGGACTGCATTTTTTAAATACCATAAAAATTAATAGTGTATTTAAGAACTGCTTTATTGGCAAGTTTCTCCAAATTCTAATTTAAAGCTAGTGGTTAATTGTGCTGTCTCTATCATCAGAGCTTAGAGAAGTGAATACACTCCATGGCTTCAAAATGTCCACTTTAACTTGTTGATTCAGGTGAAAATGCATTCTCCAGGAGAAGTAAGAAAATATTTCAGTAGAAGTTGTTAACTAACATTGTAGAAGGATGACCTCAGTCCTTCGAAGTTCAACAGAGCTGTAAAAGATGTTAGTCTGATTTTGCATGACTAGGGTATTGAGAAAAAGCATAAAACATCTTTTTTAGTTTTGTTGTTTCTGATGGACTCTTTCAAAACAACTAGATGTAAAATTACTTGGGTTTTGTCTTTCCAACTTGTTCAAACTGATTTTCACTATGTAGAAATCTTCAAATGAACTGAAAATGTCTAAACAATTGAACTTTTTGTTAATTTAGCTTGGGCAGTAGCATCCACTTTCTGCGTAGTGCTTTATTCTTTCTATAACATTTTCAAAATTTCTTTTTAATTTGCTTTATCTCTTTGACCATTATGAGTTTCTTTAGCATTTTTGTCCTCATTCTTTTCTCTGAGCTTTTTCTGGTTGAATAAATCCTTCCTCTTCTATTCCCAGCAAACGTTTTCTTTGATCTCAAATTCCTAAGCAAGTTGGGGGAAATCACTGAGGCTGCACAACTATTCATTTCTTCCATTTTTAACATTAGTATCCATATGTATACCAAGTCTAGACAATGATGTCTACTTTCCTACATCCCACTATAATGTTTAAGCCTGAAATGTTTGTTTCATATCATGTTAAAATAGATCATTGCAAGCTTCTCCTCTAATTAATTAGCGCGTGTCCACTTTCTGTGTCATGAGATCCTCTTGTATTTAGGTTTTGGTTGTTCGAGCTGCATAAATCTCCCATGAATTATGTGGACCCATGAACATAGGTCTCTGGAAAGGCCCTTCTCTGCCAGTTCATCAGTAGCAATGACTATCATGCAGTCAGTCAGTGACTTCATGTGTAGTTTGTTGTTCTTACATTTCTTAATCTAAGCATCTTTAACATCATTTTTTCAGTCTTGCGGACATAGTTCCCCAGTATTTGTAAGCTGCTGCAGTTCACGCCAAAAGTGGTCAGTGAAGTGCGCATGCACTTTTTGATACAGGTTACAAATGGACTGTTATTCCATTGTTAGTTGACCTATAATATTTTTTTCTTCTTAGGTAGCCAATATAACTCTCCCTTTTTACTATTCTTTTGGGAGGTTGTTTCCACTTCCATTTTTTTTTACTTTTAAAGATACTTACTACTTCCCTTTTTTTTTTTTTGGTCCATAAGGACTAATGACCTTTACCCATGACCTTGCTAACATTTGTTTTCTGCTCTGAAGTTCCAGCCTGTGCTTTTTTCTCAGGTGAACTAGATCACATTTGAATTTGTTTGGACCTTTTCCTAGCATTTAGCTTGGGATTCACAGTTTCATTTTGCAACTTTGTTAAGAAATTTGCACCCAGAAACTTGGCACTTTTTTCTGAAGTATATTAGCCAACAAAAATAAAAGGTGGGGTAGCTCTTCATGCAAAGCTTGCTTTTCTCCTGTCCTTACAACAACAGGGTTACAATGAAGCTAATTCTGTTCTTTGTGTGTTCACATGGTAATATAACTTTGCAGTTATAATGCTCTTTATTTATGCAGTCTGGTGAAATAGCTCAATCACACTTGGCTGCAGTTTCAAATTATGTTTAATGCAATCTGATAGTGGATTGCTGCTGACAAGTGGCAATCTCTTTCCACCTATTGTGATACATTCCAGCTTTGCATGCAATCTAATGGAGGTATGACCTTAGAATAAGTTGCAAATTTTTTCTCATTTAACAGAAAATTATTGTCCACAAATCATTACTTTCCTATGAGATCTTTTGATCTGGCTGGTGATATGGTTACACTGTTTGTCATCAGCTGAGCCATGGAGTTTCAGGAGGTCCATGCCTGTCAGACACAGCCTGCAGTTAAATGTGGTTAAATATTATTAGAATTTAATGTCTGTATGACTCTGTTTTGCAAAACACTGCCAGGCTTAAAGAAAAAATATTGAATTTAATGAAGATTGGAGTAGAACATGTGTTGGCAAGTGAGTGTTTCCGTTTCATCTCCTTCTATGTTGAAACTTAAAGTAACTTCAACACCTTTCTTAGAGGAGCAAAGAGTTGTTTGTTTAGTAAATTGTGATTCTTTTCTTTGTGACTTTGCATCTGACCTTTCTAGAAAATTGTGTAAGTGCTGGTTTTGACCGTATACTGTTTTTTTCTTCAGGTGCAAGAGGGACTGGTATTTAAATATCCCTCTTTAATGTATTAATTGTGGAATTTAAACATTTGTGGCAAAATTCATTTGTGCAGGAAGAAGATAATATGTCATAGTAGTTTGATTTATACAATAAGTACATGTTCTTTATCGCCTTTCTCACCTCACTGGTTTTATTATCTTGCTGCTTCTGCTGCATGTTTCACTGTTGCTTTCCAGTTTTCCTCTAGTTTCAGCATTAGTCATAACCTACCTGTAATTAATATACATGTGTTCCATAACCCACACTATGAGATGTATAGAAACGTTACATATCCAACCCACTTAAATCCAACTTCTCTGACATGTTGGCAAAACAATGCCATATAGCAGGAAAGCACAGGCAGCAGTTCTGTAGGTTCATATTCTGCTGAGGAGCTCTGTACCACGCACATATTATTTTCTTACTGTAATCAAATGCCTCTAGCAATGCCAGTTTTTCAGAGTCCATGCTAATTGCTATTTCTCTGGTTACTATTTCACATCTTTCTGGTTTACTCCTCTGAGCTAATTGTGGGACAGGCTGTCAACTAGGCAATGAGTAAATTAGCAGACTTCTCAAAATAGGGCTTGTATTATCAGTGAAACACAGAGCTCCGTGAAGTAACTACATCAAAATATCATTCAGTGTTTCTGGCATGCCTGTGTCTTTCTGGCTCTTGTTTAAAAGAGGCACTGAGAACTAGGGGATATTATTTGGCTAAAACATCTGCTAATATGCTGAAAAATGTGCTGGATTTTACTGCTGGATCACAAATAGTGTTGTCAAACATTTATATCTTACTTACCTGGAAGAATGTAAAATAGTGAGAGTGTTTGTTCTAGCAACATTACCTCTGCTGCTGTTTCCTCTCTTTTTAATGTGCTAATTTTTTTTTACTGTCTATTTATTATGCTAGAGGTGGTACCCAGTGCTATATAATTACTTTCTTCAATGATTAGAATTCTTTCAGAAACAGAAATATCCTCACAAACCTGAAAATATACATTTAGTTTTGTGGTAAAAGACAGCTCAATAGTTGGATTGCTTTTAAAAATGATTGTAGAAAATACTGTGATTTTAATGTTTTCTTATCATTGAATATTTGACAGATGTAGAAAATACAAATAATTCTAATGTTCTTCCACAGATTTCTCTTTTGGTGGCTATAAAATTTTGAGCAGAGCTGTTTTCAGTTTCAATGCTGAGTTTACATCAGTTCTTTTGTTAAGGATGCCTGTCATTCATACTTTGGCCAATACAGCTTATTAGCTAACATGGGTATTAGGTTTATTTAGAAACAGCAAAGTTACTGTCTTCATTTGATTTAATTAATTTGTTTTGTACCATTTTATAGGCAGATGCACAAGTACAACAATGATCTTGATTTTTGATTGCGTACAATGCCTCTAGACATAGTCTCAAGACAGGGCTGTGATTAAAGCACATCAATCAGTCGTAAACTGAGTTATCATCAGTAACACTTATGACTGAAGGGAGCACATTGATGCAGGATTAGTTCACTTCCATTTACAGTAACGACTATCATGAAAATGCTGTTCTAGTAGTAGTCATTTTGTGTTCTTCCCACTGCCTACACTTCCCCCATTTCCCCTAATTGAAACTCTGTTTTGATGTGATCTTAGCTGACGCTGTTTCTGACACTATCTCTGCTTCCATCGGCTTATTTTCTAGATGGGGAGTGATGGAGTTTTGCGCCTCAGTAGCTCCGCTCTAAATAACGAGTTCTTTGCATATGCAGCACAAGGGTGGAAACAGCGACTGGCAGAAGGTAACTCTCTGCTTGCTCTCAGGTTTGCCCAAGGTTAATTGTTTTTATGAAGAATGTCTCTTTTTCTACATTTGAGAAATACTTTTAGAATAGGAACTGTAATAGACCAGTAATTCAGCAAAGGAGAAATTGCTGATTCCATTTTGAATTTAGAGTACATTTTTGCAGCTTGCTGTGGTAATTTATTTTGACAGTTAAAAAAAACCCAAGTATTTTCATCACTGTCAGCCTTGGAAACATGAATTCATGCAACTAAAGACTGCCAATATACCTTTGAAATACTGATGGTATATGGTAAATTAAATCTTTCTATGTCACTCTCCCTTTTGGTTTTCATTTTCATTTGGCATTGTTGGATGACTTTATCAGAAATCACTGCATGTCATCATTGTATCCACAATTTATAATTACCTGTATTAAATAATCCTTGACAACTTTTATTCAATATGTATTTGTGTTTTAGGAGAATTTACACCAGAAATGCAGATGCGCATCAGACAAGAGATTGAAAAGGAAAAGAAAACAGAACCTTGGAAAGAAAAATTCTTTGAAAGGTTTTATGGTGAAAAGTAAGTACTGAAACAAATAAAAGGATTTTTTTATCTTTTCTTTTAGGAGGAAATGAAAATATAATTCTATGCTTCACATAGCACGATCATATGCTGTAAAACTTAATAAAGCAGTTATCAAGAGCAGTCATTCCCCAGCATAAGAAGCTGTGGGTAGAATTATAGTTGTGTGCCTGCACTTGCATTACAATTGGATTTTTAAAGAGTCATAACTCATCCATAAAAATTCATTCCAAAGAGAGCTTAAGACACAAGCATGTAAATATTTTTAATTATCTTTTAAAAGATAGCATTAGGGCAATTTCTTCCTCCTGCAAAATATAAATGCAGCTTCCACAGATGAGAAGGCCAGTAGCAATGTTTCTGTAATGTGTTTTGTTTTATTTTTTCTAAGCTAGTTGAAAAGATACTAAAATATAATAGAGTTTTTTATTTTTTGACTGAGATGGCCCATTGGCCTCAGAAGTATATATGACGTACAAGAAATATTAGCTAGAGACAAACAAGAGTGACAACGACTAATCTAATCTTAGAAGTGAGATGCCAAGCATAAATAAATACCTTTAACTGACTAAAATTAAATACAGTATCACTCCAGGTGCACAATTGGGATGAGTCAGCACAATTTCATTGATGATGATGATACAGAGATAGTGTTCTTCAGCAGCTGAAGCTGCAGTGCTTATCTTCATGTTTTTTAATAAACAAAATTTAAGGAGACTTACGTCTTCTTAAATTCCAAGAATTTTCCTTTTAGAAATTATTTTTAAAAGTTAATTCATCAATACTTAGAATTATACCTCTGTTTTTAAAAATACTAAGACTGTATTATAAAGTATTAACTAGCTATCTAAAAATTACTGATTTTTTCTTTTTATTTTAAAGTATTTTTTAGTTATATCACAGAACCACTGAATGGGTAAGGTTGGAAGGGACCACAGTTGCTCATGCAATCCAAGCTCCCTGCTCAAACAGAGTCATCCTTGAGTATGTGGCATGGGATTGCATTCAGGCAGTTTTCCAGTGAGGGAGAGTCCACACCATCTCTGGGCAATCTATTTCAGTGCTTAGTCACTGCACAGTGAAGTCCTTCCTCACATTCAGGTGGAATTTCCTGTGCCTCAGTTTCTGTCTGTTGCCTCTTGTCCAATCGCCTGGCACCACAGAGAAGAGCCTGGCTCCATCCTCTTGACACGCTCCCTTTAGGTACTTAGAGAAATTGATGAGGTCTCCTTTCAGTTGCCTCAAGACTGAGCAGGCCCAGATTCCTCAGGCTGGACTCCTAAGAGAGATGCTCCAGCCCCTTAATCATCTTTGTTGCCCTTTAATGGACCATCTCTAGAAGCTCCATGTCTCTCTTGTACCAAGGAGGCAGACTGGACGCAGCACTACACCTGCGGCCTCACCGGGGCACAGCAGAGAGGCAAGATCATCTCCCTCAACCTGCTGGAATGCTGTTCCTAATGCCTCCAGGACGCCGTTGGCTGTCTTGGCCACCAGGGCACCCTGTTGGCTTATGGACAGCTCATTGTCCACCAGGACCCCCATGTCCTTCTCTGTAAAGCTGCTTCCCAGCAGGTCAGCCACCAGCCTGTGCTGGTGCCTGGAGTTATTCCTCCCCAAGTGCAGGACCCTGCACTTGCCTTTGCTGAGTTTCAGATAGTTTTCTGCCTGTCTCTCCCACCTGTCAAGCTCCCTCTGAAGGGCTGCACAGGCTCTGGTGCATCAACCACTTGTCCCAGCTTTGTGTTGTCAGTGAACCTGCTGAGGAGGCATCTACCCATTCATCCAAGTCATGGATGAGTAAGTTAAACAATATTGGGCCCAGTATTGAACCTTGGGGGACACCACTAATGACAGGCCTCCAAATAACACCCTGTGCCACTTATTACAACCCGCTGGGATCTGCCATTTAGTCAGTTCTCAATCTACCTCACTGTTTACTCAATCAAATGTATGCATAATACTTAGCAGAAAAATCCTTCAATGAAAACCATCATTACATAAGTTGTCTTACTTTTCTGTCAGATGTTTCTCACTTAAGGGCACAGGGAACCCTTCATATAACTGATTATCTTAAAGATTAACTAAAATGTTTCTGCAGTAAGAGTGCTACTTCTCACAATCTGCTGCCTTGGACCATTGGGAAATGTAGTGAAAACGAGGCAAGAAATGGACTGATCCATTTTATTTTTTTTTTTTTTCACACTTGATAGATGCTTTCCCCCAGTGTATTTTTTCTACAGCACCTTACCTTTATATGTAATGGAAATTCTAGGCTCCTAATGTGTCAGACTGTCTTATTGTACAGTGCTTAATTTCTTAGTAAGCAGCATTGGGACTTCAGTTTAGTCCAGGTGTTGATCCTTTTAGTATCAAAAATACTAGTTAGGTTTTCAGAAAAAGAGCATAATGGCTTTTCATTATGCATGTCAAGAGAAGAGTCCGTGACTAACCTTTCATGGAGGTAAGGGCTGTGTAAGATACTGGTATAGGGCCTCCCAAAAGAAGTAGTTTATTACCAGAAATGCAGGAGTTCCTCTGTCAAAAATGACTGTCACATGCGCAGAGAATGATGCTTGTAATTCTGCAGAGCCAGCAGTCCTGCTGTGCTGGCTGAATGCACCATAGTGCTTGGCAGATAATTGCTCAGTCTGTGATGATACATGTCATTTGGTTTCATAGGGTTCTGACATCAGCATTGTTATGCAAAATGTCATATTCCACATAATTTCCATTTTGACTGAAGTATTGAATCTGGTCCCCTCTGCCCTTTCCCCTGCTTGCATTGTCTCACTTGCATTCTTCTGCACGGCTGTTATGTAGGCAGATGTACTTTGCTGACTTAAGTACTTTTCCTCATTGTTTACTGACTGAATGGTAGCTTTTGCTGTAGATTTCACCTTGTGTTCGTTTATGGGGCAATCCTGTGCAGGGGCAGGAGTTGAACTCAGTGATCTTGTGGATCCTTTTCAACTCAGGATATCCTGGGACTCTGTGATTCTCTTACCTTCTTTCACTTTGGTTTTTAAACCAGCTTTCAGAATGATTTGTGTTTGTCTCTTTTCAGCTGTGTTGATTTGACTGAACTAGCAGAATTTGTAAGCTTGCCTGAGCTATTTCTCACATGTGCTGTCTGCAAAATAAATGTCTTGCAGGCTAACTTACTCACTTTACAATCAGAGTAGTATTTTTGCTCTGACTTAACTGAATTTGATCTTCAAATATTCCATAATTAAATTCAAGTTTCACCTTCTGCTTTGAGAAGGACCATTAATAGATGCAGAATCTCTGTAAACATTTTTATACACTCCCCAGTTGATGGCAATCAAAGACTTCAGAGTGCTTTTTCCCTGTTAGCTCTAAGCATTGTGACATAGTTCGTCATACACACACACAAACATACACTTATACATTGATTAGAAGGTATGAACTAAAACTACTTTATTTAAAAGTCTGACTTTATTATATAGTATCTCTACAAAGGCTAGGGATTGGGAGAGAAGGTCGACACCTCTCCCCATCCTATTGGTCAAGACAACTGTCTATTAGCTGTCCATATCTCTAAGACAAAGAATGAAAACTACCTTGAAGTTATGATAAATATTTGCTGGTGTTTACAGACCAGAGCGTGAGAAAGACCCAAAACATGAAACTGTGAAACAGAAGAGAAGGCTGAAAAAATCAGGGCAACAGCATTGCATCTTGTGTTCGCTCTTATTGGTACCCGGACTGTTTATCGTGGCACTGTCAGTTGCAGTTTACTTCCATCCATTTTTGTTCTTTTTTCACTTCCTCATGTTTGTTCGTTTTTCCTCTCTCTGACTTTCTTCAAAATACAAAATCTTATTCTGCAGTCATTTGTCTGGGATCAGCTGATGCATGTTTCTTGAAATCCACATTCTTCTGGCTTGTTGCCCCAAGATGGCAAGGGCTATACTCTATTATGTCAATATATTATTTCTTTTCGCACTTTTGAGAGTTGCACGTCGGGATAGTACTAGCAGCTAGATAAAAGCTTTAATTTTGTATAGACCTCCTCCGAATTTTATTGCTGATTTAATCCTTTTCTTACTTAGTTTTTTTTTTCCCCAGTACTACTTATCACAACACTAGAATATCACCATTCACAAAGCTCCTTGAGTAGCTTTTTGGGGTTTTTTATTGGATGACTGAATGCCCCTACTTTACCAGTTGAATCCTGCCCTTAGCAAGTTCATTGAAATCTGCTTGATGCTGCCCTCATGTTTTTGTGCTGTTTTGCAAACTTTGGTTGTCTTTTCCTCTACGGGAGAAGACAGATCATCAGTTTATTTTGCAATCTGAGATTATCTTAAACATGCTGATCTTGAGCCTTCTTCTTTAGAAAACCTTTTTCTTCACTTTAATTTCTTCTTGAACATACTAGTATTTCCAACACTGAAAAAAAAAATTAAGATTCAGTACGTGTTCTGCTGGCCCTTACAGTTCTTATCTTCAATATGTTGTGAAGAATGTGTGTATTTGTGTAGAGTCCATGTGACAGTTTCATTCACCTTTATCCTGTCCTTCATTCCGTTGCTCATTTTCAATCCATAAAGATAACCATCAAACAATAGCTTTTCATTATGTAACCCAGCTAGAGAAAATAGACCATTGATTCAATTTTCAGTAATGGAGTGGATGTGTTTCCCCTTCTCATTTTCCTAAGATAACTTTGGCTCCTTAACACAAGAAATTTTAGAGGAAGTCACTCACCAAAACCTTGGTAAACTAAACTTTATTCACCTAAACTTATAACCTAAACTTATTCTGTATGGGGAACTTGCAGTCTATACAAAAGGGAGACATATCTTCTGAAGTGCATTCAGTGGGGGAATTGTGAATTTGCTGTTCTGAATTGCTATCTAGAGGATCCTTCCTCGACGTACTGATGACATAGGGAGACTTTATTCATTATTAGTGTCTAGTAGTAGGCAATACTAATAATTAAGTGTGCTTTTTGGGATGCCAGTTCCAGACTGGGTTGGTTTGGGTTTGTTTTTTTGGGTTTTTTTTTGTTTTGTTTTTTTGGGGTTTTTTTTGGTGTTTACAGCTCTCACTGTAATACACCTGTTCAGTATTTTTAAAATGCACAACCGCATATTTTGGTTTTTGACATGTTCCATACTTTCATATGAATAGGCCTTTGTATCTCTGTAACCTCTAGCTATACACTGACAAGCAATTTTGCATCCATAGCTTCTGAATATCTTTTATGCTTGCTTGTTTCCATTGTATTCTTTATTTTCTGATTAAAATGATTACAGAGATCTGTTTAGTAGATTAGAAGATCCCTAAGACCATGAAATTTCTTTTAAGGCCTCCCTCCAAGCTTTTCTATATTTTCTACTATTATGGAATTGCTGAGGCATAAAGTCTGCTTGGGAAATCTTGCTAAAGATGTTGTCTGTATTCCCACTGGCCTTAGAATGAAATGAGGATGTCAGAGCACATACATTTTTTAAAAAACCTCTTTTTTTGTCATCTCTTGGCCTTAGTTTTGTTTTGGGTTTTTTTTGTGGATTTTTTTTTAATTCTGCTGAAGTAACAAAACTTTATTTAAACTAGTATTTTCAGGATCAAAGGTAAGAAAATCTTCAGAAGCATGCATCGTATACATGGTTCCTTTGCACTTCATCCCTGAGAATGAATGCATAGATTGTAAATATGTACTTTTGAGTTCCTTGAGAATGTTAAACTTCTGTCATATTGCTGGCTGTGTTGACCCTAAAAGCAGGTGAAGGAGGGAAAAAGGATTTCCTTTAGAACAGTTCCTGCTAGAAGATGCAGTTGTGTATTTCTGCTGCAATGGATGCTGTACCAGTGTTGCAACATTGTGCTGGTATTTAAAAAAGCAAAACAAAAGAAACCACAGGAATGTAAACTGAGAGATTACTTACATTAAAAATGTTCATGGTTTTACCACTTGTAAGAAAATCTTAATAAGTTAGGTTTCCAAAATACACAAAACTATATTAATTAAAAAGCCACTCTTTTAGGCTAGAAAATATGTATTTTTGGAAATAAAAAATGTGAGTGAGAAAGGTTAGCCTATTTCCTTATCCTTAACGAGATGGAAATAACTATTTTAATTTCTGTTTTTCTTTAGGTTGGGAATGTCAAGAGGAGAATCAATGAAGCTCACTGCAGTGCAGAGCAATGATGAAGGTGAAAGCAATTCTTTGTGCGGATCTTCTGGCACACCTGGTCCTTCTAAGCAAGCAACCTTTGAGGATCAAGAGGAGAAAGGTGCTAAAGTTCCACCTTTACCAGAGAGAGATTATAGTCCATCTCATTCTAGTATGGAACAGCTTCCTGTCAAGGATCTAACAGCAGATTCTGAGGATATACTGATACCTGAAGAATCAGTCATTCAGGAGGAAATTGCTGAAGAGGTTGAGACAAGTATTTGTGAATGCCAAGAGGAGAACCATAAGCCAGAAAATGAGTTTTCTGAGGACTCTGTAAGTCCAGCTGGCACAAATGAGGAAACAGAGGCAGCACAGCTTGCAGACAGCACTGAGTCCTGTGTCATGATGAATGATGTAACTGATACTGTATCTCGCATTGAAATTAAAGTAGAGTTGAAATCAGAATGCCCTCAGGAGGAGATGTCAGTTGTGATAGATCAGCTGGAGGATTGCATATCACCAGCACAATCAGCTTCATCCACCAACTCAGTCAACGGTTCAGCTGAGAAGGATTCAGAGTCTGCAAAAGAGCTAATTTTGCCAGAAATGCAAAGTGCTGCTCTGGAAGGCTCCTTGTTCACTGGTGGAGGCATTGCAGTGGATGTGGAGCTTCATAGTGACCCTGAGGAACAACTGTCTGAGAATGCTTGTATTTCTGAAACTTCCTTTTCCTCTGGAAGTCCAGAAGTTTGTATTGCCTCTCCTGGAGGAGACACTCAGTCAACTTCAGAGGAACCATGTACCCCAGCATCTCTTGAAACAGCTTGCTCATCTGAAGTGTCCAGTTCTGAAAACACTGAAAGTGATATTCAGCAAAAGGCCAGTGATGAAAACTTGCACACACCTTTAATGTCGGAAATCTCTCCGATGTCCACCTCACCTGTAACCTCAGAAGCATCTTTGATGTCAAATTTACCTTTAACATCAGAGGCATCACCAGCTTCTAATTTACCTTTAACATCAGAAACATCTCCAATGTCTGATTTGCCTTTAACATCGGAAACATCTTCAGTATCTTCTGTTCTTTTAACTTCTGAAACATTTGTGACAAATAGTTTGCCTCTTCCTTCAGAGATATCTCCAGTTTCTAATTCCTCAAGCAGTGAAAGACTTACTCTGCAACAAAGGAAATCACCATGTTTGTTGGAAGACTCCCTTCCCACTCTGAAAGAGGAAAGCTCTGTCATTCCTAAGATAGTTCAAGAAGAGAATCTTGTTCAGCCAAAACAACTTCAGAGTGCCCCCGAAAGTATGAAAGTTGGTTCACTAACAATTATACCTGATACTTCAGTGTTGGAAGAGTCCAAAAGCAAAAATCTCAGTCATCAGCCATGTAAGTCACATTCTGAAATTGAGAAATCCTACATTGCATCCATCCCAGAACACACTCCTCCAGAGGTGATCAAAAATAAAAATCACAGTGTTCAGCAAAGAGGTGACAAGAAAGGTACACTCTTGCCCTCAGAGCTATCTGTCTTATCAGAAGGATCACTTGGCAAAAATATCGAATTACTTCCATCAAAGCCACACGATAAACTATATACCTCATCTCTAGAGAAAGCTGCATTCTCTGAAGTGTGCAGAAGTAAATCTCATAAGCTAACAGGCAGCGCCCAAAGTCGTCTAGAGAGTTCACATTCTTCCAAGTCTTTAGAATCCACAAAATCACCAGAAGCAAGAAGTGAAAGTAGAGACCCAGAGATCCCAAAGAGGAAAACAGCAGAACAGCATGGTTTCGGAATCTGCAAAGAGAAGAGAGCTAGAATAGATGATGATCTGCCTAATCGTAATGCTTCATCAACAAGTCCATCTGATAAAGAACAGCCACCTAGAGAGGAACCCCGAGTTCCACCCCTTAAGGTAAAGTAATGAATGAACATGGTAGCTTGGAAACAAAAAGTTTATTATGTCCCTCTATGAAATGCATACAGGCAAACTGCATGGTGTATTTTTTTGGGATGTATAAGGGCTGTTAGTATCGATGATGTTACTTTACTATTACTTTTCCACCATGCCAAATTTCTTCTGATACAGATATATCTATGGTTATTTGGTAGAGGTCTTTGCTAAAAAATTGATTTTGTGTGTGGGAGAGCTCTCCAGGATCCATGGCTTAATCTAATTCAAGATCTTCCCTATCAATCACATGCAGCACTTGTTTTTCTAATTGCCCGTCTGTATTCTGTGCTTGTTCTTCTGTGGATGTCTTCTCCAGCAAGCATGACTAATAAATGTTATCATAACCAGCACTTAGAAAAACAACCAGTGCCTTAATCCAGCAAGAGAACCAAGAGTCAGAATAGTTGATGATCCTTTTGCAAGCCCAAGGCTTGGGATAGGCTGAAATATAAGATTTCCCTGTAGAATTAACTGGAAACAGAGACCTATTGGGGGACTTTTTTGATTTATATATGTATAGATATCTTTGTTAATAGCAAAGCAAAAGGTAAAAAAAATGCACACCTAAGCAAACACTTTTATGTGTATTATTCTGCTATGTAAGAAAGTATATTTCAGTTGAAAAGGGTTTTTTTCATAACAGAGTTCTGTAGATTCTGTTATATATAGACTCAGTGTTTTGACCCTTTTAATTTCATACTTGATGACATCAGCCAAGTTTAAGATCCAATTTACTTCATTTAAGCTATTAGCTTTGCAATACTAGTTCCTGATTATTCAGAAATGCCCTTTTCTGCATTTATTTTTAACTGCGGCAGTCACTGAACATTGTTAATATGGCTGGGAGGGCAAATAGACTAACTGCTTTAATCACTAGTGCAGAAGCATATTTCAGCTAATTTATTTTTAAGAGCAGTGATGCAATTGGAAGTTAGCCCGTTCTGAGTTTAGTGATATTCTTTCATATTTGGAAGGTGTCTATCTAACCTAATAAATTCTAATAACCCTCTAAGCATAAAGGAAAACAGATCACTAGTGAATAGAAAAAGGTCATTAATAATAATTTAAAAAAATAACCAAGCACTTAGAGCTCTAGGAGTTCTGGTAATGCAAAGTGGAAACTGAAAAGGGTTGCTGCTGAAACTGAAAACAGAATGTTTTGAAGAATTGTGGGCAGTCAATTCTAGTATGCTTTTTGTGTAACAAATATTTGGCTCTTGTATCATCTCACCAACAATCCCCTTCTTTTGTAATTAAAGGAGGAAAATATAAACCCGCTCTAAGACATTCTGCTCTATGGCTATCACTTCCCATCATATCTTACGACTACTTTTTCTACACATACTACCTAGTTTTCTTCTCAGTTCCTTTCAGAAGATAAGTCATAGCATTAACCGCTAAGTCCTATTTCTAGGAACAGCCAGTAGACATATATTCATTTTAGGAAATGGAAGTTATTTTTTCCAACCATGGGGTATCCTGAGAGAGTGTATGAGTTACAAAGTGGTTCCAAGAGTCTTTATCCTGAAAAATGATATGCCTAATTGGAAACATCCTAATAATTCCAGTGACTTTACAGGTTATTATTTTGCTTAAAGTGCTAGGTATTTAAATTTTTAATATTTGTGGGCTTATTATTTATAGTCTTGAGGATTTAATTTTTGAAGTGCAGTAATGTAAAGAGCTATTCAGGGATGTACTAAAATCAGTCTCTTAAAAATGCAAGTGAGGAAAGGCATATCCTTTAGTGACTCACTTCTTTTACACTTCTTAAATCTTCCATCATGGAAGCTGGAAAACAGGCTCAGTGGAGATACCACTACATCCTATCTAATGACAAGATTTGTTGTCTGGTTTATAAGCAAAACACAGGCTGTTCCTGATATCATAATCACTGGTCATCAAGGAGAAAGGCACTACATGATCATTACTTTCTCACGTGTTTGCAGGAAGGGGTTGCTTGCAGGTTCTTGTCCAGTATCACTGCATGAGGCTTGCTGAGCATCTCAGGTAGATGTGCTGAATATAAAACAGGTCTGACAAATTGTATATGATAAGGATCATGTTGTTGTCCAGTTCAATCTTTCTTCCTGTCAGAAGGATCAGTGTGAGTAGGCTAATACAGGTGTCAGTTATTCACACTGGAGGATGATAAAATATTGAAGCATAAATATCATTAAGATTTAGCGATTTTCTGTCCACCTGCACTGAACAGTAATTCCTTTCATTACCTTTCTCTGACGCTTAAAGAGACAGCTGATTATTTTAGTGAGTTGATGATCTCATTAAAATTTACTATATTTTTTTTCCTTTTTTCTTCCTTTAGATTCAGCTTTCAAAAGTTGGACCACCTTTTATCATCAAGAGCCAACCTGTTTCTAAACCAGAACCTCGAGTTTCCCCAAGTACATCCGTCAGCAGTGGGAGAAACACTGGGGCTAGAACTCTGGCAGATATCAAAGCAAGAGCTCAGCAAGCAAGAGCCCAAAGAGAAGCTGCAGCTGCAGCAGCCGTGGCAGCAGCTGCCAGCATAGTCTCTGGCGCAATGGGGACCCCATGCGAAGGTGGAAAGACAAGAACGCTGGCACACATCAAGGAGCAAACAAAGGCCAAGCTATTTGCAAAGCATCAAGCCCGAGCTCATTTACTCCAGACTAATAAAGAATCAAAGTCACAGTTCAGCTCAAAGGAAAGTAGTGCCTCATCTCTGGAGATACCGACGACTACTGACACAAAGATTGAAGGTTCTACTGGTGTCATTATAGTTAATCCTAACTGCAGGTCCCCTAGCAACAAGTCTTCTCATCACCGTGAGACCACCACTTTATTGCAGCAGTCCCTTAACACAGCTACATTACCAGAAACTGCTACTGAGATATCTGTGCACAGTTCTGACGAAAATATACCTGTGCCACAATTGTGTGAGAAAATTATTTCATCTACCTCTACTGAAAGTAACAGTGTGCCAGTGCTTTTTAATAAAAGTTCAGTCTCTGTGTGTGTTTGCAGCACTGCTATGTCTGGAGCAATTAAAGAACTTTCTTTTGCAAGTTCTGTTGATAAATCCTCTGTGTTAATGTCTGTTGACAGCGCAAACACAGCAATTTCAGCCTGTAATATAAATATGCTGAAAACCGTCCAGGGGACTGATACTCCTTGCATAACTGTTGGACCAAAATGTATTGATAACAGTAATGTACCAGTCTCCATAGACAACACAGTCTTATCAAATGCCATCGATGACAAAAGGTTGCCAGTACCCAGTAGCAATGTGAATAATGCAGTCTCCGGTCATTATGCCACTGTGCCAGCTTCATCTATTGCAAGTAACTTGCCAAATCATCTCTCTGGTAGTTCTGTACTGATTCCCCCAGTGGGGACTACCAACAGATTTCCTTCTGATAAGATAGCCATAACTGGGTGTAGCGAGCAGAGCACCATCTCCATCCACACTACCGTCAGGTCAGCTTTAAGTTGCAGTGAGGCCCTTGCAGCAGCAGATTCTGTTGCAAGGCCACCCATTTCAATGTTTACTGGTAACATGGTGACACTAAGCTCTTACGATAACACTACTAAAGTGAATGCTGATCTCTTAGAAAAAAGCTCTGGAGCACGAAACCGGATGGATCTCTCTGGTAAATCTCATCCACTGAGCTTTACACAAACTGCCATGAATAGGTCTATACCTTGTAAAGTCATTGTAGACCACACTACGAACCAGAATTCCAGTCTGTCGCTTCCTTCTTCTATTGAAAATGCAGAGAACAGCATTGACCTGCAGAGCAGACCTGTAAGGACAGAGGCTGCCTTACAAAGTATAGCCTGTCCTCAGGTGTCTGTCATAAGCAGGCCTGAAGTGGTCACTAGTGAAAACCTTGAGCACAGTTCCAGCTTTATCGCCATTACAGCAAAGCAAGACAGCAGAAACTTGCAGGCAGGTTGTTCAAGTCTTCGAGAAGTGCCTCTTGCTCCTCAAGATAAGTTAATTGAGGTGGTTACTACGGGCCAAGGCTTTGCTGAGCAACTAAGAGGTCCTTCAGCATTGAAAAATGAAGCCAATGCTGCCTGTACCAATCAATACAACACTAACAATAGAATTTGTTGGCGTGATGAGGAGGCAATGAATACTGACCAGCCAGTAGTCAGCCATCTTCCCTCTGGTAAGCATAAGGAATACGCAGAGCAAAACTGCTTGAAAAATGTCAAAAGCGAACCTTCCAGTTATACACAAATGTCAGAACAGCAATCCAGGAATCTTTTGACAAGCATTGCTGTTCCTGTTAAATCGGAAACTAATGAGTCTGACAAGTGCTTCAGGATGGACACTGAGGATTTTACTGAAATGCCTGCCCAGACTGCAGAAATAGCCACCACGAGTGTGCAGCCACCACAGACTTCCAAGACATCCATCGCGGACTCCATGGAAGACTCCCTGTCCCTTACAACGGAAACCCTAAAGAGAGTTACTAGTGCTGGGGGCTCTAGCTGTCGCTTGTCGTCAGTGGAGGCCAACAATCCCTTAGTGACACAGTTACTGCAAGGCAATCTGCCTTTAGAAAAAGTGCTGCCGCAGCCGAGATCAGGAGCCAAACTAGAAATCAACAAGCTTCCCTTGCCTTTGCAAACTACCTCAGTATGTAAAACAGTAGTGGCCGAGAGAAATATTGTTGAACATGCTTCCAACGCTAATCCAGATGGTAAAGGATTTACAGCAGGCAGCATAGCCCCGCTACAAATCAGAAAGCGTGAAAACCATCCGAAAAAGAGGATGGCCAGGACTATAGGGGAACATGCTCAAATTAAATGTGAGCCTGGGAAGGTGTCAATGGACACAGATGTTAAAGTGGCTCCCTGTGTAATTAGTTCCAGCATGAATCAGCTAGGGCACGGACAGCCATTTAAGCAGGAGTGGCTTAACAAACACCCCATTCAGAGCCGAATCGCTCACAGCCCAGAGATCAAGCAGCAGAAGAGACCGTTGCCTTCATGCAGTTTCCAGCAGAGCTTATTTCACGTTGATAAAAATGGCAGCTTTCACGCAGAAGCCAGTACCTCACATAGACAGCATTTTTACCAAATGTCCATGGCTGCAAGAGGCCCCATTCCTACGGCAGCTTTGTTGCAAACTACTTCAAAAGGCCCACCTGGCTGCAACACATTTGCTTTTAGCAGACACCTGGAACAGAAGGGTCTGGGAGACGTGAATATTTCTACAGCAGCTCACCAGCTGAGGCTAGGAAGTATCTTTTCCCCTAATATTCAAATTAAGGAAGGTGATGACATTGCCAGTGCCTCTCAAACTCTGCAGAGTAAAACATTAGTGCATCCCCCTGCTCCGCCTCTGCCCCTGCCACCTCCTCCCCCTCCTCACCCAAATGCAGAAGTCCCCTCTGATCAAAAACAACCGACAGTTACTATGGAAACCACTAAAAGACTTAGTTGGCCTCAGCCAGCCAGCATCTGTAGCAATATAAAATCTGAACCTATTTCTTTTGAGGAAGGTTTAAGCAGCAGCTGCGAACTGGGCATGAAACAAGCTTCCTATGATCAGAACGAAGTGAAAGAACAGTTAAAAGCGTTTGCATTAAAAAATGCAGATTTCTCTTCCTATTTACTTTCTGAGCCACAGAAGCCTTTTACCCAACTTGCTGCTCAGAAAATACAGACGCAGCACCCACAGCAGCAGCAGCAGCAGCAGCTCTGTGGAAATTATCCAACAATACACTTTGGTAGCACAAGTTTCAAAAGGGCAGCATCTGCAATTGAGAAATCGATTGGGATTTTAGGAAGCGGTTCAAACACTGCCACAGGCCTGTCTAACCAGAACGCGCAGATCCCGGTTCAGAAATTTGCTGACAGCAGCAACGCCGATGAGCTGGAACTGAAATGCTCCTGCAGGCTGAAAGCCATGATCGTGTGCAAAGGCTGCGGAGCCTTCTGTCATGATGACTGCATAGGGCCTTCCAAACTGTGTGTAGCTTGTCTGGTGGTGCGGTAGGAACTGAGTCAAAGATGCAGTATCCCTTATCAGCATGGGAGAGCAGGACAAAGCAACAGAGAAATTGGAACAGTTTTGGCCACTAATGGTTTGCAATTAATGGATTGATTTTTTTTTTTTTAACTTTTTTTTTTTCCCTTCTACATGGTGCTTTCAGAACTTAGTTATTCTGCCTGAGTGCCATTTCTTGGGAAGAAGAGGAAACCTGTAGAAGTAGTGTTAAAAAAAAGAAGATAGCCTTGTTACTGAAGCATCTATGAGCTGTCTTGCTGTGCTAGGAAAAAAAAAAAAAAGAAAAAATGCATTAATGCATGTCATTCATAGCTTCTATTTATTTGCACAAAGTGCAGCACATTTTTTCTCCACTGTTTGATAGTTGATAGGAGCTGCAGGTTAAAGATCAGTGGAAGAATAGCACTGTAAGAAGTGAAGTAACTATGCAGAATGAATAACACACTGTAGCAACTGGTGTGAGTGGGGTAGTGGCAAGGTGCAAGGTGCCAACCATCGTAGCTTCTAAGTCAGTTTGCAGTCTTTCTGCTGACAAGATTGTTTTCTTCAATTGACTTTCACTACCTAGGGCTAAAATATAGTCACTTCACCTAACGAAATTTAAAAAAGGAATTTGGATTGTTAGAGAAGTTTCCTTATGTGCCTGCCAGGGACTGTGGAACTCAAATCTTACTCATCATCTCTTCTTTGTTGATTCCTTGAGAAAGATTTGTATATATGAGGAGTTAGTAGGACCAACACTGGAAACACATTGGCTTCAGTGGAGTCTGGAGAAAGTAACTTCTCTGCTGGAGATTAGAAACCTTTTTTCTCTTCCTGTTTCTCACTCAAATGGTCTTTATTTGTATTTGTATTTCTCTAATCTGTCCACTAGGTTTGTCAGTCCCAAATATACATAAAAATAAGGTCAGACATAGGTCACTGGTTCTCAAGGTTGTAGCCTTTCTGTGGCCTAAAAATGATGCATTCTTCTGATGAATGAATAAGGAAAGATTTTAATTGCATATGGGTTGAATGTTGGCTTATAATTTCTTTTTCCTTTTATGTGAGTTACTCTATTTAAATAATGTCTGAGAGTTGTGCCATTTAAAGTAATTCTTAGAAGTACTTACAACACCAACTTCTCTTTTTCTCAAAGGAAGTCAGACCCCTTTTAGAAATTTGGAAGCAAAATGTATTTTTAAAAGGGATACTGCATCTTTAAAGTAACCTTCAGTAGTTATCCAGTACTGTATTTACATTCAGGACTATAGCTGCATTCCAGATGTGCTAGCCACCATAACAGCAGAAAAGAAAAACAGTGATTTTGGGAGTCCTATCCACCTAAAGGAAAATATTATAGAGGGGTAAAGCACATGCAGTTGCTGGGGAGGTGAAAACACCTTGGGTTTTTTTTACTCCCACTTCAAGAACACAACATGTGGAGTTCAAGTCATCCATCTGCCAATATGTGGTTGGCCAAATGTCAGTATCAAGAGAAACATTTTTTTTTACCATCACAGTAGAACCTCACTAATCCGAGAACCTTACAGCCTGCCCAAGAAAACTGATTTTCCTTGCACACATTTAAGAGAGCAGTGTAGTAGGAATGTGTGAGATGTAAGACTGCTTGGTTTCATCATGCAGTGAACTGTTGCATTCTGAAGTACTAATGTGAATGATAGAGCTATATTAGGAAATGAAAGGTATGCTATATTTTAGAGCATACTTTTTTAATCTGATCTTTGTGTGTGTGCTTTTCATCAGCTGTAACTGGTCTCCCTGACTCCAGGGCATATTAGTGAGGTTCTGCTGAATGAAGGAACCATATTTATTTTCTTGCGGGACCATTTTCACAAACATGATAAATGCCGTTTGTTGTCTTAAAAGTGAGCTGGAATATCTACAGCATACATTCCTGTCATAGGAAGCTCTATGGTGCACCTTGATGTTCTCTTTTATTGTAATTAGCAACATATCAATATTATTTTTGACACTGTGTGGTACAAAGGCCATTTGTAATAACTTAACAAATTTGTTGCTGATACAATAATATATTTTTTTTCTATACAAAAGTGCTCCTTAATATGTCATGTGAACTTAGGAATGGCTTCTCAGCACTTTCGGGTCTTCTGGTAGGAAAACAAGCCAGCCAAGCAAAAACCTAAAAGTAACCAAGTGAAAATTAGTATCTTCTGTTATGCCAGCTGCTGGTGAAACTGCAACTGGGTAATACTCATGAGTAAGCATGAGTGTAGTCAGTTAATGTATAACAGATTCATAGTTGAGGAGCCTTTGTATTGGAATTGTATTGCATTGTATTTATACTTGGTAGAGCTAGGATCTTCTATTTAAAAAAAAAAAAAAAAAAGGAAAAAGAAAAAGAGAGCTACCAGTTTTAGACTTCTGTTTACCTATGTTTATATAAGCCTGCTGGGAATCCTTATTTCTAGCTCAGGTTTTCCTGTCCACAGCACATAAGTCAATATTTGTATGTACTTGCATCTGGAAATAGTTCTTGTATTGACTGATATAATACAGAAATAAATTCCCGCGACAACATAGTTTTCCTTTGTTTGAAGGGTAAGAGTGTGACTAACGTGGTAGGTCACTCATTCATGTCATATTGTCATTTTTGTATCAGGATTGTAACTTGCATGTGTGAGGTCATGATAAAGTGTATTTAAAATGGCATTAGACTGGATGGTGCTATGTTACATTACACGACTGACCAAACTCTTCCATAGTGCAGTTCCACTCCTTTCATTTTTGAGTCATTGGAGTTGCACCAGGAATAAATTCGAGCAATTAGGTAGCAACAATGGTGGAGTGTTGTTATGGATTAGGTTTAAGGTATGAAAATACTCAAAAGCAACCGCGGTGATGTAAGAGCCTGATTGAATCCTAGCATGACTGAAAACTGTACGTGGATTTTGGTATCACACAAATGCCTAGAGGAGAGCGACCTTAGGCCTTTGGTAAGAACCCAGTTACATTTAGATGTTAATTTTTAATTACTCCTTTTTATGTTGTTATTTGATTGTTCAGGTTTCAGGCTCAATGTCATTGTGTTTTCTAATTACCATGCTGTTTGCACCGTGGGTTGTTAATAGTTTATGCACTGAAAAGTGGTGAAAGAATTACTTAAGAACACACTGCTCTGTGTTTGTGTGTACGTACGTATGTGTCCCAGTGTCCAGCATGTATCATTTACTTTTTTTTTTTTTTTTAAATCTCCAAAATTGTCCCCCTACTCCTTCCCCTGGAGCAGCACTTTTGGGTGAGAGGGAGAAACCCTTTTTCTTTCCTCCCTCTATATTATTTTAATTGCATACCTGTAAGATATGCAGATAACGTTAGGGCATTTGCAGTGAGCGTGTTTGTGTGTTTCTGTTCTGAAATAATTTTCCAAGCAGAAACTTCCCTTGAAATAATGTTTAAAAAAATAATTAAGAAATGGTGAACTGGATGCTCCCTGTTGGCATTCTATTTATCTGCTGAGATCTAGTACATGAAATAGCATTTAAAAGACAAAAATAAAGGTTGAGCCATAAAGCAAAAGGTATATTCTCTGTACTATAGACTTTCTTCTTGAGGGTGGTGCATGTTGTCAGGGTAAGCTACAGAAGGTGCAGATGGTTTTTCAGGGCCCTGCAATTCCTTGCACAGTTTTTAAGCTGGTGCATATGGTGCTTTATAATGCAATTTCTGAAGTAAAATTACCTTATGCTGCACCCCCTTCCCCTTATGAACACACGCACAATTTCAGAATCGTTATTGTAGCCTCTGGTTTAGCAGTTTCTCCAAGGTGTGGTGAAGTACCAGGATAAGCACTCGAGATGAGCTGAGAAGTGTCACCAAAAGGGATCATTTTAGCTGACGCACATGAAGGGCCCTGCTCTGAACACTGAATGACTTCTGCAGTCTCCTGGCAGCAGCACAGCGGCTCATCTTCAGTGGCTCTGCGGAACACTGAGGGGGAAGCAGCAAAATACTCAGTGGCTTTATCATGGACCTGTGTAGCTAAATGTTTCTGAATCTATGAAATCCTGTTGTCTTCGATCATCATGCTTTGTCACTGTAAAACCAATGAAAGGAAAAAAAAAAAAAGCATTTTTTAGTCTAATTTAAGGAGCTGCTTCTTTTATAGCACATAATATTTCGCTTTGTACTATATTTGATAGTTAAAGAATAATTTAGTCCGTAGAATAACTTTGTTGTATTTGTACTGTTCATGAATGTTACAAGAAAAGTGCTTTACTTTGTTGCCATAATTCTCTTGTACTGCTGTAAAATATTTTTTCTGCTTTATGGAAACTTAACTCGATTCACATTTTCAGTACAGGGTTTTTTGTGTGTATGTTTTGGGGTTTTTTTTGTCAGTATTCTGAATGTTTACATCTGTTCAACATTAGCCATTCTATGCCTTTATAGGGCAGTATTACTCCTGCAGTATAACAGCAATGTGAAATCCACTCGTACCTAACATGCATGAGAAATACAGATTTATTGGGGAAATCCCTAACGTGCATAGATACTTCCTCTATCCGCATTCAGTGAAGTAAATACCCTCCTTCAGTCCTCTACCAAAGAAAATGTTATTCCCACAGGACAAGCTCAGAAAGTGGTTCTCTGAATTTTCGGAAGGGGGTGTAGTTGGTTTCAGCAAGATTGCTACAGTTTAATGCTGTTATGCTTTGCTTTGTTACCCCACCAGATGTGACAGGGTGAAACAAGCATTTTAGCAATTTTTTGTGTTTCAAGACAGTGTTTTGTTTAGAATTCAGGGATCATGCTTTCTTTAATGGTGCTGTTTGTTTTATTGTTTTTTTAAGAAAACAACCTTTTGTTGCCTACAGAAATGACCATTCACAAAACCATAAATTAAATAAAATAATTTGTCTTCATAACTTTTCTCCCTTTCCTTTCCCTCTTCCTTGTCCCTTGAAAATAACAACCTGGGCTTCAATATCAAAATATTCTGGAAAAAAAATAAAGAGATAAAACAACATTTGTCATTTGTTTATTTATTTTTTGTTCAGTGCCTTAGGCAGGAGATCCTCCTTGTGCACACGCATTGTATGTACAGGTTGATGAACTAGAAATGTGAGAGTGAAATCAGCCCTTGTAAAGGATTTTTCAGTTATGATGATGTAAGGCACAGTTTGAATGACTTCTGATGTAATTTGAGTATTAATCATCTTATACTAGTAAAATAAAGCTAGGTGTTGTATATTAATTTGTTTAAGTAGAATAGTTTGTGGATGAAAGTGATTATATTACTTTGGGTAGTTTATCCTGGGTGTATTTTAGTGCTTTGCCTCTGTCTGCCACCCCGTCCAGAACATCCTTAACAACAGCAACCATCCCAGCATGCGCTTTCCTGATTCCCCATTCCCACAGCAGAAGAAATTAAATATCCATGGTGCATCAAAAGAAACCAGTCCAAGTTATATTCCTCAAAGCAGTTAGTTCTTCAGGTCTGGAAGGCCTTCCTGAAATGGAAATTCAGTAGCCATTATATTAAAATGTAAAAAAAACCCACATCATTTTCATCATGTTAATCTGCAAAGAGAGCTTTGAGTACTGATGGCGAGGGTGCAAAATGTTACAGGATGAACAACAAACAGCTTTTTCACAAGCTTGCTCAGAAATATCAGACCTAAACACCATCTTTTGTCCAACCTCCTGTCATTATTATTTCAGATGTGATACCATCTGAGGGTCTTATTAACAGCAGATGACAGCCCTGTCTGCCAAAATCTTTCCAAATGCAGAAATAAGGCAATATCAGCCTCCATAATTTATAATTCAGTTGCCTTTTTTTCATATCCAATACCCACCTTGCAAACCCCCTCAACATCTATTGTCATGCAGATAATTTAACTTAGTTTGTTCTGGTTAGAATTTTTTTTTCTTTTTCTTTTTTTTTTTTTTGCATAGGCCTGTGCCAAAGTAGGGACCAGCTCTCCTTCTGTCAGTAACAGCTTTATTTTTAATTATTTTATTTTTCATCCCAGCAATGTAATGTAAATAATTTTGTTAAAGCTAGCTAAATATTAACTTTTGTCCTTTCCTTAATTTTAAGCCTGTAAAATAATTTTGTACATTTTTATTCCATCTTAAAAAATACGTATTCAGTTTTTCTGAGTGGTTTACTAAGGACCTTGTAAGTGTTGCTAAGGGAAGCCTTGTGATTGCTTTTATGTCGGTGGGCTGTCTCTGCCTGAGCGTGCCCAGCCTTACCCTGGCGGTTCAGCCAGCAGATGGCATCAGGAGAAAACAGGCTGCTGTGGTCTCCAAGTATTCCTATCCCCCGGCAAGAGTGCACAGCACGGAGAAAGCCTGCTGCGAGTATAGAGAGTTTCTGGCTTTGTCCTCCTTTCGTACAGAGCTTTAGTTGTAGTGAAAACAAGCCTTCCTTCCCCCACCTTAGTCCTGGAACCTGGCTTTCAGTAGAAATGATGCCCTAAAGTTCACATCATCCTTTCCTGCTCTTGGCACTGTCTTGAGTTGTGCTTTCTGGAACTGAAGTACTGATAGACTGGAAAAAATTCTTCCCCAGGCCAGAGCCAGAGCTTTTTCTTTCCCCACCCCGCAGTATTCTTTGTCACTCATGGATGAAAAGTGACAGAACAAAGCTCTTTGTATTGAGGTGCTCCACAGAATATAATATGAAGGTATTCCCACGGCTTGGTGTGCAGAGGGTGCGCTGTTACCAAGCCTGGCCTTTGTTGGATGGCAGGACTTGCAGTGGAATGTGCAAGTCATAGAATAGTTTAGGTTGGAAGGAATCTTAAAGACCATCTAGTTCCAACTCCCCTGCCATGGGCAGGAACGCCTTTCACTAGACCAAGTTGCTCAAAGCCCCAGCAGCCTGACCTTGAACGCTTCCAGGAACAGGGCACCCACAGCTTTTCTGGGCAGTCTGTTCCAGTATCCCACCACCTTCACAGTAGACAATTTCTTGTTAATATCTAATCTAAACCTACCTAAATCTAATCTAAACCTCTTCAGTTAAAAAACCTTGGAACACCACCACCTTGGAGACAGCTTTCCATGCTAAGGAAGGTAGACATTCACATGTTACCTGCTGGTAACTGCTTGTGGAAGCAGAGCACATTATTTGTACACCTAGGTTTTTATAGAAACTGAGCTAGACATAAAAATGAAGTCACATTCATTGAGATAATTCAGGAGTCTGTACATTGGCACTGCAAATAGATAGGAGGCACTGATGAGAGAAGCTTGTATCTCAGTTAAATGTCAGGCATTTGCTTTTAAGTACTGAAGGTTCATGCTTGGAAGGTGCCTCTTGATTCACCATCAGTGATGATATCAACAGTTGTTTCACATAGTCATGGAGGGAAATATCTGGGTTGTATTTTTGGAAGCTGATGATGACACTGGATAAATCTGAGTTTCTGTGTACAGGTCACCTTTCTGTTCTGTGTCTTTTGTCCTGATCTTGTAGGGCTTAGTTCATCCATCAGTTTTATCTCCATGTCTTTCCAACAAAAACTGAGAGCTTTCTTTAAATATCTCTGGCATCCTCATGCATCTGCCAGCAGGGCAGAGAATAGTTTAATATTGCATATAGAAAAAAAGAGATTTGGAAATATATACTGATTATACTGGGTAGTTTGCTTCTATTAATAAGAAATTATTGCTATATTGAGAAAATAAATGACTGTTGAAATCAATATAAAGGGGGAGATGTGAGGGTTTTTTAAAATACTGGTCCTTGCTGTAGTCTTACTTGCTTCTGATTCCCAACTGCTCAGATCTATTCAGGAAATCACTTTTTCATTCCCCTTGATTGAGAATTCTCAGCCCAGCATCTGTCGTGCAGAATCTTTGCTACTGCTGTATGCATTTCTGGCATTTAAAGGAGCAAATCTGGACAATCATGGAGAGACTTAGACGCAATGCCTTGGTCTTCACTCATTTACCTCTGCATTGTGCAGAATAAGATGGAGTCTTTGGGGAAAATAATAGAACCAGCTGTGGAAATGCAGTAACACACATCCCTCAACTTCCTTTAGATTATGGAGTAGGAAAGTCCATGCCTCAGTTTTTTTAATGGGGGTGAGCAGGAGCTGACCCGCAGGAGTCAGAACAGACCGTAGTCCCAAGTTGCATCTAGAAGTGAGCATTTACAGTTCAGTAAGCCCAAAGTGTCCTCAGAATACTAGGAAAACAGAATCAACAAAGATAAAATCATAGAGATCTTTTTCAACCTTAAAAATTCTAAGACCGTCCAGTCCAACTCAGTGTCAGCCAAGTCTGTCACAGGAAAGAAGCATGGGTAAGGAGGTAGCTGGAGGCTAGAGAAAAAGAATCTTAGTTGCATTTTTGGAAAAGATGATCCTGCCAATTGTTTTAACTTTTCAGTATATGTAGAATTGCAAGCATTAAGAACATCCTTAGTAGCTCTAAATTCAGAGATAAATTTAAATACGGAAAAACAGGTCCACAGCTAGTTGATAGGATAAAATTACAAAAATTCATGGCTCATTTCTTAAAAACTATGTTTGAAGGTATTTTTCTGGTTATAAGATTTAAGTTACATATGATCAACATTTTTCACATTAATGGTCTTTGTTTTGATTTCCTGAAATAGGGTTTTCAGAATATTAGTTTCCTGGTTACAAAATTATTTGCTTGCACTGCCACACAAGTCTTAATTATGTTCTTCATTGTGTAGGACAGCTCAAAAAGTAATCTAGAAATACATTCAGTGTCACCTATTTCAGATAAGTATATCATGTTGCCTAGAATGAATTAATCTAAGTTGGAGGGGAGATCTGCATTTGTCTTTTCAGTTGCTTCAAAATCAAGTGAAGGAACAGTGAAGATAGCCATGGGATTCAAGGGAATTTGAAGAGTATTAATGGATTTGGGAAAGGTACCATCTCCATTCTGCATCTTCTAAATTTTTTGAGAAATAATGTCAAGACCTTTATGAAATATGTAGGTGATAGTAAAGAAGAATTATATGTACAGTGGTGCCAGTGGTACTTGAATACTTAATAAAAAAAGGATTTAGGGAAACTTTGGCAGAAAATGAAATAACTCTTGTGAGGAACAGAAAGAAATACACATGAGGTGTCAGTCACAAGGGGTTCTTCTCTCTTGCATCTGGTGATTGTGACATGGTTACAAAAACAAAAAGATTAAGGACAACTGGAGCAGAGCAAAGCATTACAAAAGTGGGTTATGAAATACATTTAAATCAGAATTAAGTATTACAGAATTTCTTCTGCTGCAAAAAGCAGGCTGATTTTATTCACATAATTTAGAACTTAAAGTATAGGATTGCCAGAAATCTGAAGGCTGACTTGTCTCTGGTGCTCCTCTGTAGCCTCACACTGCTGAGGGTGGTGCTGGTGGTGGTGGCAGTGCAGGTCTGCTTCACCCACCCTGCATAGCCTTCCCTCATGGACAGAGTTTGTTTCAGTGCTTCACTGTTACAATTAGAGAGCTTATCCAAATGTTTAATCCAGATCTTCCTTGCTGCTGTTTAAGCTCATTCAGTCTTATCTACTCTTCACAGGCATGGAAAATAACTACTTCCTATACTCTTTCCAGCAGTCTATTAGATATCTAGGCTGTTCATTCTTCTCTCTTGCTTTTCCATTGTTTAATCTAAATAATCCTGATAATCAGCCTTTCTTGATAGGTCATGTTTTCTGAACTCCTATTATTTTCATTGATCTTCTGTGGACTCCTTCCAGTTAGTTCAGATTCTTTCTGTTTTCACAACCCAAGAGTTGAAGCATTATCTCGGTTTGAGGCCAAGCAGAAAGGTGGGACTGGTCTGCATGCCCTAGAGGCTAAAATTGTACCCTGTGTCCCACATCAGTGTTTGGTTTGTCAGTGACCTCTTTGACATGGGTTCAGTTTGGGCCCAGTAAGCCCCTGCATACTTTTTAGTGAAGCTGCTTTTAGCTTCTTCCCTATACTGTATTGGAAGAATTATTTCTGAGTATAGAATATTCTGTTTATTGATACTTAGTGATATCATAAGCTTTTAAACCATAACTTGAACTTGTCCAAATCATTTTAAAATCCAGTCCTATGTCCCAAGAAGCTTACAGTATTTCCCAGGTAGGAAATTCAGAAAAAGAGGACTATGCTATCACAGCCTAACTCCTGTTGAAAGGCCCTCAGTAAGTCATCAAGCCCAGTCTTCTGCTCAGAACTTGGTGTCCCATCACTCATCTCATTGGCTAAAATGCTGCAAGGAACTGGAGCCGAGCCAGAACTGACTCTGCTGCGCTTGCTGCTATGACTGTGTAAGAATGGTTTTACCCCCATTTTTGACTAATTGGTTTACAGTCTTGCCTAGACCTTATTTTTCCAGTTTACTTATGAAAATGTCATGGAAATAATGCTAAAAGCTTTACTGAAATTCAAATGTGGTATCTACTGCTCTTCAGTCCACAGAGCCTGTTACTCTGTCAGGGAGGGAGATTAGACTGGGTTGGCTCAGCTTCTTCTTGACCAATTCATATTGACCATAGCTGGTTTATTTTTTTATCTCTGAGGGTGCTTATAAACCATTGAGTTGTGCTAACACAGTTCTAGAAAATGAAATTAAGCTGGTAATACTAACTCCCTGTCACTCCTTGTTTTTTTGAAATCTAGGTAGATATTATGTTCATCTTTCCCCACTTTTCCCTGCATGACCTGATTTCACAGGTTCTGGAAGATAAGTCCTGGTGGCCCTGTGACAGAATCAGCCCCACTTCAAGTGCTACCCAGTGACAATCCTGATGCTCACATCAGTATAAAACATATAGCTCATAGATGTTCTCTCTAACTTATTTGAGACTGAGATGTACCCTTTTCTCTCTGATGCCAATTATATTAATTATCTGATAATAACCGATATTTTTAGATATGTTTTTCCCTCTCCTTCAAGTAGATGACCAGCTGGCATTTTGCTGTTCCTCTTAACTGCTGATGTCCATCAAGTATGCCTTTTTTTATTGTTGTTTTTAATGTCCTTTCCTGATCAAACTTATTTTTTTGTTTGACGTTTCTGATTTCACCATATTAGGTTTGTACTATAGGCCATCATTTTTTGTGTAGTACTTTTCCTCAAGGAAAGAAACGCTCCAGAAGAGGAAACATTGTTAAAAATTGTCCTCTGGCTATCACTTATCACTTCTCTGCAGTAGAAATTGACTTGCTTCTTCAAAGCCTTGCTTGAACTCAAAAAGAAACACCAAAAACTTTGTGACAATCCAAACCTATCAAGTAATTTTAAGCTAAATATTAAAATACCTCCCAACAATTATTGAAATTCTAAAATTTAAAAGGTAAAATCGATTCAAGGTCTTCAAGATCAATAATGTACAATAAACAAGAGAGGAACTAGAATGTTCAGATCATAAAGACAAACTATGAAGAAAATAGTACCTTGACACAGCTAAAGCTAGTCCTGAAACAAAAAAGAAGGTTCCATACTAAATATCAGAAAATGAACTGATGCCAACTACAGAAAAATGATAAAGAAAAAGTAAGCATAATATCTGTTTGGTCTAAAACACGAAGAGCCTAAGGGATCAAATCCCTTTTTTACACCACACAAAAAAATCATTTCAAAGGATTAATTCACCTGTCATAAACACTAAATTAACATTAGATACACTTCCTCGCTTTCTCACACATTTGCAGAATTTAGTAGTTTTTGGCTGGTTTACTGTGGCTATGCAGCTGGTAGTTATTTGCTCCAGTGTTCGGAAGTGTAAATGGGTACCAGCTCACTGTTACAGGATTCTAAATCAACTTAATGTTCATTTTACCTGTGAATAGATCTGTGTCACTTGTCAAAAAGAAGGAATCTATTTCCTCTAATGTTAATATATGGTTTGGGGTCTCCTCAAGCAGAAGCATTCAATGTGCATGAAGTAAAGACTGGTTCAAAGCATGCACACAGAAAATAAAGAAAACCACTGGCATTATTGATATTTTGATCGTGGTTTTTTTCCTTAGAATAGACTGAGATTTATTTGGAACTGGAATGCATATGCAGAAGGGCCCCAAAGCCGAACATTCAACCAACCAAAGTGCAGCAAAACCCCCACTGCAGCTGCCACTATCAGCCCTCTGCAGTGATGCCCCCCCAACACTTCACCAAAAGGGAGCTGTTACAGAAAATAAATAAATTCTCAATCATTTGACCAAGCAGGAGAGGTCTCAGCTTTGGCAGATGCAGGAGTGTGAAAAAAAAAAAATGCCAATCAGACATTTAGAAAGGTAAACATTCCTTGTTTGTGCCTCAAAAATAATCTTTCTTCTGCTTGATGCAAAATGTTATTAAAGAATATGGGGTTCATACACACACAATTTCTCCTATCAAAAATTGATGGCATTGAGAAGTAGGTTTATTTTTGCTTAAATTATAGGGTTTTATTTAAAAAGTGCTTGGTATTACACAATAACCTTTCCTTATATTTCAAAATTATTACTCTTCAATTGTCTGTCTACTTGTGCTCTAAAACTTATTAATCTACTTTATACTAATCCTCCTACTAAGAGTTGCGTGAATTCACCATATTCACTCTGGAGCAACAGGGAATGCAGCAGAGTTATGTAGCACGCTAGTGCTACATAAACTGTCCCAATAAGTCCCAAGCTACAATAAAATGTCCCAAAGTACGTGGGTGGGGTTATCATGATTGCTTCTTAATTACACATGCATTTGTGTGCATTATGCATGTCAGTCTCGTAGTTACAGAGTGTATCTGCCAAAGACTTTTTCTGCTCAAATAATTATCCTAGTAGGCAGGAGGACCTTGTCCTGCAATCCGTGTGGACAGCAGGCCATACTGACTAAATTACTGACCTCTGGGAATGTTTGTACCTGTGTCTGGAAATGTTTGTGAGCTCTGAGACCAAGTGGCAGAGCCAGCATTGGGACCTTCCTGGAATGGTGCTTCTTGGTGCAGGCCAGCACCTTAGCAGAAGTTGTTACTACAGTGTATTAGTCAGCATGACTGTGTGTAATTGCTGAAAAAGTCCTGGACGCTTCTTAATTTACAGTTACAGAAGAAGCCAAGATGTCTGTCAAGATGTACAGGGTTTATTTCCTCTACATGAGTTGGTTAGGTCACCTGTGAAGGCACAAGCAGACAGGGAGTCTGAGATGTATCACTTTTACAGACATACCTCAGCCATCAGGGAATATGGGCATGTCAGAATTGCTGCGTGTGCACCAGAGACACACTTCTAGCCTGAAAATTTCAGGCAGTAATATGGTAACCCTAACAGTGGGGCTGAGTCTGCACAAAGAATTGTTTTAACTTTTGATCTTATTCTTCCTTCTATCATTTGCTACTGTGCTTTGCTGAAAAGCAGTTAAGTGTAAGATTAACATGGTTGCAGATTCTACTCATGATCTCATTGTTGTGTTTCTCAGTTTTTCTCATTCAGCAGCTTAACAAGCTTATGTTCTCAAGAGGAAAATACAGATGTAGCTCACTTATACTGTCGGGCTCAGCATTTATCACCTCAACTCTATTTCAGTATAATCTGGTTCTTTTCTTCTCTCTAAACATGCTGTGTTTGTCAATTGTACTTCTGAAAGCCAAGATTTACTTCACAGAAGGCAGAAAGAAAAATTCAGATCACTAATAGTGGCAAGAATTCCTTTCTCCAGAATTTACAAGACATTTTGGAATTTTCATTGTCTTTTGCAAAGTCTCAGTATTATATTTTTCCTCAGGCAAGAACACCCACAATATCAATGCTCTCTCGGCTTTTCATGACCTCTCTGCCTCAGAAATGTAACTTTTTTCCCAGCTCCACCTCTAGCCCTCTGACTGTATCTCTTCCATACCTACTTTCCTTCTTGCTTTACTGGTCTGACTTGTCCAGTGGTGCTGTGTCTCCTGCATCTGCTGTCTTTGCTCTATTTTTTAGTTCCTTGGAGTTTTACTTGTTCAACACTTGTTGGCTACCAACAGCCCTCATTTCCCAGTGATGCTTATCTACAAAGGATAGTAGAGACACCATTGGATGTGTTTAAGATGAAGGGTGATTCTTCTATACATCCACAAGTCCAAAGGTCTGCTTGGGAGAACCCCATGGGATATGGCTTTGGAGAAAACAAGGGTCCATGAGAACTGGCTGATTTTCAAGGATGACTTATTGGAACTCAAGTATGGCCCATCCCTACAAAAACGTAACCAAGCAAAGCCAGCAGCAGGAGGCCTGCATGAATGAACAAGGAACTCCTCTCTTTGGGAATAAGGGTGTTATCTTTTCTTTCTCATTTCACCTTTCTAACACAAGGACTCTCCTTTTCTCTTATTTTTATTTTGGACTTTTCTCCCTGTTTTGGTCTGCGAATGTAACTCTGCAGGATGTGGCAGTGTGTAAAAACCACATGCCAGCTGTTGCTGCAATTTTGGGTCCCAGAGCTGTCTTGTGGGAAAATGTGTAAGAAAAATGGGGGAAAATTTCCTTTGAAAATTAAAATAAAACGTTATTATAAGAAAGAAAATAGTATTATTCTCATAACTATTAGTTATTATTTATAAATAGCAATATTACTAGTTATTATTTATTACTGTTTTCTTTTTTTTTTCACTATTTAGCTTTTGAATATCCTTCTTCTCTTGCTTCTCAATTACAAACTAGTGGAGAAAACCCCACAAAAACAGTTTATGCAGTATCAAAAGTCCCAGGATAATTCTTCTAAATCTTGGCTTATGTGACATGTGTGAAAGGATGGTCCCAAGCAATTTCTGCTGAAGGAACATTCAGTGAAGACAGAAAAAGGAAGGCTATATTGGCAGCTGTCTTGTTCATACCATCTCTGGCTTTCCTCAGGACTCTGTTATTCAGGTTATATAAGGCAATGGAGTTCCTATCATGGACATTAACTGATCTATCAATCTTAAAGACCAGGATTTACAACCAAATTGCTGGTTTCCAAAACACCTGATGAAGACACTAGGTGAGCAGAATTCCAAGTTGTGCTTGGTATGCTGAAGAGGTAACTATGGGTAGAGCCCAGATGACATTTCCAGTAAAAATCATCCTTTGGAACACATTGTATACTATATTCAAGAGATGTAAACCTGAATAATACCAGTTAAAATATATATATAGGATTTCAAGTGTCTGCAATAATTCCTTTCTCTTTTCAATCCCTTGTAATTGCTTTGGGAGAGGTGACTGGACTCAAGGAAGTTATTTAAGTGGAGGGGAACATGTATAAAGCAACTTTTGTTGGGCTAATCACTCATGTTTCTGTAGTCTGTGCTAAGGAATGTAACTCTGGCTTCTCAAGTCTCTTAAAGCATCTGGATTTAGGATTTTAGCATAAAAAACCCTAAAATCACAAGTTGGAGTCCTGACCTCATTAAGAAATATCCAAAAGGAGAAATATTCTATTAGACTATTAGATCCTTTCTAGATTAGATGCATTCTTTTTCACTATTCTAATGATCTATACATACCTAATATAGCTAGTTTAATTAAAAATAAAAGTAGACAGATTATTCTGGGAAGGAAATGCTAATTCTTTCCCTTTTGTTTGAAACATTTGACTAAATGTATTTCCCCATTATTTAACTTTAAATACAAATTGCACTTCAATATGTAATTAACCTTATCTTTATTTTAGCCTTCCAAAGAACCATACTTATGGCATTTGACTTTCAGGAAACTATGGTTTCACAACTGTTTTTGTACCTGTAATATGAACAGAAATTCCTATTTTTCTCATGAAAACTGAGCAACAGCTTATTGAATTAATACTGCAAATATCTGTCCAAGTTAAAATTCACAAAAACACAGGCTGAGTTAAAAATTTCTTACTCTTACATGGATAATCATCAAATTTAATAGACTGAGTTAACAAATTAGTGGAGGTTTTTCGACAATAGACAATCCCAGTTTGATTTAAACTGGAATGTAGAGATGGTATTAACTCTTTCTTTGGCTTTTGTGCATCTGTCACTAAACCCCACCAATTCAGGTGTCCAAAACTAATGAATATGAAAACTTGGTAAGAATTTGCCAAATAGCTGCAAAATTACTTGCAAAAGGCTATAGATAAAAGCCTTTGAAGGTTCATAGTACCTAAATACTGAAGGTAGTAAAAGAAGTGACTTGAACATGGATTTTTAGTAGATAACTCTTATTTGTTGAAGGTGTAAAAATATATATTGGCTAGAAGCTAAACTGAGCAATTAAAAGTTATGTTTTTAACAATGACAGGAAACTGATAAACCTCTGTAAAGAGGTCCTGAAGAGTCAAGTGTTGTGGCCAATTCTCCATCATCATATGTATGTAAATGAACACACACATTTATACGTGTGTGTATAAATACACATCATCCATTGTGTATTTATAAGTCAAACATTTCACTAGATCTTATCCATTTCAACCATTAAAACTGAAAAAGGTATCATGGGTGAAACAGTCTCAAATGGGGGAATTTTTACTTGATTTTATGTCAATTAGCACCATCTTCTGATTCAGGTATTTGGTGAGGGGGGTCATAAATGAGAAAGTAACTCCTTCCATCCTGTTTCCCAGGGTGAGGGCAAACACCTCTACTTCTCTTACTAGCATCACCCTGCCTTGGGTTTGCTGTGGATTACCCTCAGCCCCTCCTTACTTGTTCCATGGGTTCATGGGCAGGTCCTGCACCTAATGGTTTCTTTCTGCTGTTCCTTGCTCATTTTCCCCCTGCTCCAGGGCCACAGTTCCTCAGGTGGAACTCTCCTCTGCTCTCAGGCTGCAGTTCCTTGAGCTGTCCTCACTCTGACGTGCAGACTGCCTCACCTCTGTGCCCAAAAACATCTCCTTCCCTGAGGCTCCTTCACACATCTGCCCAAGATCCTCTCCCCATGTGCCCCCTGACCTTTTTGGCTGCCACCTTTTCCAAAGTGCATTGGAGTAGAAACACCACGTGCTCCTTCAGCACTGAAGATTTGCAGGCTATGAGTTGCCCACACCAGTTTCAGAGCTGGCTGGACCTACCTGTTTCCTGCCCAGGGCAACTCGTGACCTTCTCCCATGCAGCCCCCAGCTACCCAAATGCTGCCTGTTGTGCTCGACACAGCAGCTAAGCTTCTCTTTTTCATACGCCAGTGTACCTCAGGCTTTAAAATCAAAACATTGTCCAACCTGTGCCTAAAGCAAGGCAGAGCAGACGCCATGTTCAGGGTTCCAAAACAGCTCATGTTATGTGACCTATTCTGCCTAATATTTCCTGTTACCACAGAATAAAGTTATCTTTGGAAGTACCACTTTCTTCTGATCTTAGGAGAATTATTTTCAGCTACTTTGTCGTCTTGTTCTGTAATGACAAGAGAGCATATTCCATTATGTCAAAAAAAAAAAATGGGATGTAAAAATGTGTATTTTCTCTGAAACTAAAGGCAACATTTCCATTTGCCTTCAATCATTTCCTATTTGGCCTGATTTCAGTAATTCAGGAACTCTTTGCTCAGTCTGTAAAACTTCACTGATAAAGTCACACACTTAAAAAAGGTCCCATTCCAGCAAGGCAGTTATGTCAGTATATTACTGTAAACACATGCACTTAAGTCAGTCCTTTTATTATAAGAAAAAGCCCTTTCAAATGCCTAAAAAATAAAGTAGAAATTACATTCTCTAAGTGTCTGAAATAGGCTCTATTCTGAAACTCAAATGCTGCTTTTGCAATCTTTCTGCTGCTCTTTTGCAATCAACACTCCCATTGAGTACCATTAGGTGTCAAGATTTCGCCTTGGAACATAATCTGTTATTGGATTTTAGCAAACAAAGCCACAAGAGCAGTCTGAACACAGGCAAATGAAATCTACCAGTGACATTTGTTACTGATGATGTGGGTCCCTGATAGATGATTCAATTTGAGAGTGCAAATTCAATTCCTGACCCACATGTCCCTATACAGAAGGTTTATGTAATTATCATTAGTGTGTTGTTATTTATCTGTGTGTAGATCCTGCTGACTTTTTATTACTTGCTGCTAATGTTGTCATTAAAAATGCATACCAATTAACATAATTTTAAAAGGTGACATGAAAAATATCTAATTTAGCTTTAAATTTCAATTATTTCCTTAATTCATTTTACTTTCTCTTCAGCAATTTCAAAATAACAGTCTGGCTAGGTAACACATAGGTCAATATGTACCTCTTTCCTCTGTAGGTAAAGGTGACAAGCGTGTCATTTTGTGCTAGGCAAATCACAAGCTTTCACCAGTCGTTGGCCACACATTTCTTTTTATTTTAAAAAAAAACAAACCTTAGCACAAATGTCATCTCTTGTTTCAGCATTGCAGTTCCAGGCCCTTCATGAATCACTTGAGTAGATAAAATAGCATCTGTCAATTTTATTATATTGGATTTAGTGAAACCAGGAAATTAGGAGGATGTAAGTATATATTAGTCTCTAGTTGGCATTTTATTGCAGTACTCAGTTACCCAGGATGGCAAATTCAGATCTGGTTTACTAAAACCTTTAGAAATCATTTTCTTTCTTGTTTTACTTGACTGAGGAGGCTTAATGATCACAATTTTATAAGGCTCTGTTTCTTATAACAGTAGAAGTCTTGACATTTCTTTTTAGATCAGCTTCTCAAAGCCTTATACAGAACACAGGTTTCACATAAGCTTCAAAATGAAGATGGAAAGTGGGGAGTGATCTTAGCAGGGAGCTAAAATCAACAATTTCAGCACAAGAAAATGATGGCTCTACTCAGGAGAAACCCATTCCCTGGGACTACTGCCTCCTGTTCTGCCAGGAGGGCTAAGTCCCAAGGGCCTCCCAGATGTCAGAGAGAGTTAAGGACCAAATGTCAGAAATGTTGAAATGAACCTGTGGTTGGTGATTGGGTCCCTCAGGCAAGACAGTAGCTTGCCTAAGTTTCTTGCTGAAGAACAATATCTATACACAGCTCTTTCAGTAATTATAGGCACTTGCACTTAACATGTATAGCACCTTTAGTTTATATTATCTTGTCTATTTTGCCTTTGTTTTTGAGCAGATGGGAAATAGAGCAAGAAAGGTTACACTTTTTTTTTTCCATCATGCTCACTCTTGATTCATTAACAAGAATATTAATTTAATTTGAGAGTAATCCTTTTTATACTCTTTCCTTTGAGTCTTTTGATTATTTGCATAGACTGGTGAGTTGGCAGGGACCTGCCAGGATCCTGAGTCTGGAGTCTGACTCCATAGTTACAATGAGTTTGAAATACATTTGTGATTTTCAATTTGAATAGAACAAAACAATGAACACTGCTAATGCCAAAACATGCAGCTTGTCAGCCAGATCCAGTGCCCCACCAAAATCTAATCTTTTATCTGGCCACCTGGATCTGGTAAAGTCTTGATGTTTCACCTGATATTGCCATCTGGTGAAATATTAGTCACCTTCCAGCTTTGATTGCTGTTCCATTTCTCTGGTAGGTAAACTACATGGTGTATTTTAAAGGACGAGAGAGACTTGGAAGTTGCATCTTCCATCCATAAACTACCTAGGCTTTTATTTCTTTCAGGATCCATTCCAACATTTCCATCTGAAAAATCTTCCAGCATTTCCAATTTTTTTCCTAGTTGCCATAGTGCATATCCCAGAACTGAAGCCATACCTATCTCTGCCCTGCCAGGGAGTGAAATCCTGAAACATGAGCTCAGCCATATGGAACAGAAGTGAAACATGATATTGATGGAGGTCACATGTGCAATGAAAGAAAGAAAGTGCTGACACAGTGAATATTTTTTGTTTGTTTTTACCCATGCTAAGCTCTTGAATGGCTCAATAGGAAAGATTTGTGGTGTATTTCAGTGCAAAAAGACACAGTGTTGGAAATTGGCTTTTACAAATGTCACTGGAAAAGGAACATTCTGCTCATTAAGAGCATGAATAACAAGATTCTGCTCTAAGTGGAAGCTCCCATACTGTTCTGTTTTCCTGCTTTTCCCCTTTTTCTTTCCCTTTTTTTTAAAATTTTTAATTCATATTTTTAATATATGTTCTCCTGGCAGGGCATAGCAGATCAAGTGAGGTTTACTAGCACTAGAATGATAATATTAGCTGAAACAAATGTATAATATCCTGTAGTACGTTATCTGGTACTAAAGGTTTTAGTTCCTTTCATAGCCCCCCTTGGCCCTTTGTATCAGACTGCATACAGACTGCATACAGTCTTCCTCAGTGTGAGGAAAGCTAAGAGAAAGATGGTGATGAGGTGGAAAGTGCTCTAGAACAGCAGTAGCAGAATATCCAAAGGCAGTGTTGTGTGGCTGGTGGATTCACCGAGAGATGTTCAGGCGAAAGAGCGAAAGAGTTGAAGGGCAGGATGCTGAGACCTTGAATCAGGAGAGAGAAATTGAAATAAGGTGAGCACTGTCAAAAGTTCAATCATTTTTAACATTCCTTTTATGTTATTTCTCATAGTGGGGACAGAGTTACTTCAAAAAATCATATTGATTACAATTCAATTGGGCATATTTATCTTGGAATGAGGAGTATTTTTCAGAAATGGTAAAATTACAAGTATATATAGCAATTAAACAAACGCTAGTTTTAACTGTGTTAGCTTCCCATTTCAGAGGCCAAATACTGGGAAAAACCCTGTAACATGTATGAAATACATTCACTGATAGAAAAGTCTGCAACTTTTAGTAGTTCATCCTGTGCTTTGTTTTAATTCACAATTTTAAATAAAGATCAGAAATGGCAGCTTCATAAGAGAGCTCTATGGGAGTAGGTTTATATGTTAATTTATGAAATTATCCATGAATAATTTAGAGCAAACATTAGATTAGAGAAGTGGCACTCTATCTTCTAATAATAAAATTTAAAAAAAATTAAGAAACAGGTAAGTTTATTTCTTGAACCGGCAAAGTAATATTTGCCTGATGGATTAGTCCTATTTAATCAGAACAGTGAGCAGCTGGATAAATCCTAGCTAGGAGAATATTAGGTCATTTGTTAGCCCTTCAGCCAATTACAGCTGCAGCTGCTCTGTGCTATCATTTTTTTCTCATCAGTGAGCTGCTTTTTTTTTTTTTCCTGGAAAACACTAGATGAAGAGCCCTCAGTAGATAAGAATATAGGGCAGAGAGAGATCTTACAGCATCAGGGCGCTGGTGGATAAAATATTGTCCCTCCCAACACCAACAGAGAGTGTCAGTGAAACTTGTTTGTGAAACTGGAGAGCTGCAGGACCAGGGTCTAGTCCTGACTTGGCAAGAAGACAGCTAAAGTGCCTTTTTCTCTTCTGCATAAGGAACATTTTTTCCTTCTTTTTTTTTTTTTTTAACTTTTTCTTAAATAAGCTACTTAGTTCTTGGGGTTTTATTTTTTTTATTATCGTTTTCATTTAGGCTGTCATTGTAATGGTAATGTTTGTGCTAAGCAGTTTTCTTTTGGATTTGAGTTTTTTAAATGGGTTTCATTTTGTTAAAAAGCAAGCAAACACAGGTGAAAAAATAGCTGAAAAGCTTCGTCAGTGCTCCTGAAAACAAGGGTTAGTGTCTTCATTCCATGCTACTGAAAGAGCTGGCTGATGTCATGTCATCACAGAACCTCTCTCCATTATTTTTCAGCAGTCTCGGGAGTCTGGAGAAGTCTCCTTTGTCTGGAAGCTGGCAAATGTTGCCTCAGTTTTCAAAAAGAGCAAGGAGAAAGGCCTTGGTAATTACAGGCCTGTCCATTTCACTTCAGTGATTAGTAAAATTATGGAAAAAGTTATTCTGGGAGTTACTAAAAAACACTTGAGAGACAACACAGTCCTTAGTCATGGCCAGCACAGGTTCGTAAGGGTAAAATCCTGCTTTAAAAACTTAATTATCCTTTATGACAAGGTCACCCATCTAGTTGACCAAGGGAAGATGTGAGGGCTTGTGGTTTTAGCAAAGCTTTTGATACTGTCTCTCATAGTACCCTTCTGGATAATCTGTCTAGCACACAGCATGATAAACACATCATGGAATTGGTGAGCAACTGGCTCACAGGTTGGGCACAAGGGATTATAGTATATAGGGTCACATCAGACTGGTGACCAGTCAATAGAGGCATTCCCCTGGGCTCCTTTTCAGGGCCAGTGCTCTTTAGTGTTTTTATAAATGGTCTGGGTGCAAGAATTCAATGTACATTAAGTAAGTTTGCTGATGCACCAGAATAGGAGGAGCTGTGGTACAGAGGCCTTGCAAAGAGAGCTGGATAGACTTAAGAGCTGGGCAGTCACCAACTGCATGGAATTTAACAAGAGCAAGTGCTGGATTGTCCAGCTGGGACAAAGTAACCCTGGTTACATCTGCAGACTGGGGGGCAAGAAGTTGAAGAGCAGCTCCATGGGAAGGGACCTGCGGGTCGTGANGGTTCCTGATCAGTTGAATTGGAGCCAGCAGTGCCCTGGCAGCCAGGAGGGCTACCCCTGCCCTGGAGTGCATAAGGCACAGCATGGCCAGCCACGCAAGGAAGGGGATTGTCCCCCTGTGCTCTGCACTGGGGCAGCCTCACCTTGAGTGCTGGGGGCATTGTCAGAAGCCACGATATTAAACAGGCATAAAGTTGTTAGAGCATGTCATGAAAAAGGTCACCAGGATAGCAAAATGTCTTGAGGATAAGACAGAACCAGAGAATCAACAAGGTTAGAAAATACCTCTGAGATCTCTGAGTCCAACCTATGAAAAAACACCACCTTATTAACTAGATCATGGCACAAAGTGCCACATCCAGACTTTTCTTAAACACCTCCAGGGATGGTGACTCCACCATGTCCCTGGGCAGCCCATTCCAATGCCCAAACACTCTTTCTGTGAGGAACTTCTTCCTAAAGTTATTGTATTAGTGGCTGAGACTACTTGTTTTGCTCCTCTTGGAGAAGAGAAGGCTGAAGGCTGGCCTCCTCATAGTCTCCAGCTTATCCAAGGAAGACATTTGCTCTCTGGTGATCAGCAGTAGGACACAAGGAAATGGAAAATGCGTGTGGAGAAGTTCAGGTTGGACTTTATATAAAGTCTCTACACTGAGGGGGTGATCAGTGACAGGAAAAGGAAGAGGTCATGGCATCTAGCCTGACAGAGTTCAAGGAGGATGCCAGTGACGCCTTTAGACGTATGCTTTTGCTCTAGTTGATCCTGCTTGGAGAAGGGAGTTAATGCTCTCTTTCAACTTGAGATATTCTATGATTCTGTGAAATATTTGGATCATGTCATGTGAGCTACGTTTTGCGTTTTAATCAGTTGTGCAAGGTGGGGTTCTGTTTCTTTAGAGTGCTGTAGAGGAAAAAAATAGGTATTTTGATACCCAAAAGCTTGGTCAGATGTGTTTTGTACCCTCTCTGCCTCACCCGGGGCTTGCAGGGAGCTACAGGTTGTAGCATAAGACTGAACTGCAGCTTTGCAGCAGCCAGCAACATTTGGAGTTCATGGGGTATTCAGTGGCAAATTATACCTTGCATTTTATTGACTAGTTCTGTCTCAAACACCAGCTTTGTGCTGCAGTGCATCCCCAGGTTACTCCACGTGGTAGTAACAGTATGTGCTCTTTCTTGTACGCATTAATTTGAAATTATATTCACACAATGCATGAATGTGAATCAATAGAAGCTTGGCATTCCTATTTCAGGGTAGGAATAGCTGGTCAATATAAGCTGATATTATTGACTGGCCTGTTTATGCGTCTGTTATGAAAACCATACAGGTAATGGATATCAATATACAAGAGTCTGCTGAAATGCTTTACAGTCAAAATCATGGAGGCTGAACATGGAAAGCAATCTCCCATGTTGGAAAGCAGTTGCTCATATTTTGGTACAATAGATTCATCTGTAATCTAAAGTATACATAAAAGAAGAAATGTGAAATACTCTATCTTAAAGGGAAAACATGAACATATGTTTCACAGTACACTTCTGACATGTGGTGTCTCACACTCCAGAGAGACTTTTTTTTACCATCAGATGCAGAGCTGGTGTTACAGTGATGGAGTTTCCACACGGAAGCACAGTGGAGCCTCTTTTCTAGCTATACTCTATCGTCTTGCTCTACTACCTTCTCTAAATCTGACAAACAGACCTTCTCCTGCCTGTCCTCAGTGGTCTGAGATCCTAAGCACTTGCTCTGATTCTTATCTTTAAATCTTGATCTAATCAGGTACATGTTTCAAGGAGACAATTAGGATTGAACAGCAATTAGGAATGGATAATATGCCATTATTGTAAATCAGGATTACTAAGCATTCACATCATTGTAATGACAATATTTGTAGAAGAAGAGACCAAACCAATGACTAGTAAGGGAAAATTAAGATTAATCATAAGCCAATTGTTGGCTTTGTAACATGGCCCCTGCAGCATTCATGGGGTCCATCTGGGCTGTCTTGGGAGCAGAACAGGGACAGTGCTGTGACTCTGAGAGCTGTGATATGCTCCCTGAGACATGACATAGAAGGATTAGTTGATCCTTCCTGACTAATAGCAGATTCACTGTGCTGACTGGTGTGCTGCGGATGGCTGCAGCACAGGCACCAAGTCTATTGTTTGTAACTTAAAAACCCTTCTGTTTCTCTTTTTATTTTGCCAATGGTCTGTAAATATTTCTATACATGTCCCGAGCAGATGTGAGCTTACTTCACTGATGACAGCTACAGCCTTACTTGAAGCTACATAGCCATGCTAATGAATCAGCAACGCACAGCAACAACACCAAAAAAAATTGGTTCTCAGCAAGGCTTATTAGCTTGGGCCCAGCTTTATGCAGGCATGGCTGTCTAGTTTTCATTCGGAGCTCTGCTGTTTCTTGCTGTCTCCAAGTGTGGGCAGAATATGATAATGACAGTACACAAAATGCCATGCAGGCATAACTCAGTTCCTCGTGGTCTTTAGAAACATGATATTCTTTTAACACTTCAGTTTGAGAGTGGGTAATAGAGTTGAAAGGAAGCACATAGATGAATCAACTCTTCCTGTTTAGAATGGGATTCCTCCTAGAAAATCTCTGTGGTTTATATTTTAGGGTCATTCATATAAGATCAGTCATCCATATGCTGTCACTTCTTGGAACGTGGGATGACATTTTATGGTCATGCGATGAACTTCCCATTGCTTGCAAATAGAGAGGCTAATATGGTTTCAGGCACAGGGTAGCAGGAGACAAGTTTTTATGTCTTGGTGGCAATACAGGAAGAATAATAATGAAGTGTTATATACACACTAAGCCACAAGTGGCTCTAGCACAGTTTACACTGGAAAATAAGAACTGCCTCCTTGGGAATAAAAAGCTTTTGCTTCCATTCATGAGGGGATAGAACCTTGCCTCTGTGAAGCTTAGCTGAGGATGCTGACATAAGGGCTACCAGCCTTTACTTTTGTCTCTCATAAACAAATGAAGTTAGAAATGCAGAATGGTGGTGTGAATATCTAAATTCATAGACATGAGCACTAATAATGTTCCACATTGCTTATGTTGCTTATTAATCCTTTCTAGAAGATTAAGGAACAGGCATTGTGGGTTTTAATCAATGTGCTATGATGAAGCTGAAGAATGTTGAAAAAAATGTTGAATTCTCCTTTGGCACTATTTCATCTAATGGAATCCAAATGATTTTCATATTTACAATCTGAAAACCACTTTCTTTTCTACTTTCAATCTGTCTCATCAATGCCATTCATTTTGTGTATGCTGTGACTTTCTGGAATGATCCAGTTGTAGAATTAATAAAGATACCTTTGCCTTATCAGGCTTATAAAAATTTATTGAATGCTGAGTTTTTTATCTTTCTTGAGGAAAAAGGAGTTGCTGATTTTCAAGCTGGGTAGTTTAGGGGTATATTTGTTTCATTTAGAGCTAGGTAGTGTTCCAATTAGTGGAAGACCATTACAGTGATTAATTACCCTACACCAAATACTTTTCTTTTTTTACCACAACCAAAGTCTTTATCTGTATGTAAAAACAAATCATCTGGCGTGATCCCATATGAAAAGTGTTGAATGTTGCAACAAAATAACTTCCCATGGGCTTTATATAGTTGCTCCATATTACCCAGGATCATCTCATTAGATAGCCCACAATTATTACAGCAGTCTGGGGTATTTTCTCTTTCCAAGGGAAAAAATATTCTATAAATATATCCTATAAATATTTTAGATGACATTTCATTAGAAAACAATGCCAAGTTTCAAGCCATGACCTTCTCAAAGCACCAAACCAATAAGAAAGTTGCTAGTAAAATTTTTCTAACATTCCACCTTCTCTTTCTTCTCCTTCACCTTCTCTTTCTCCTACACCTTCTCCTTGTTCTCCTTTTCTTTCTTTTTGTGACCCGAGTTTGCGGGTTACAATTTGGAAGACTTTATTTGTGGGTTTCAAATCATTTGGCATTTGTTGTGCAGAGTTGTGTCACCCAAGAATGTAACAAGACAGGAAAATGGTGGCGGATGGCCTTTGGCAAAAAAGAAAATGTCAATTGGTAGGTTAAATTCAGATTTGTATGCATCAGTTCTGTCACTGGCACAACAGAAAGGAATAACAGCACTTGGATGGCAGCCTACTGGGGAAAAGAATCATAGTAAGCCATTCAATCTTACTATGCATGAAGCCACAGTCAAAATGCACATTTTATTTTTGATCATTTGACTTAAAAAAGAGAAGAGGTATGCCACTGTATACCAATTAATGCTCCTATATTTTGCAGGAGATTCAGGGTTACAATTGTCTAAAACCTGTATTTCCACCAGTCCCACTTCTTGGATATTCAAGGAATAGGAGCTGTCTTCTTCAAATTGGCAGTTCCCCAAGAGTCAGCAGTTGGAACTCTGAATAGAAGAAACAGACTTGGATTTTTCTGGGTATAGTAATGTGTTTACCTCATCTCTGTCATGTTTACCTCATGCGGATTGTGGTGAAGACAGTTGCTGCTCACGTATGTGTTGCTTTTTTCCCCCGTGCATGCAATGTGTGCATGGGAAGAGTTTTGGAGAGCAGGTGGGGATGACACAGCCATGTGTTGCAAGTATATTCATAAGTTATGGAGCCAAGAGGGAGGGCTGCAACAGTCTAATCTGACTTCTTATATCATGTTCTTCTGTACATGTGTAAAATGGTTTGAGAGGAAACATCCCATTTTGATTGAAGCATTTATTTAATTAGCTATGTTATTCAGTAGTCCTCAATATCAAGGACCTAATTTCTCTTGAGATAATAAAACCCTTATGTGTTGAAGCAGGAGGGAGGTGTTGGGGTCTTGAATCATAAAAAATGTGCGTACCACCAATGACTGGATTCCTCTCCAGGCCCATATATTTGTTTTGAACTCTTTGTCATCTGCGTAACTGAAAGGTTTTCCGTAAAGTTTCTTGACATTTTGCTATAATATTTTTCAGGTCTCTTGTAGCAGACCCCTTGCATTCTACTTGCTGTCAAATTTTCTTTCAACCTGTGAGCTGAAAATCCGGTTTTTGTTCCTCCAATGATTTGGCTTCTGCTTCTAATTTTCAGCGGTAATTCTGTTTCCTCTCTGTCTGTTCTTTCACTTCCCCCCAAACCTTGGTCTTGTGTGTCAGAGGAGGACAAAATTGTCTTCTGTGTTTGCATTTCTTTAAATAATTCACAGCTTTGGCCATTTTCATGTATCTCTCCCTTTCAGTGATATAGCTTAGTCACTGTTTTCCTACCATAATTTCTAATTCTTTTTCTTTTAATGACTTTTCTTGCATTTCTAGATAAGTATTTTGGGATCCAGCTGTGCTGATGATCCTGCAAGGAACATGGGCCAACAATATCAAGCCCATTAGGAGTATTTGGTTGAAGCAGCCATCACCTTTCAAGTGCAACTGCTTCAGATGAAATTGGTTTTTCAGGCAGATTGTGGAAGAGATAAAAAGACCTTTGGTTAACTGCATCACTGATGAATTCTTCCTCTGCCAAGTCTGGGAGGGAGATCATCCCCTGACTTTGTCACTTCTCTTTCTTTCCTGCTTTCTGTTTTCCTGAATCTGCTGACATAAGTATTTCCCCAACAAATGTATGTTTTTCAGCAGTACTTGTTTTTTCCCCACTTGCTAGGACGGAGACCATCTTGCTTCTCAGGTCCAATCAGCAAAACTTGTCCCTGAGTTCTCCTTCAGCTCCAGTTTTTGTGACTGTTATGCAATCCATATTTTGAATGAAATGACTCCACCTTTTTTTTTTCATTTTGTTTCTTTCTCTGGCCTCATGCAGGAGAGACAAGCCTATCTAGCACCATGAACTGATAAATTTCCATTGTTTTGTCGTGATACAGATTATGGAGAGCTTTAAACACATCCAAAATTCATCCTAGAAGACACTCAAACAGTAATGTGTGTCAAAAAGAAAAGTTTTCTTGATAAACTTTTTTCTTGCTTCTGATGAAATGCAGACCATGACTCATGTTTGACAGTTGTTTCTCTCCTAGAAGAAATTTAGAAAATATTCTGCACTCCTGATATATTTGTGGAAGAGTATCCCAAAACCTTTCTGCATCAGAGAGCTGGGGCCAGCCACTAGAAGGCAACATGATCCCACAAACAGCCAAAGACAGTATTCCTTCGGAGCTACTTAAGCCAAAACCTGCACTGCTGCTCAATAAATTCACTTTTGCCACTTGTATGTGTCATGAGTAAGGGATTTACTAAAAACACAGGACTTTTTTTGGGCAGTGGCTGCAGCACTGCAGCATTTGAGAGGCACAGCACGAAAAGGGGCAGTGGTCACTGGTGGCACGTAGGTGCTGAGTCTTGTGCTTTAACAGCACTTAACTGTATTTTTGATCAGCTGTGTTTGCAATGCAGGCTGACGACAATTTATTGGAAAAAAATGTTACATGCCAATAATAGTCTCTTGATCACCATTGACACCTGAAGCCCTGTAGGACTGTGTGAAGGGAATTTGCTGTGCTAACTTGCTTTTGTGAGCTATCATTAGCAAATAACTTGTTCCTGTCAGAAATTTAATGCTCTCAAAGTATGGTTAATGTATCCCTATTGTCTGAATGAGTATACAGCTACAAAGTAGATGTGGTGCTCCTGCTCCACCTTTTCCTTTTCATCTCTCTTCTAGCTGAGAGACCCAACAGATGGTCCTTTGTATGTCAGTGTGTTAAAACTGCAGCATAAGAAATGCCACTAAGTATTTTCTGCCTTTTAATTTTAAAGAAAAAATGTAAATGGAGGACATCTTGCTGTGTGGATCAAAAGAAGAGTGCTCAGTTAGCACGGCACTCTGGTCTTGGAGTGCTGCCCCAAACCAAGCCCCTTAAAGCTCCTAAAGGGACCATCTTGATATTTGTCACCTTTTTGGGGCATTCTGGTGATGTATTTTTTTGCCTTTTTCTAGCATTAACCTGGAATTCCACTCTCTTTGCTCTAATAACTTGGTCTCTTTCAGTGGTTTTTGTCTTATGTGTAAATAACAAGGACTTTTCTCTGCATTTACTCCTTTTTACACACATGTGCTTCATGTGCAGCCTCCTCAGGTACCTGCCACTGGCTGGAGGCTGGAAGAGATGCTGTGGTGTCCCTCAGAGCACATCCTCAACAGCATGAAGGGGAGGGAAGAAAAAAATACCTGAGTGGAAATATCCTTGCAGCAGATGAGTAATTCCTTCTCCTCACTGTTCCTCTTGATTTGGTAAGTTTGTTAATCCAGGCAAATATATTTACTATAGAATCTACTAAGATGACAATATTTAATTAATCAGGCAAGAGAGTGATAAAATAATCATGTATGGCTTTGAGAGTACCAGCTCATCTGTTACAAGTCAGGAGATATAATTTTCTTATCTTGGATGGCTACACCTAACAAAAATCAGGTTTTTTGCACAGTTTAACTCTTTGAAGAATAAAAAGTCCTCCCTTGTACCAAGCCTCCAGATCCTCAGAAATAACTCAGAATTGTTCTGTATTGTATCAAAGCACTCTACAAGGCACAGGCTTTTGGCACAGGCATTTGTGCCATAGTACTTTTTTTCATCATCACTGAGCCTGTATATCTGTGGGGCTGTGAGTGTGTGTGATGAGAATTATCCATAAACTGGAAATCTAATTAGGGAGATTTTCATGTCTCATGGCTCAGTAAAATACTCCTCAGACAAGAGCAGGGCAAACCTCTGTTGCTGAAGGACAAATCAATACTGATAGACTCTGACTAATCCCTGAGGCTGCTCTACAGGGGGAAGGCAGAGCTCCCTGTGTGTCCACTGGCTGGCTGGGAGACAGGTCAGGGTTTTGCTCAGGCAGGTGCAGAACCTCTTGTTTGTATAACAAGGTTGGCGTCAGCTGCTGCCACTGCTTCGGAGTAATTAAAGACTATGTTGTTGGGTATGAGGTTGCCAGGTGCTGGCTGTCTTATATGCTATGACAAGTAGGGCAAAATTTCATGTAAACACCTGCCAGCATCCCAGGCAGACCTGAACTAATGGGCTGTTATGTACCTGCCATTAAGCAGTTTGTGGGTTTAGCTGAGAGCAACACGTGCACACCAGCTATAGCAGCAAGGGCTTGGAGAGATAAGATATGCCCGTTTCCTTGCCTCCAACAGATGCCAGTCCTGGATGTTTGAGAAACACCAACAATCACTTCAGACTTTACCCTTTTGAATGCATGGGGCCCAGTCCTTGCATGGGGTGAATCAGTGCTGTGCTGGTGACAGCAGGAGGAAGGTGTGATGCACATTCTGGACCCTGGCAGGGGTCAGACCAGCCAGCCACAGCCTGAAGTTTCAGTATGGGGTCATTTTTCATCATGCAATCTGGATTTGGGTGGGCTTTCTTGCCTCCACAAGCATGGCATGGCAGATTAGTCCCTTAGCTGATTCTCAAGCATGGACATGATCACCGCTCCATTAACTGAGAATGGTGCAATTAGTGTCAGTAGCCACAAATTTCCCCTTGAAAAGAACAGATGCTGCTACATGAAAAAAAGAATCATGTCTTTGAAATATTTAAAAAATATCTTACAATGTTTAATACACTTCTGAGAATGCATGTGATGCACTGTGCCTCTGTTTCTTCAGCGTATGAGACACCCAGGTATTCTGCTGTATTACCTCTGGGAGCATAACCCAGGAAAGGAGGCCAAAAATGGTTACAGGCTGCACCTTCTTTGAGGTGATGCAGCCAGAGATTAGGAATAGTCTCTCAGAGCTCCTCTCCAGAGTTCTGTGGCTAATGGCCCTCAAGGGACCATTGACCAGGCAGAAATGGCTGAATGACAGCAGGGATGTAGCCCTTGCCCTCCCATCCTGAATGATGCTGGAGGAGCAGACAGGAGGGCTGACTCTGTCACAGTGGCTTTACCCTCTGGGAAGGTCCTGTAGCTTACAGACCTACAAGTGATAGCAGTCATAACAGGAGGAGAGGGAACAAGAACATTTCCAATTTATTGCCATAAATTAGACCATCAAAGTTTATTTTTCCTGTGTGCTTTAGCCTGAGAATGGGTGCTTTGCTTTATGAAGTTTGAGACTCAATGGATTGCTAATCAGATTTGTGTTTTGTTTCAAAAGGAAAAGTGAAAAAGCTTACTCAGAAAGCAGTTGTGACAACAGTTGCTAAAATCACTGGCCTTGCTGAATTTATGAGTCCAGCAGCAGTGACAGAGACCAACCCACCCTTCCTGCAAACCCCATCCAACTACTCCTGTTCCCAACTCTGTTTTTGCACTCTGTGACCTCTTTCATGTTCAGTGAAATGGACTGTGTGCATATGGACAGGTAACTGTGCCTTTTGGACTGATCACTGAATGATAGAAACTCACAGACTAAAAAGATAATGGTAAAGATTTATTTTGTTTTGTAACAAGACAATCCTGATAATATTAGTAGATTAGTGACCCAGAAGTAATTTATTAATGTTCTGTCCTGGGGATGTGAATGTCTGTAAGCCAGACTCAGTTTCTGTGCACTGTGTATGTTTGCAACAGCAATTATAATATATGCCTTTTTCTTCCTTATTAAAAGGAAAACCTGCAGTCTCTTGCCCCCTGCAGTTTTTAGTGAATACTGTACATAAATGATTTATTCTTTTATTTTAGAGAGGGCTTTACTCTGCATGGCATCTGTCATCTGGGATTTCCCCCTCCCCCTCTTGCAGAAATGTAGCTGGAAGCTGTTTGACTCAATCTGAGAACAAGTCAAACTTGGTTGTATTAAATCCATCAATCTTCAACTACTCTTTAACATTCTCTTTCATCTGGTGAGGACCTTCATTAATATGCACCATTTGTGATTAAGGTAGCACTGGCAGGGCCATCACAGGATTATGTGAAGATTACTCCACATTTCCATGAAATTCAGATTTCTAGCATTTAAAAAAAGAATATTTAAAACCTTTAAAAGTTTTTTTTAATCGCTTTTTCATTATTGATCAAGAGAAGTCACACCTATAATTGTTCTCTAACACATGATCTCTTCATTTGCTGTGTATTGGAGATGGGCAGTGAGACAGGATTTCAGCTGAAGGATGTGTTGCCCAACATCTAAATTAAGAGGGATCAAGAAAGCTAACCTATAAAACATCTCGACTCAGTGGGATGCTGGGGACCATTTCTGGTAGCTCTTCTTCAGGGGCGAAGTAAGTGTGTTACATGAGGCACCACATAGTAGTAAATACTGTAAGCAAATGCTGTGTATCATGACTTTTACTTTTTATCTTTAAAAACAAAGTTCAAAGTAGCATTCTGAAATAGAGCCATCAGGTGAACTCCTGTGTAAAGGCCAAGGAAATGCAGTTGCTGGCATGAGATAAAAGACAAAAATGGAATGGGTAACAGGACAGAAAACTTTGGAAGCAGATGATTGTATCAAAGCAAAGCACGACAGAGGTCGATGGGGAAAAAGATTAAAGTAGAATAGGAAAAGTGATCAAAGGATGTCTTGAGTGAAAGCTGTTGGAGGGTAAACTAGATGTTGCTGAGAGGGAAATTTTTGAATCAGTAAATACACCTAGTGTAGTTATACATTTTCTGATGGTCAAAACTGCTCCAAATGTAGTGAGCTCAAAAATTTCAAGAGATGCAAAACTGAGTCTGCAAAGAACCTCACCACTGGAAATGGCACGTGTTACCTGCTGGGGCTTTCTGATCACAAATAAGAGCTGGGAAATCTTGACCAACATGAAGAACATGCAGCTCAGCCATGCATGACTTAATTGGAACCACCTTTTTCAGGAAAGCCTTTACCAGAGGACCAGGAGCCAATTAGAGGGTGCTGGAACTTCAGTGGGGAGATGAAGAGGTACCTAGGGCAGGCTATCATGCAAAGCATGCAAAGCATGCAAAAAGCTTCATTGCACAATCATCATAGAGTCATGGAGTGATAGAATGGCTGGGGCTGAAAGGGACCTCAAAGATTATCCAGCTCCAATATCCTTGCTGTGGGTAAGGACATCTTTCAGTAGACCACATTTCTTAGAGGTCCGTCCAACCTGACCTTGAACACTCCGAGGGACAGGGCATTTGAACCAAGAAACCCAGGAAGAAGGAGCTTCATATGAGGAGGAGCACCCTTGAATACAGGATTTTTTGGTTTTCTGCCCACTGTGCCTATAAAAAGATTACTCTGTCTTTACAGAATGGCCCACCTGCTCTGCTGGAGGATGGAAGCAAGTGGTAGCTCAGGACTCCCAAGAAAGTTGAGACACAGCCTTTTTTACCCGTTCAGCAGAGGTGTTACAACATGGTCAGTGAATGAAGTAGTTCCACGTTACTGCACTGGAGTGCAAAGGAAAACAAAACAAAATGGACTAAGAAGATGAGATTATCCATAAGCCACAGACAAAAGTGGGGTCAAATGGGACCACACAGGTCCGTGCTGAGCTACAGACTAAATGCCTTCTCCTTCGTGTGGACAAGCAGACGGAGCCTGACCTCTCTCACTGTTGGGCTCTGGGCGATGGGCAGGCAAAGCGCTGTGTGCTGTGTGTGCCCACAGCATTGAGCTGGAGATCATTCACAGGGGCCTTGGTGCCTGTGGGCTGGGAGAAAGCAGGGAATGTGAGACAGACTGGACATGAGGAGCAGGAAAAACAAGATGTTGAAAATTAGAGGAGAAGAAAAGTTGAGGTGGGAGCTTATGGCTGCAGCTGCACTTTTCAGACCACATGGACCACTTGGAACTGGGAATTTATTTCTCTCTCCTTAACCACAAACACCTGCATTTCTGCTAAATATAATTTATGGGGGAATTCCATAATTTTTCTAAAGATAGTACAATTTACATATCACATTTGCATTTTAGACTTATTTGCATACCAATCCCACTTAGTTGCTCCTCCTGCATTTAAAAATTTCAAATATGTTACATCTATAAGCAAATATTGAACATGTAGTAACAACTACTAAAATCGCGATTTAATCATTGGAACATGTACTATTTGTTCATGGCAGGAATGTTCAGTAACAAAGGCTTGCAGGATATGCAGAAATAATAGTGGCATCAGGAAAAGTTTTCAGAATGAAAACTAGGTACTGGTTTTATGGTCTTCAAAAAGAGTGTGTTGGCAGTGGCTAATGGTTGTTGTGGAAGGTGTTGAGAGGAGACATCATGAGGCCCTTGGCTTCAGAAGATACTGGCTGGGGGCACTGAGGGGACAGAGAAGTAAACAGGTTTAAGAAACTTTTCTGCAGCAAAAGAGAGTTCTAGTCTTGAAGGAGAACCATGGCGTAGAAGAGGCTAATGTAGACTTATTTCTTCTTCTAAATGTGATGACTAGCCCAAGGAGGAGATTTCTGTGGGGGGGAGTCTGCCAGTGGCCTGAGGGGTGGAAGGGTCCCCAGGGAGCTCTAGCTAAAAGGTGGGACTCCGTCAAGAAGTGTGACACATACCAATTTTGTACTGGTGATGGTAGAAGAACTGTATTTGAATTAATTTTTTAATTAAAATCTTGCGGTACTGCTGAAAGCAGTATCAGCTCTTGGGGCTGCTGTCTGCCTCAGAAAAGAAAGCAGGTTGTTAAATGGAAGAAATATGGTTGTCTCAAGTGAGACTGGGAAGCTCCTCCATGAATTGTGTTATTTCCCACTTGGAACTGGGGCACATGATAACAAAGGATGCTCTGATGAAAAATTAAGAAAGAGACCTTCACTCTTTTACTTCATCCACTCTCATCAACCTTCCCTTCCCTTGTCTTCTCTGGCAGTTACTCTCTCATCTGTTTCACCTCCTGTGTTGTCCATATCTCAGGTTTCACACACAAAGCCTGAGCTGCTTCAGTATAGTGATAAGAGAGTGGAGTAACAAGGGATCTGAAGAAGAGAAATACAAGCCAGGGAAAAAAACCCTTCAATTGAAGAAGGAAGGCCATATTGTTTGTCTTGTGTAGTGTTCTTGTTCAATGAAATTATCTTTACAGTCCATAATTAATTCCTTTTTCTTGCAATTACATCAATTAGCATATAACACAGATAAATTGAAGAGGCAGTAGTTTGCCTCCAGCAGCCAACAGTGCAATACGTTAAGCCATCAAATCATCTATGGTGCCGCAGAACATTTCTCCCTTTGAAAAAAAATTGCCCACCATTAAAGCACTAGCAAAGAAAAATGAGCCAGAAGTTTATGGCAAAGAGGCAGTGCTTCAAATGTACATTTTATGCTGCTAAAGAGAGCCACAGTACTGTGACCAAAATCCCATTAAATGGAACACTTTCTATTTAAATCTTCCCATGACATGACTCTGGTATTACTGCACCGGAGAGGCACATAACTGTCAGGCTGAAAGGCTGCTCTTCTCTCCTTCCTTGAAGGGCTCTGCAAACTCAGGCTGTCACTTCCAGTTCAGGATCTCAGGCTAAATGCCAAACTCCAGCACGGAACAACGCCTCACCTCTGACTGTTGCTGAGCCCCTTGGCTTGTGTACCTCACCCAGCGAGGCATAAGCAACTCAGTGCTCAGGTGAGAAAGCTCAAGGCTCCTCAAGGAAAACTGCGATGCTGTTACCCCTTCCCTGCACCGTCAGCTTTGCTGTGTCCCTCATGGGATGAACTCCATGTCTTATTTGTGGGTGCCTGTTATGGACAGAGTGATACACTTCACTCATAAGAACGAAGTACCAATTACTTCATTGATATAAACCAGCAATTTAGCAAAATTTGATAGCAAATGCAACAGTGGCTTAACAAGACTTGTTGGCAAGATACACTTAGTTATTTACTGCATGGAGGTCAGGAACAGACAAAACTATCAGGGAGAGCCTCCCATTGAGTCATGAGGTTCAAAAGAGACCCCCTTTTATTCTAAACTCCTTTTCAGAAGAGGTTTAAGTGCATCTGGATCCAGACTTAGACCCAGACTTGACCAATGGTTTATATAGCTAAATTATTACATGGACACAATCCATCCTTTATATCACTTAGCTAAGATTTAAAATTTGAGTAACCTATTAATCTGAGAATTACTACTGAGAATCCACTCTGGCAAGAAATCTCTCAGTCTTGAGGAGTAACCTTGAGAAGCATCCCTGCTCAAGGGGAGATCCTGGAGTGCAGTCCACGGCTGTGCAGGAGAGCTCAACAAGGCCCCTGGCTGTCCAAAGTTTATGGAGTAGGGTAATGACTTACAGTCCTATTTGCAAATCAATGACAGAAGTTAGTTCCGGCCAAACCTGGCTTTGGCCAAACCTTGACCAGGTCTATGGTGAGGGAGGGGGGCTGTTTTCTCAGATTAGCCCTTGGCTGCTGTGTTTATTTCCACCTCCCCTGAATCCATGAGGAGTCAGATGCAGCCACCAGGACCAGATTCACACATTGACATGGATGATAACTGGATGATAACTCATAGTTATCCCTTGGGCAGGTGTGCAGGAAATAAACGCTAGCTTTTGGGAGATGGGGGAGCACATCCTCACAGTGCCTTGCCTGTCTTTTTCTGCTGGTGGATAGGCCTCTGGCAGTATTAACCTGGTCAGCACTGAATGGAGAGCAATGATTCAAACTAGAAGTTTTGGTTGCTGTTTTAGAACCACCCTTTGGGCATTCAAGGCATGCTATGGTTTCTGACCCGCGCAGAGAAGAGTTTCTCATCATGAAGGACAGCAGAGTGTGCTATAAGTGTCTCGCATTGTCTCAAATGTCACACTTAGCCTTCTGTCAAGGGGCTGGTCCCAACATCTTGGATACACTTAAATGCTGTTTTACATTAAGCACTTGTTAAATGCTCGCAGTAATCCCAAGTGCAGTGTACATAGAGTTGAGTACAGGAACTAGTTCAGAGGAAAAAAAATGCTTAAATGAATCTTCATAGATTGTCCTCCTAAGCTCTCCAAATACTGGCGATGTTACACAATACTATAACAGGAAAAAAAGAAACAAAAATTATAAACTAAAGTCTCAGAATCTTACTTGGTCCACTGACAGGCTAAAATATGCCTCATTTTTTATCGTTCTGGATTGGAAGGTCGACCTTTTTTCTCCCAATTCAAGAGCTTAAGTGTAATCATCATTTCTATTATGTAGACAGCTATAGCTATATTTTTAATATTTATCTAGTTTATAAAGTACATAGAAAACCCATCAGATTTGGGATTCCTCATAGAAACAACTAGAAATAGCCAGTAGATCAACTGGATTGTTGTTTTGGTTAGGATGCTAGGTTTGGTTTTTCATGTCTCATACCTAGATACTGAATTTTTCTTGTTATCATGGCTTGATCAGTGGCCCTAGCCTTGGTTTTCTTCCTTCATCCCAGAATATTAGCAATACTGAAACAGGGAATTGTTTCCTGGTAACTCTTCAGTGTCTGTCTAGCTAAAATGATTTTACGCCTTCCTTGCAGTTCATGGTGGGCATAGTCTCAGAAAGGACACAAAGATCTAAACATCAGGTAAGTTTTTCCTCCAGTGTATTTCCCATATCAGTCCTTAGCAACACTGGGCAGTGCAGAAGTCTGAATTAAGGTTCATCTCTTCTTTGGGTCAACAAGACTCCGCCATCCCTCCTAATGCTCACTATGTGAGAATTAAACTCGGCTAACCACCCCTCAAACCCACAATCCCAAATAAGCTAAGAGAGATAATATATTCAAAGGGGTAGCCCAGTAAAAATATGGTGTCTGTCAAGTAACTGAGCCCATATTTTGTTGCAAATATTTTTTAATAATTTTCCTGGCCAATATGACTATTTATCAAAGCTCTCTTTTGTTTAAGTAAGGACTTGCTGCCTCACAGCCTGTCAGCTTGGTCCTGCAGTGCAGCCATTTAGCTGAATGTATGACACAACAGTAATTACTGTGCCAAACCCAACCAGCTGCTGCTACAAAGAAACCCCCGAAAATCTAAGAAATAAAACGACTGGATTGTGCCTAACAATGCAGAATTAGATGGTGGAGGACTGGGAAGCTTTATTCGAGCTATATTAACGTTCAGCAAAGTAGCAGGGACACTGGAAATGAAGGGCAGAGTAAGTAGCATGTTGAAGAAATGTCTCCTCCAAGTTTATTCCATTCCTTCTCAGTGTAGGGTGTTGCCACAGTGTAAGGCACACAGAGAGCCAAACACTCACTTGGAGTGAACAAAGGCCAGGCTCCTGCTGTTGCTTAATGCTGTAACTTTTATTAGCAGCAAGTGATAGCAGTTTAGCCTCCCTTCCTTTTTGTAGATGATTACATTCTTAAGCCGATTGACTGCGGTGACTAAAAGCAACTGTTGATCCACACTCTTCCCTCTTACACACACAATGGCACGTGAAGAAAAGAAACACCAGATTTCATGTGTTCAGGATAGGCTTAAAGCTTTCATTGTCTGAACAGAGGTAAAAAATTGGTTGCTGAATCAGGAGCCAAGGATCCCTAAGGGTAGAGTTTCCACATGCCTAGCAAAAGCAGGGAGAGATGCTCTGAGTTTGGGAGCACAGAACTGAGCCTCCTCCTAAGTTCCCTTCCCTCTTGCTCCAGACAATGGTGGGAAAGGGGACTACAGTAATAGTATGTATTTGGTTGGATTTGTGCTACTAAGTAATCAATGGGGGGAAATGCTGACAGAAAAAGGGAGGATTAATGAATCAAGTATAAATGCAGCCTACACAGTCTTTACGCAGTTAGATGTAGATGTGCAAATGGAATTAGTTTCCTTTTTTTTTTTTTTTTTTTTTTTCCCCCCAAAAATTTGTTTATATATAGATTTGTTTCCACGCCAAAATCCAGGCAGGTGCTTTGCTCCATGCTCAGGAGACTTTCAGGACATCCAACGTGGCAGCTGTCTTTTCTGTTAAGGCTAAGGGGTTCAATGTCAGTGCATGGGGATGTGGATGGTGTTGAACGGACAGTTCACTGAGCTTGCAAGCCATCCTTGGAGGCTGTAAATAGCACTACTATAGGGAATGGTATTGGGAAAGGATTCCTCATAACCACAAAAGCTGGCTCTTCAAGAGGTAAGGTCTTTTAACTAACTTGTCTCTGTGAACTGGCACAAAATTTTACCCAGGAGGAAAGATGACAGTGGAAGTGGAGTTGCAGCTATAATTAGCCAATTAAGCTTTTTTTTTTTTTCAAGGAAAAACATGTCTTAGCTATCACCTTATCTGCTGTAAATTAATGGAAAAAATCCCAATCTCTTTCTGCAGGGGTTTAGGTGACAAATTTCCTGCTTCAGCCTCTGTTGGCTGCGATGCACAGTAAATACATCAGGTATGGGTCTCAGGAGAGGTTGATCTAACAAGAAGGCTCCTGCTTCTGTCTTATCTCAGATGAGAGGTAATTTACTGTTTAAAGGAACATCCAAGAGCAAGGCCTCATTTGCAAAAAGAAAATACAAGTGAAGGAAGTTGTAGGTATTTTTTTTTCTTATGCAAAAACTAGTAAGGCAATGCTGCTGTAAAGAAAAGGGACCTGCCTAAAAAACTCAGATCTGCACTTTCCTCCCTAACAAAGCTGTGCGGTATCTGCTTAAGAGCCCTTCTAGCTAGTGTAAAAAGACACCAAAAAGTTCTCACAGGTGAAATCCAACTAAATGTGTCCAAGATACAACTGCAGCTTTTAAAGGGATAGTCATGTGAAAAAAAAAACTTTGATATCACTAAATGAAATTCTCAAAAACGGTTAAAGCAAAAGGCACTTTTTCCACTGCGAACCTGTGCCATCTGTTTTACTGCTTTGGAAACTGCAATAGGGAAAGAATTCCTTTTGTGTGCTGAGAACAAATAGAAGATGCTGGTGTCCTTACTACCTTTTGCTCCTCTCTCTCCATATAGCTAAGCTCTTATTCATATTTTAGTGACATAAAATGATTTATGAAGTATTGGCCAGACATACAGTTTGAAAACTGATGGAAAAGCTTCTTGATTTTGCTTTGTGCGTGTGAAAATGGGTTTATGCACAGTAGAAGAACTTAACAGTGATGACAATTTGATGAGTGACATTGTTGTGGTAATTTATTTAGAGGAGAAAACCTAGACTGAATCTCAAAAGCTTGAGTAGAGTTGGATAATAGCTCACTGGTAAACCATATCCTGGGACATGAAAGCACTGCTGGAGTGCTGTCAGATAGGGAAAGTTTGTTCAATATGAAACAGGACACACTAGGGAAGCAGGTGACTTTCCAGGTGGTAATAGAAATACAAGTGTGGGTCTGAGTTGGAAAGGTCACAGTCCAATGGAGTTAGAACTGAGGATGGAAAGATCCTGATTTTTGTGAAGATTCCAGGAAGTTGCTTAGTTTAGAAACACCTTGGAAAATTCTGCACCCTTTGATGGAGTGATATGTTAAAATATGTTACTTCAATTTCAAGCCACAAGTGCTTGATTATAGTTCCTACAAATCTGGTTTCTGTGTGGATGAGACAGATGATATAAGGTGAGAAGGTGTCTAAGTCACAAAGCCCCCTGATGATGATAACCATATAATAAGGTTAAAAGCATCTCTTTTAACTACTGCTTCTCTTCACATCACCTTCAATCCACCCCTGGTGTCTTCAGAAAACTCCATCAACTGTTACATTACTTCAAATGATAAAACTCAGGCTTAACTTCAGCAGCCCTTGCAGGATACGACTGTGGAAGCTGCTTGTCCGTGATGACCTTTCCAAAGCCTTGGGTTAAATCAGCAGCTCTACCTTTCAGGTAGGGGTGGTGTCGTTAACACCATCCCTTCAGCCAAAGCTACATTGAAGCGGCCTGTCTGGACTCCAGGGCACAGGAGCCAAGGATGCCACACCAGCCTGGGCCACAATGATCCAGGCTGCGGCTGCCCCTTGCAGACATTGTTGTGTCTGAACACAACCCCTCCTTTTGCAAGATGCAGTGATTTTGATGTCCATGTGAATGGACATGCATCAGCAATCACTTCAATGGGAAACAAAAATCCCATCCCAAATGCATCTAATTCCATCATTCAGAAGGAGCTGCTTCTATTTATTTCGGTTATCTCTACCAGTAGGTGTCATGATACAGCAACCTGTGAAATTCTTGGTGAAGCAGGAGATAAAGTGGTTAAATAAAAACAAATAATTACAGACTTTTATTTAAATCATTGGATGCCAGTGGTTAAAAGGGTGGTTAATTTTGCTTGATGCTGCAACACAGACATTACTCTCCTTGTTTTGGATGTGCTGCAAATGAAAACCTCTGTCATTGCCCCCAAATTTCTTTTTGATGCCTGTGGAACACACCAGTTTCTCTCATTCCAATGGTACCTGCCCTTCAGTGGGGCACATTAATAATGGGGTGGGTAAGTGACTGATGAGTGACATTCTCTACAGAAATTACTGATAACCTCCCCTTTAAAGAAAGAGATTCAAAATGAATGCCTCACACATTTGCTATTTCTAAGAGCAGTCCACTTAGATATTTTTGTCACACACATCAAAGCACAACTCTCAACTATGTCCATTTTCGTGATGGCTTTGGTTTCATCCTTCTGGGGAAAAAAAAAAAAAAAAAAAAAAGAAGAAGAAAAAAAAGGCTGTTGTCTCTGGAAAATCAATTAAAAGGAACTGTATTATGCCAGATAGTCAATCAGGTGCCTGCACTAACGAGGATCACATCCGTTCAGAACTGCTGCAAATTACAGTGTGACACGAGATTTCTCTCACCTTGCCAACAGCAAGCCCGGTGCTAATGCCAGACAGGGTGTTTAGTTTTCAAGCTTTTGCCTGCACAGGCATGCTGCATTTTAAGAGTAAAGTAGCAATGTTTTAAAGTTTGATCTGACTGCTGGCCTGCTGACTTCTCCTGAACACATCTCCTGCTCCCAATGAAGGCATCTGATAAATTTCTGAGGGGTTTTTTTTGCTTGTTTGTTTGTTTGGTTTGGTTTGGTTTTGTTTGGCTGTTTTGTTTTGGTTTTTTTTTTAATTTATCTTAGGACTTCAAAGGTTGCAAAAAAACCCCTAAACTCACCCCCATGTCATCAAACAAAAGTGCCTGTTGCTATTCAGTGAGAGAATAAAAACTAAAGTTCAAAGTCCTATTAGAAATGTCTTAGCCTTCCTTTGTCTACCTTTGCTTCATGGTCTCAGCAAAGTTCTTACTCTAAATTTCAGGGATCATGTAAATCTATTCTGGGTGTTTTTAATGATTTTTGCAACCCATATTTTGAAACTACTCTTCTGTTTTTAAGACATTTATGTTTACAACTGACTTTCTAGATTCTTAAACGGTTAATATGAAAAAATAAATGGAGGCTTATTTAAAGGATTCCTCAGCACAGATGGAAGCAAAAAATATTTAAGAATATGCACTTTGTTTTAGTGAAAACTCCAACCCTGCAAGTTCAGTAAAGAAGGAGTGTAAGAACAAACACAACACAGAGGTTAGGAAGGTACCATGGTACAAGGTTAACCACAAGGAGCCTGTGCGTGGCTTCTAGTCAGGCAAGACTTGATGGAACTTTTTAGTCAGATTTACCAACACCCACAGAGAAACCCTCCTGGACCTCTGACCTGGAGGGGCTGATCACCCAGGTCTTACTTGAGCGTTGGCTGATAAGCACTGCCATCTGCACAACAGAACCAAAACTTCTTAATTGTTAATACAACCTCTCTGACAAGTGTGGGTTTTACACAGCACACCTCCAGCATGTCATACTGTCACTCTTGAAGGAAATGAAACGAGATCACTACATTATTTTGGTATCTCAAAATACTTTGGGAAGAAGTCTGGTCTCTGCTGAATTCAACAACTGTGAAATATTCATGAAGCAAAGCTACCACAGTGAGCCTGCTTGTCACAACTAGCCCACTTCAGAGTGGTTTACCATTTCTTAGCATTCAAGCTGAATCTACTACTTGGCAACTAAATTTTGCAAGTGAACATACCGAATTAGCTAGGAGGTTTCAGTGGATGAACACAGAGTCTGTTACACCCAAACCAAATGCTTATGCTTTTTGGAATTGGAGGAGACTCAATCAGTAATGAGTGCTTTTTACCTAAATTGTAGAGCTGTCAGCCTTCTAGAAAGCAACTTACGATCAGAGTACTTGGTGAAAGCTTCCCAGCTCAGCTGCGATTGCTGGAAGAGCTATTATAATTAAAGATATGTTATCAACTGTCCTGCTTTTGGCTGGGATAGAGTTAATTTTCTTCCCAGTAGCTGGTGCGGTGCTGTGGTTGGATTTAGAATGAGAACAATGTTGATAACACACTGGTGTTCTAGTTGTTGCTCTGTAGTGGCCAGGGATCCTTCAGCCTCTCTCCCCACCCCACCGGGTAGAAGGTTGGGGGGCACAAGAGGCAGGACAGCTGACCCCAGCAGGCAGAGGGGTAACTCACACCATATGGCTCCATATATAACCTGAGGGAGGGAAAAGAGGGACAGGTGGCCAGGACCACTGCTCAGGAACTGACTGGGTGGTAGGCATTTCCACCCCCTTTGTGCCATTTGCCAAATCCTGAAGCTATGACTGTGGTGAATGCCTCTCATTTTTATAAGGATTTTCAAAGGTCTTAGCCTGAGATCTGCTCTCTGTTCTATGGGTTCCATTCCTTTTCCTATTCAGGAGTGGCCCCAATAAATTTTATTCACAGCCTGGGACTAGAGCTCCATAATTTGTAAGTAGCTGTTTCTGATAGTTCATGAATATAAATTTAGAGAACAAAAAACGTGCCCTCTCAAAATGTGTCTAGTTGAGTCTTGACTCAAGTAACTTCAGACAGATAGATCTGGGTCTGCAGAGTCCTTTCAGGGCCTGGTGCTCATTCAGGCACCCAGCACCCACTGATTTCTGTCATCATAATTTGCCATTCACACTGTATTACCATAACAATGACATCCTCTTATTGGTGGGGAGCAAGAGAAGCCTAATAAAAAGTCAGTATCATTGTAAGAATTCTAATTTCCCCCTATAGGAGAAAATAAAAAGGTGTCCTTTTAAAGTGACAAGGATGGGCAGATGGCCTTTTTTAAGCAAAGAAGATCAATTTTCACTGCTTTACATCCTAAAAATGTACCATCTTACCACGATGTACAGAGAGACAGCTAGTAACCACATTACTCTCTCAGTTTCTTGGCAGTGGAATTCTCTTTCAAGTTCTAAAATATCAACCTGAAGTCCCAGTGATAGTGACATGGGGACAAGCTGCTATTGGAAGAGTTCTTGAATTACCACTGAAACATCCCCAAGCTGCCCACAATACCTAAGCTATATCATTCCACAGAGATTTTCCAAAAACTTCTCTGCCCAAAAATATAGGGAATGCAGAACCCAACCAATAGGCCACTGCGAACGAGAGCTTTTCTGTAGCATCATACAGAACTCATAACAGCTCTCTCCTAGGCTAATAATGAGCCAAGAGATTGGAACCTCTGGGATCCCATCCAGAAGGAACTTAGTAGGCTTGTGGAGTGGACCAATGTGAACCTCATCATGCTCAACAAGTTCAAGTGTGATGTTCTGCACTTCAGTATCAGTACAGACTGGGGAACGGATGGATTAGGACTGGAGAAGGACTTGGGAAGACTGGCTGATGAAAAACCAGACACAAGCCAACATTGTGTGCTTGCAGGCCAGAAAGACAGGCACATCCTTGCCTGCCTAATGAAAGGAGTTGATCAGCCTGGAGAAAAGAAGGCTCTGGAGCAGCCAGAGAAGCCTTTTGATACATAAGAAGGACAGAAGGTGATTTTTCACCAAGGTCTGCAGTGACAGGACAAGGGGCAATGAGGACAATGATTTTAAACTGAAAGATGGTATATTTATATGGAATGTAAGGAAGACATTTTTTACAATGAAGATAGTGAAGCACTGGAACAGGGTACCCTGAGAAGTGTGGATGCCTCATCTCTGGAAATGTTCAAAGCCAGGTTGGATGGGGCTTTGTCCCTGCCCATGGAGAAAGGTTGGACTAGATGAGCTTTGAAGGTCTCCCCCAATCCAAAGCATTACCTGATTATATGACTCTACTGGAATGTAAATGCTTTACTGTTTGGACTAAACTTTAGTCAATAACCACATGGTAGTTTTTTAATTGATCATTATTTCAAGCCTTTTATCATCGTTTGTAAGGCTGCAGAATGATGAATGGCAGGGAGACTAAATGGGGTATGCTGTCCTCTTGAGAACTGAGTCCAAACAAGAGAGTGGATTTACCCCATAGAAATTTCCCCCCAATAGCAGAAGAAATCTGGACTCCATATACTGTAAACAAACAATGCTAATAGTAATTTTTTTAAAAGGAGAAATCATATGATTTTATACTTTAGCACTGAGGTAAATTTCCCAACTCTGCTAGCTATTAAGGATTTATATTAAATCCCTAATTTTATTTCTAATGTTATTTATAGTTTAAATCAATTAATATGTCGTTTAATATAGTATAATTAGATTGGACAGAGACATTTAAAAAATAGAGTGTGCCTCTAATTATTAGAGAATGGCACTACGAGTTAAGCATGCCTTGTAGCTTGCAATTTTCAAATATCAGGTGCAGCAAATGAACATTGTTAAGGCTGCCTGCTGGCTAGGGCAGTAAGAGCTTTTCTCAGCTAGAAGCTATTTCTCCGCAGAGCAAATCCTCCCCTTCATACTATAAAATATGAGAGGAAATAAATAGGTCAAGCACATGGTGCTAAAGCACTGTGAGCTGGGAACCACAAATAAAATTAATTTAAACAGGTAAACAGAGACATGTTTGAAATATTAATAATACTTATCCCTCCTATTTTTCCAGTTTTTCCTGCTGCTTTTCCTGCTATGAGTACTTCACTGTGCTGAGTGAGCATGAAAAGAAACAGCACCAAGGACTGATTAGCAACTCTACAATAACAAAACAATAGCCTCACAGGATTAAAGGAAAAATGATCTAAGTTTCCAGGAGAGTATTAGGAAAAACTTTAATTTAAGTTCTTTTCTAGAAAACCTTGAAAATTCAGTAAGTGGTTTTTTTTAATTAGCCACTGTAATTTACCTCCCTGCTGAGTCAAGAAAAGGAAGACAAACTGATCTATGTGCTGGATCCTTTTCCAAGCTCTCCTTACACCATAGTTGGCTAACTACAGCGAAGATGTGCTCACAAAAAAGTTTTATATATAGTCACAATAATTAGAACTCTTATGCTGTGTTTCCAGACCTCATTAGGAAAAGGAGCAAAAATTTTTGCATAGAATATCTTTATCCAGACTCTGGGAAATTAACTGAATTATGTGGCACAACATAAAGTTTCTATTCACATAGCAGTTAGTAATTTTACAGCTTTTCCAGCTCCTTTTTGCCCCTTTGTTCAGTGGTGAAAAAGAGATTTAAGCAGGTAATTTGAGCAGAGGTAAAAAAAAAAAACCACCACCACCATTTCTGCACCCTGTTGTACAACATTCAATTTAGTATTGACACTAGAAAGGGGTCAACAGACCCAGGCATTCACAGGTTGCACGGCCTCAAGCAACTCATCTCTCTTTTTGCCTGATATTTTTTAATGATATATCACGCCACATGGCATCACTCTCGGCCAAAAAGAAGCAGGGGGAATCGGGGTAGGGTACACATCCTAAGTAGCCACTGCCTGGGGATCAGCTGGGCATTACCTCCCCTGGCAGGAAGTGATGAGGGATTACCTCTGCATCCCTTTTTCATTTTTCACTTACTTAGCTTGACCCAGTTTTTTCTCTCACTTTTGCTCTTTGGATTTTTTCCCTGTGCCACTGTGGGGAGGGAGCGTGAGGGTGGGTGGGGACTTACCTGCCAGCCAGGGATAACCCACCACAGCATCAACCTGTTGTAGGCCATGGATGTGCATTTAGAAATCCTTGCTATAGGCTTGCTCTATTCTTCTGGCCTGCTTCATCCGGTACATCTTTATCTGGTTATTATTCAGAGACAGACTACAAGGCTGTGAACAACTGATCTTGCCCAGCATAGTCATATTATATTCTTAAATATTTAATCCAATAGCCAACTGTATGATATCGCTTGACTTCTCCCATTATTTCACAATTGTTTTTCACATGCTGGTGTTTTCCAATAGTGGGTGGAGCCCGGACTAGATCCTTAGTTCAGGATCTATCAAGATAAGCATTTCTTTATATAGAAAAATGTCTTCCTTATGAATGTCTCAGAAGACTTTCAAAACCAGATTAAGAGGACCTGCAACAAATTTATGGGGAGTCTTTTAACACAGTGCTAGGCACTTCAAAGAAATGAAATTGCTCCTCATTTTCAATGGAGTTTTACCAATAAAACCTACCTCCACCTCCACTGTATTCAGCAGTGACTCAGGCCATTACCACAAGAATATCCTGTCACTTTAGTATAACTCTGTTTTCCAATCAGTGTTATAGCCACAGTCACATACATGTTCACCTGCTTTCTCTCATTCAGAAAATTTCTTCTCTGTAAAGGATGGGCTGCTTTGGAACTGTGAAATAGCTGCCTACCTCTGTAAATTCTTTCTGAATCTTCTAATGCTCACCATGGTTGGTATGGCTGGTATGGTGGTGTTATCCTTCAATGACAGGCTGCAAGGTGCCAATCTGGTGCCAATCCAGATCTCTTTTCATGTGTTCTGACTCCAGTTTCTCAGCAGCCATCGAAAGCACTAAACCAATCTGATTAGTTGATAAGCTAGGCAGATTGCTCACTCTCACAACCCAAAGTTGCACTTAAAGATATTATCCACAGTTGTCTATGAAAACTACCCTGGAAATCAGGGGGAGAAGAATGGATGACTGACTTGTATTCCCAGTGTGTATGCAAGCCTAAAGAGACTCGACACACACGGTTAGGTCTGGTACTTAACTCTGTAGGGAAGTTTATGGACATTATGACATTTTCCCACCATCACTCCCTGCCCAGCAATCCATTGAAGACTAGAGATCTGACAGGACCACTCCCAGAGAAACTCCAGGATAGTTGGGAAGATGTAAGGCTGTCTCAAGAAGGACCAGCACCTGCCAGTTTGCACTGCTGTAGTTCTGTAGTGAGGCATCCACCAAACTTGAAGCATTAGTTAATAAAGGTATGGGATATAAGGCAGCTTTAAGCCGTCATACTCAGTGGACACACCCATGCTGGTAGAAAACTGGCCTTATCCTAACAGCAATATTTAGGGTGAGGTAATCAGGCCTTTGTTGCAGAAGATGTGGATGAGAGAAAGAAATAACCCTGAGGTTGTTGCTAGGTGCCTGAGCAAGATGTTCTCCCTTGTGCTTTTACCGCCTTAGAAGGTTCAAAGCAGACACAAAGTAGGTGGCTCTGAGACCTGGATTCAGGAGGACAATTTTAGTCCAATTCTTGGATCTAGATTTGCACACACAAAAATGGACAGCGGTTTATGTCTCTCCTTCACAGGATGGGCCTGAATTTCAGTACCCTCTTAGAAGAGGAAGTTAAAACTATAATTGAATCTGTGACTGTTCCAAAGAAGATATTAATAAACCCAGTACTTAGGGGTAGGAACAGCTCTAGAATAAAAACTCCCATCTGTCTGATGGAATTTGGTATAGACAAGCCACTTGAGGACACAGTTACTGTTAAGCATCTGTATGAGACTTTAGAGGACATCATTTGCTCCTATGATTGAAGAAGACCCTAAATATTCCAGAGGCAGCACCCAGAAGAAGAGAATGTGTGTAGAAGACATACTGTAGAAGCCATGGAGAACTATCAAAGTAGGCTGGGAATGGAGCTGGAAAAAGGGGAAACTAGTCATGGGGCTTGAAGGCTATATGGCAACCCCCAACTTTCCTACTTATCCCTCAAGAGGAGGGATATTGAGGGAGAAGAAAGAGGAGTCAGAAGATAGAACAATGGATTAAATTTCTTACCTCCTTGTTGTCTAGCTTCTTGTCCTTACCTGGATTTAGCAAAAGAGCTTGAAAAGTGGTGAGGCTGGCTGCTCAGCTGAGGATTCCTGACTGGCAAACAGCTTCTTGGACAAACTGCTGGTTGCTGCCCAGTTGGCAGCGTGAGGCACACTGCCCTGCACAACAGGATCAAGGAAACTTGGAAACCTAGGTATAGCTGCCACTCTTGTCTGTGGAAGATGTATGACAGAGCTTTTTTGGGGTGAGGACAACAGAGTGACCTGGCACAAGGTACCTGCTTCTTCCCCTCCTGGAAAGCAGGAGACAAGAGAGAGTGTAGATATTTGAAAGTGGGAGAGAGGAAAAAGGCTCTTGGGTCTGAAGGGGCTTTTGAATTCCTGGTGAGAGAAAAGCTGAGGCAACCCCAAATCAAGGGCAGATATGAGCTGTAGGCTTTCAGGGGCACAGGGAGATGATATTAGAAACAAATGCAGCTCCCAAGAGATGGGCAACAACTGTTAAGGATTTGCAACAATATTCTTATATCCAAGTATCCTCACCACCTAAAAAGATTTGGTCATCTAAAAAGACAACAAATAGTTTTTTAAGACAAATGTAGAGTGGCAAAATGGTGTTCCCTCCTGCCAACTTTAAATTATATGCTAGTTACTCAATCCTACTGAATTTACTCAGTAATATTGAGAAAGTATGTTTGAGGGGCTGCATGAATTGGACTGGAAGGCCCTGTTCCCTGTTTAAAGACCATAATAGTTATAGCTTTAAATGCTATTTGATTTAAATGTTATAATGTTTCACAATCATGTATTTAAACACAGAAATCTGTTTATTTACCCAAACAAAACAGAGGAAATGATTCCAGCCCTCAGGTTTTGAATTCTCATTTAAATATGTGAACATGAGTCCACAACTTAAAGATGTTTGTGTATCTATGTACCTCCAAAATACTCATGTTTCATAGGGTTTTTCACATTAATATTCACCAACAGTATCACAAAAGTTCTTTTTCTTTTACATAACTGTAAGCAACAGTAATTCTAGAAACACTAGAGAAAAAAAAAGCATAGCAATGTCCACAATTACAAGAAAAAGTGCACATTACTTGGTCACAATCACAGTCATTACTTGGAAAACTATATGTAACAAGTAGATATAAAATATCACTGATGCCTTAAACTCATTGTCAAAAACGGAATTACATAAAATTTTGTACATGAAATAAGGCAAATTTAGGAATGCACAAGAAACTTGTTATTCAACAAAAGCTAAACAACCGAACAGATAGTACAATAAGCATAAACTAAAGTACCTTTTTCTATATACTTAAAAAGAAGCCTGCCATAGTGCACAAAGAAAACACCATTAATGTGTAATCAATATTATAAAATAAGAAATAGAGGGGTTGGGAAGAGTGGGGAAGGGGAGAGAAGAGTTTTATTATAGTTGCAGCTGCATCCACTTACAGTTTTGTACAGGTTTAAGCTAGGCCTGGGAATTATACAAATTATACCAGAAGTGTCAATGACCTTCCTTGGTAAAAATTTTGTTTAAATTAAGGAAAAAAAATAAATACACACAAGAGTGCAAATTTTCAGATTGTCACTTGCAACCTCTTAACATTCACCATCTATATCCAATCACAACTAGAGGGACTTGTATAAGACAGCAGCAGTGATCATGGAGTCAGATGAGCTCACCGTAAGAAATCAAATTGTCTTTTTTTTTCTCAACGATATGTCTTTTTTAAAAAATGCTCAACTCTTTATTAATTGCTAATAAAGCTGCAATATATTACAGAATGGAGTTGAGAATGGCATGAATGCAGGAAATGCATACTTCCTTTGGAAGGTATTCCATAGATGACAATTTACAGTACACAGGGGAGGAAATTATCCAGCATCAAGAGTTACTCATTGTAGAAAGAATATGAAGTTGGGGAGAAGGGCACAGCCAGGGATTCCAGAGAGGAAGGGGGGACTTAAAATAGCTCCTCAAAACATTTTCAGGACCAGTGAAAAAGTTTACCAAAGTAAAAATGAAAAATCTTGAATGAAAACAAAAATCTTTTTTTTCGTTTTTTTATAAAAATTACATTTTTTTAAAATACAAGATCCTTTTAATTGCAATTGTGCCCTGTAGCAACAGGACATTTGGCAATGTTTTGCCATATACTGCAGCTTTAAGTCCAATGAGTCAGTATCACATTCCACTAATATTGCACTTGGATCTTGAACCACTTGTTTTAAAAAACCATCACAGCATCTTCTGTTTCCTCCACTTGTTAGAATGAGTTAATTTCTAGCCACTTTTTCGATATTAATGCTGACACACTAAAACAAAAGCAATAGGCTGGACACAGTAAAGTACCTCGGAAATACCAGAGGCCGAAGTTCACTTGAAGCACCTTAACACATCACTTTATGGATCAAGAACAGTGTGGCATTATGGTAATTAACTCTCCTAAAAGACTGTGCAGTAACTGAAGTGTGTGCTCTGGGAAATCAAAATGTCATTAGTGGAAATTCTGAGATAAGACCAGGCCGGTGTGAAGGTCACATGACTCAGTTCTGCTGCAAAATAAGGTTTTCCAGTTCATCTGCAGAGCGCAATAAAAACGCGGCTGATTCTCGGTACCCTGCCACAAGCTGCCTCACTGCATTTATTTCAGTTGGACTCAGCTGAGGTCTGGAGCTGGAACTGCTGGAGGATCCAGAGCTGGTTGCTAACTGCCTCTTCATACTGAGATCTGTTGGACCTGCAGACAGCGAGGGGAAAGAAAAGAAGCTTCAGATCTGCTGCCAGAGACGTTTCACAGGTTTGTAGATACAAATGCAGAGTAATAGGACCTGCTCTCAGCTGTAAGTAGCAGAAATAAGCAGTAAGTTCTGTTACTGGTCACCTTGACAGGAACCACAGCAATTTATATTTATGTATCAGAGACCTCACTTACAGAACATATGGGAGCAAGTCCACTGCCAGCAGAAAATTACCCTCCAGGGGCATATTCCAACAGTGTGAGCCACTTGCACCCCAAACCCTGCTCTAGGATCTGATGACGGTGATCAGGCAGAAGGTTCATCTCCTGTGCCTCCCCCCAGCTCCAGCTGCCATCATAGACTTCATGGCAATATGCACACTTGCCATTTTTATCACAGAAAATCCAACTTATGTTCTCTAGACAGCTATTTTCACATTTTATGCTTCAATCAGCATGTGGCCAGATTGAATCCCTTGCAGACGTAGATAAATGGTCATCCACATGACTTGCCTGATGCTGTCTGATCACTTACATAAATAGCTGCTCATGAATGAGATTAGGTTGGTGACAATCTGGCTCCCACAGCGAGGAGCACACTATCATCTGTGAGGGCTGCATACAGCTGGCAACACATTGCAAGGATCTTGTAAGGCCAGAACACTGACAAGAGATTCTGCAGCAATCACCATGCTGTTGTACTGGCAGCTCACAGCAATATGCTTAGCACTTTTCTTCAAAAAATATTCTCAAGACCATGAACACTTCATATAAAAGACAGCATTCCTGAGGGCAGTCTGCAGGTTACTGTGATTGGCAAAACATCTGCCATCATGAACTTTGGCTTTGTGTGGAATTTCCCTGGCTGTTTAATCAGTTATTAACCAGCTAAGACGCATGGTGCTTTAATGAAGTGTTTGTCATTTCCACTTAACCCATTTTTTTCCTGGAGTGTAAATTTGGACAGGTAGAATTGGACTGAAGACTTTTTTGAACATACATAGAAGGATATAGAGAGCAATTATAGCTATTAAACAATACATTTTGTGCAAATCTAGGAAATACTGCTCTCTCATTTTGTCAATCCAGCAAATCTATACCTCTGGCAGGCAGATCAGACTAGCCTGACCCTTATCTTAATACTCTCCTGGAAACTGAGATCAAGTTATCCAAAGCAATGTATCTTGCTTTTCTATGAAAAAAATGTCCCTCTTCAATTAGATCAAGGCAATATATGTCAATGCTTTGCTTTTCCAGCAAAGACTGGAATAATTTTAAAATCAGAATTGTAAATTTTTTTTTTAAGTTTAGCATGTTAGACTGTAGAACACAAAACAGAGTAATTCATATTCTGGAGGGTCTCCTAAATAATCCCACAAAATTTATAAGATTTAAAGACACAGATTCACAATTGTAAGCACTAATCGAAAGTGATGTCTGATTTCCAGAAGCTGATGATCTGGTCATAAACCTTATTTCATTTTCTTTTTTATATGTCTCTGCAGAGGTACAGGTGAGACCACAAAAAAAATGTGGAGATTGCCATGTCCTCACAAAAACTGAAGTTAACAAAAAAGCTCACCTTGAGTGAATAAAAGCAGAGCTGGGAGTATGAAAAGAAACTACTCAAACAGAAAGGGTCCTATTAGATCTGATTTCCTACTACACAACTAGAATGAGCAGCACTTAGCCTTACAACTTGTATTATCTGGTTTTACACTGGTATAAATGATCTGACTTTTAAATGACTTCCTGTGTACAAAGGATAAATTAAGCACAATTAGCTCAGTGAAGTTGCTTCGGTGTAACCTCATGCTGCAGGAAAATTATGATTGTGCAGAAGCTCAGAGGATATTTTTAAATAAAATCTTAACCCAGCACAGGGAAAAATGGTATACCAATCATAATGCCAGTTGGGCTGAATGGTTGTAAGAAGCCATTAAAGACTTCTATATTTATTGAGGCAGTAGTGAAAAAGCTGCCACTGATATATTGAGGGCACTGTGCTCCATATGAACCTACTTTAACTTTCCTGTTCTTTCCTTGACTTTCATTCATTTCACTGCCAAAAGCACTCACACACACATATACACTCAATATTTGGCAGAACAGAGCTTCTGCACCAGAGCACATCATTTTATGACATGTAACTGAAGGGCTCTTCTCATTGGTAATCCAGATTTTAAGTGACGGAATAGGTTATCAGTTTATGTCACTCATACATAAAATATGCATGGAAATGTACTTGGTCATACCTCTCAGGTTTCCCTTACACAAACTGATGGTGCACTACTCTGAAAGTAAAACTAGGAGAAGACCAGATGTCCATCATGCACAAATCAGTAAAAATCTCACAAGTCTATATGGTCATATTTGTTTAAACAGTGCGAAGATCTGGCTGGCTCTGTATTCCTAGATGTGTAGATTAACTTTTGTGAAGAAAGTTGTTTAATTCTTCAGAATATTTATCTTTGCATCCTGAAGGTAAAGGAAAAAGCTGGATGGCAGTCTGCATACACAAGGGACAATCACGGCACAAAAATCCTCTTGGTCTAGGAGATTTCTGTTGTGTCAGAGCTCTTGTATACAAAGAAAATAAGCTATATAAAATCTTAACATAGCCAGTTTCTTCAAACTACTTGGTAAGTTTATTTTTTTTACTTCTATTTACCATGAAAATGAGATTTTACATCACTCCCCAACTCCTGCCTTGTACTTAACAACTCGCAGTGCTGTCCTGCCTTCCCCTCAAAGAAAATCCCCCTGAGGAAAAAAACAAAGGAATACACACACAGAGAAAAGTTTCGGACTATGATTTTGAGACAGTGAGAACACTCATGCCTTTTCAGGAAGGGAAGCTGACAGAGAACGGAACAGAAAAAAAAAAGCCATGCTTCCTGTGGAGATAAGGATTTTAGCTCTTACAATTATGTTATGTGACCCCTGCATCTCACCTCTGAAGCCTACCTATGACAGTCCAAGCTTTATATCTGGGAGAACACCTCACTCAGAGATTAGTCTCAGGATGTGTTATATTGGTCTCAGCTTTTAATAGCTATGATAGACAATCACTGGCAGTAATAGAGATTCTCAAAGGTTGCCCAGGCTGCTAAATATTGAAATACTATAACCTATTTGTAGCCTCATCAGTCATACCTGGTCATTAAAAAACTAAGGAATAAATGCAACCTATAAGTGCATTCTTGTAGTGTAGATTTTTCCAGTGTAACTTTATGCAAATCAGCTATTGAAACATGGAAACCTAAACCTTACTCACACCTACCATATATCTTTAATCAGAAAAATAAATCACAGCTACTCTGAAGGCTTAAAATAGCTGGTTATGGACACATCATGTACATCTATCTCCAGAATCTATCACTACAGGTTACTAAATCTGGAAAAAGCTGAACAGCTTCACCATCATGTCTTTTAATAACTATCTTTACTATTTAGTGTTTTTGACATTATTTATTAAGTTGTCAGTCCTCACAGGAACAAGAAAGTGTATACTTGCAAAGAGGGAAAATGGAATATTTTTGCAATGAATTTTACAGTGTCAGGTTCCTCCAAGATGTTACTGCACATTTTAGCATACTGCTTCCTATTCTGGAATACTTCAGGACTATTAAAAATCTTGATTGCAAACATTAGCAGGTTCCACAATGTCTGTTGAGCAAGCAAAGATTAAGCATATATCACAGAGATTAAGACAGGAGACTTATTTCCATTTTTTTTCTTTCTCTTAGTGCATATTGCCATAACACACAACTGTCACCTTCCATGTTTTTATAACAACCCAACATTCTTGCAAGCAGTGGATTAAACAAATTGCTGAGACAGACCCTTTTTTTTATACTATTTCAGAAGACTGAAGTATTGCTCCTCTGCCTCTTGTTAAGGCCACCTGATTAACACTTTAACATGGGAATATTTTTGATTTACTATCTCTGTCTAGTTACATTGACCTAATCTGCCCTATGAGGCACAATTGTTCTTGTTGGAACCACAGCAGGCTGAATATGAAAACTCTAAAAACCCACACCTCATGTGCTAGACAAACATTTATCAAATTAGCTGCTAGAAATGTCTGCCACTAAATACACTGTAGAACAAATGGCTTTTTCTGTAAATTACAAGACTTTAATGGAACTAGTTATTGCCTCATGCACTACTCATTACCAACACGATTTATATCAAATTCCAAAATATGGGTCAGATGTAGATGTGCTGATACTGATTGCTTAGACACTGTCAACAGTCTCAGCAAAATTCCCTAAAGAGTTGTATGTTGTCACTGGGTAGCTACCAATCTTATAATTAGCAACTACTGACAGAATAATAAATGTGTCAGTGACTTTCAAAATGGTTATCACTATTGTAGATAATCATGTAGAATAAAAAATAAATTTTAAAAGCCTTATGTGCTCAAACACCTACATGTTCATTAGTAGTTAAGCAAGCTTTTTCATCAGTGATAATGCAAAAAGCACTTATTTAGAGAAAAATGCTTTGAAATCTCTTGTGTGTATCTTTTCCATTACATGTATTCTCCACTCCCATTATTATCCCCATGAGTGGCTTTAGAGAAGAGGTTGGACTACATTCTTATATACTCCAATAAAACTAAATAGAAAAAAACCTATCAAAGTATGCTACCTTTTCTTCCATATCAGATGTATTTATTGTAATAAGGGTGCTTTATTGTGATACCACGGATCTGTCAATGTTTCTTTTCTTCCTGCCTTCAAAAATAGAGAAGATGTGCCCAAAAGTATTGTTTCAAGGGCCAGGAGAAATCAAGAAAACAGGGACTGATAAATTGGACCTTTTAAGCTTCTGTCTCCCTTCTACACCTCTCCCTCTGGAAGACACATATTCTGCTATTTTAGACAGCAGGAAAAAAATGCTGTATTGCCTGAGGAAAGTGATATGAAAAACACAGAAATGCCTACAGCCATCATTCATTTTCAGTGATCAGGAAACACAGTGGTCTGTGATTAAATGATTATGTGATTCCAACCCACCCCAGGAGATTAATGATGAGGTGCATACTGCATTGCCTTAACAGTTGTTGCCTCAGCTCTGCGCGGAGGCAGGAGAGTAGGATACTGCCCAGTACATCCACAGACCTTCCATTTCCATCCCTGCAGTGGGAATGGAGTATTACTTGCCTGTGCCACATATCTGACAATTTGAAGAGGATGAGGAAGGAGGAAGAGGAATGTGGGGAAGGTCTTAACAGAAAAATCAGCCAGCATTTTCCAGCAAGAAATTCCCCTTTGCCAAAATATAGGTCAAACCGTTTAACTTCTCCCAACCCCACCTTTTGGGTTTTTAAATGGGATTAAACATCCTGTCCCAGGTTCCTAACTCTATTACTCTTGATCTGTTTCTTCATGCTCCAGGTTCTGTGTTAGAGATAAACTGTGCTCTCTTTCCCCTCTCTCTACTTTGATGTCATCAGAGTAGCACTGAGAACACAAAAGGCTGTGAAAGAGTAGAGGTATAAAGAAGACCTAGAGAGAGGAAGCACAGCAAAAACCCCATTCAACCCCTACATTCTGGCTAACCAACCTGTGAGTAACCCACTCAGCCCTTTAAAAACTAACTAGCTACATATTGGATATTCTCATCCTTTGGGTTTTTTTGCCCTAGTTTGTCAACAAGAACATCACCAAGTTTATCACCGCTATCAATCATGCAAGTGCCAAGAAGGTTACAACTTGACCAAATTTTTGATGTGGAAAGGAGGTACCTTCCCTGCTGTCTCACGAACAAGTGGACAAGAGTGCTTGGCACTCCTCTCCCTGCTGCAGATCAGCATGGTCATGTTGATCCTTGGAGATCAGCAGCACCTGCTCTGGGAGATTCCCCCAGCTGCTCCGTTGTCTTCAGCAGGGCTGCACCATATGGAGGATGCACCGTTGTGCAGAAGGACCAGGACCAGGAAGGCTGACTGGCACATGGGTAAGAAATCCAGGCCCAGGATTTGCTGTGGTGTGAACATAATGGGATTTAGCCAAGGAACTCACCTGAGCTGGAAGGGGACTGGACGTTCGTGGTGCCTGGGATGCAGTGCTGAGTTGTGGCTGTAGTGGAGGTAGGCTGCAGATCTGTGGAGAGAAATGGAGACACAACACTTTGTCTTACTGTGACATAAGGGCATATCCTGCGTGGCCAGCCCAAGTCTGAGTCTGAGACACCCTCTTTTTTATACACACAAAAGGAACTGACTGACATTTCTGGCTAGAAAACCAGACAAGGATGAGGAAGAAACAGTCCCAAATCACCTCTAGGCAGCCCAGCTATGGCAGTAGAAACCCATTCCTCTACTCTTACAGAAAATGGACTTCAGGAAATGAAGCAGCTGAGGAGACCATGACTCCAAGGAGTCCAACATGACTTCAGAAAGTGCTGACAGTCATCAGGAGAGGGCAGACAGCAACCCGCTGGACTGAAATACATGGGGAGATGAGCCAATCCCACTGCCTCAGGAGATGCTCAGGCTACATGCAGGGACTTGAACAGCTCCTGGTGGTATCAAGAGATTTTGCTCCCAACATTATCTCCTGTCCTCACCCTCCTGCCCTCAAGCTGGACATTTTTCTGAGCTCAGTCCAAGAATGATAGAGGGGGGACAGCTGAAGCCCTTGTGGCTGGCTAAGAGCTGGCAGCTGAATTTGTTTACATTCACTGCGCTATTGCACCTTGGAGGTTCTCCATTCAGTTCTGTAACAGGAACTGCATTAGCCTTAAGAGAAGAGAGCTGTGGAAATCTACCCTTCTCAAAGAGTATCTCTCCTTTACCATCCAAATGAATCAAACACAACATGACCAAAGGCTTCTCCCCAGCGCACGTACATGCTGACAGAGACCATGTCAACCCACAGATTGCTTGGTGAATCTTTCCAGCCAAGCTGGATTGTCCTAAAAAGTTTAAAAGGAGGGGGAAGAAACATCTTGGTGCTGTAAGACCAAGCCTTTTCTTTCGGTGTTTTTTTGCCAGCCCATAATAAAGGAGAGGTCATTGCACAAGCTGCTACATTCTGTTTGCTCATATTGAGCAGTTTCATGAAGGTTTGCCCCATGCAGCTGTGTGAGGAGCTAATTATGGCTCTGTAATTAGCCGTGTGGAAGGAGAGACCTCCCCATGCGGAGGGAAACACTGCAACAGCAGGCAGAGAGAGGTTCCTGAACCAGAGCCACCAAACAGTTGGGTGAACAGATAGCTAAGTCTGTAAGGTCAGAGCAGGAATGAACTTTATATGACAGAAATAGCCAAATTAAATGAGTCACAGAATACAAAATACATACATCAGCTGGACTACTAGACATAGAGTTAATTGGACATTAATTATTATATTACTGTGGAGGAAGGTCCAGAAACAGGTAATCAAGCAGTGAGTTTTAGATAGCTATTGCAGCTATTGTAACTTCCTTTCTTTCCATTTTAGCAGATATAAAAAACAGACCATATTTGTTTATACACACATTCTAACTGAGGTGTATATTTGTTTTTACACCAGGAGAACATCTGTAAATGTGACAAGAACATTCGATAGGTCACTATATTGAAAAGGAATTGCATTTTTAAATTAGTTCTTAGCTCCTGAAAACAATTTCTAAGTAAATATCCTGTTCTTCAGAGAAGAACCATTAACCGTTAAACATTTTGACAGCCTTGTTTGGAACAGGAGTCCTTGAAACAGCGTAATGACTGCAAACAAGGGTCCTATGAGGTGTGCCAAGAGGGCAATGGGCAAGTTACCCCTGTCAGCTGCATCTCCAACGACTCCTCTTGTCTACCAATGGACATATCAGAGAGGTCTGACAGATCTCACTGGCCTCCATGTCCTCCACTTCTGTGGGGAAACCAGGTATCAGAGCCAGAGCAATTTACCCTTAATATCCAAGACATCATTAGGTTGGCTCATGGTTTTGTGTCAATGAGACTAAGGAATGGACGGAGTTGCCTTTCCACAACTTTCCTAATGATATTCCTGAAATGGCAAGTGGATCACAAATCACGAGCCTAACTAGACTGTCAGCATCAACAACTGGTTTCCAAGTCCTGGCACACAAAAACTTTTCATTCCTGGAGCTTATGTACTTTGTTTAATGTAGGATCCCTGTGGAAAAGACGGACACACCTTTGCACAACCTTCCAACAGTTCACAACCATATGGGAGAAGTGTAATGGCTTACTGGTCTTTCAAAGTAAAAGGACATACGGACAAAATTGTCCAGTGCAAGTAGAGAGAAGTAAGGAAGAAGAAACGTTTGAGTATATGTCTGTATACAAATATATTTTGAGCTTTAATTGTGAAAAAACCACTGGAGTCCTCTATGTTAAAGACACAAAGAAGATGTGGTTTCTAATCAGAAGGCAAGATAAATTGATGGCATTTTATTTGTATATAATTTTTTAAAATTCAATGCTGAAGTGACATAGAATACTTCTCCCTAAACCCTACAATTCACTGCAAAATGAGAGTTATGAAAATGTATCCTGTTACAAGAAGTTTGGAAGGAAAAACAAGTACACAAAACAGTTGTGATTCCTCACAGTTTAAGATTATATAAACCACAACAATATTGATGGCTTATGCTGACAAATAACATATGGGGCTTAATCCTACTCTTTGCTGGGTAAAAGGGAAAATGCCGGCTGTTTTCACTGGGAACTGGTTCAGATCCTCTCTGGACATAATGTAAAATACAATTTTAAAGTTCTTGTGCATTTTCACAAAAAACCCCATATTTCCATGGATTGTCCTACTATTATGAAAATATCTGATCAGAGACCATATTTGGTGCCTCAGATGTGCTCTTCATGTGTATGGAAAAAATTGTAATCATAATTCACTCTGAGTCAAAAACTTTTGACAACTAAAGTATTATGTATTTAAAGATTTTTGAAAACTTAGCACAACTCATCCACAGACCTTTGAGAATTTTGCAGGCAGGGGGTGAGGAAGAAGATGGACCAAAGGTCCCCACCACACCACATTCCAACAACTCCTTGCAGGCTGCAGCGTTGATAGCATTTTGAAAATTGCTGAGCATGCTGAATGTAGAGGCTGTAGCTGAGCAATTACCATCTAGCCTAAGTCAGGCCCGCTACCTGAACTGGCACTCTCGTCAGCTAGAGAGGGATCAGCCAGGGCAAAACCCCAGGGATTTCTCCACCTCTGAGACATTTCTTTAAATACAGTCCTGGGAGTCAATAAAACATCAGGTTTCCAGAGTAATTGCATTTCACTGGCAGAGAGACAATACCCTTTTTATCAGAAGGATATTGCTCTGCATTTGTACAAAATCAATATGAGGGATAATTTCAAACAAATACCACAATTTGCTTACTTTTTTTTTGTTACAAAAGCATGCCAATGTAAGAAGAAAGGAGTGTTTTCTGAATAAATGACACCACTTGTTTTTTTCAGATGGTTATACAAGCTCATGGTGACACAAATTTACCATATCATTTTTAGTGTAGGGTATGAATGAATATGCTAATTTTTTATTTAACACATGGTATGCCAGATCCTTATCTGCAGTAAACTAAAGTAGCTGGTGAGCCCATGTGACAAATCTGTGTCAATTCATTTGTCTTACACAATATGGAGTTGAGTGTTTTGAAACTTGAGCCAAAAATATACTAATGGCCTAATTTTGTGATCAATGTAGGAGAGGACAGTAATGATAAGGTCCTACAAAGTTATGCAAACCGACTGTAGATCTAACCTGGTATTTTTTTACTCCATTTTGTTAGAGGCCTATGGTTCAGTCTTGCCCTATTGTGTATTAGTCCCTTGAAACTGGAAAGAGACTAGCATACAGGGAGCAAGTATTTTGCTCAGCAATAGCTGTTTGCAGGATTGTGTTCCTGCTCATTATGTGATTATAGCCTATGGATATTGAACCCCATGGACTAGCTTTCTGTGTGGCAGGGGGAAATTCACATCGGCACATATACACACAGGCATAATTTGTAAGGAAACTCACCACTGCTAGAAGCATCACTGAGATTTAGCAGCCCACCTCCGAGCCCTCTGTAACTATGGTAACTGTAGGTCCCATTGCCGTTGATGTACAACACCTCCTGCGTGCTGGAAACAGCTGATGTTGAGTAAGTGACCTGGGCTGGCTCCTGTTTGCACTGCTTGTCAGCTGGAGCAGCCTCATCCTGCAAAAAACAAGAAAAGGCTTGGAATTACAGTTACATTTCACCTTGCATGCGAAGGTCTTTTCCATTGTTCAGATTCTACATCTATTGCTTTCACAAAAGTATAGTGCATGTTAAACAAGCACAGATATGCTTCTGATTGACCAAATACCAGCATAAAAGAAACAATGGAAATAAGCAAGAATACAGGTTTCCTAAATATCTGAGAATATTCATTTATTTGTGCTCCACAAACCAACCATACTGTTTGTCAAAGGAGAACATGTAACCTCTCACCCTGAAGAGCTCACAGTCTTCTTCAAAACCCAACTCTGTCCCGAAATAGTGGGAAATGATAGGAAATATATTCCCTAAGTACTGGACTGACTCTTACAAGTCAGAGAATCATATACTTCTTGATAAGATAAACCAATACAGAATGCAGCTTTTACTTATTTTGATGTATTAGTCTCAGAAACAACAGAAGGAATAGAGGAATGGAATAAAACTGCATTCCTATGTTTGGAGAAGCCTGAGTGAGTGTCGTTCCACACAGAGGCCATAAAGCAGGGATGCCACCGCAGAAGTGACTTGAATACTGTTGTTATCTGTGTTAGAGCAGTGCCTGTTTGTACATGAGTTTTCCTCAATGCTTCCTGTTTGCCTCTTTGATGATTGCATAACATTTAACAGAATTTAGCACAACAGCCCATCATTTTTCCCTGAAAGGAGATGTTTCTGGTGAAAGTGTATTATTCCCATCTGTACTTACTGTACCTACTGCTTAGAGAACCTCACCTCCACTCATGATCACGGCATGCCACAGTAGCAACTTTATTAATGACACAGGTGAAATAAAGTATTAAGAGATTATTTAATGCATTTTAGTAGCTAGAAACAAGGAAACTATCAATGTGTGACTGCTCATCCTGCCACAGGGACGTCAGTGACACAAAATCTGATTTAGTATGTATGTATTTAAGTATTGTCTTTGTTTCTTGACTTTTTAATGGGTTTGATTTTACACTGTCATCTGATGAAAACACATTTCAGTGTTTTCAAATAAAATGGATCTACAGAAGTTTTGTTTTTAAAGGACCTTTTCAGAGTTGTTAACTAAAAAAAAATCTGCTAAAATTACCTCCCCTTTGTGTAAGATTTTTGTCTATTTTAAGCATCTCTCCTCTGCACAACCCTTTAAGGGTTCATAAATACATCAAACTTATTAAGAATTCTAAAAAATATCTGAAACCTTTTTTATTGTTTTTATTTAGAAAGATCAAATAGTTTAAGCAGTGTCCAGTCTCTGTGTTGAAGTAAAAAAGGTTGTGAATCCTGCATGCATCAGGAGCAGTTGTTGGTTCCACTTCTAAAAAGGACACTATCAACTTTTCTTAGATGAAAGCATCCCTGTCTTGCAGCTATTTATTGGTGAAAGAGACTTTCACCTGAAGTACAACTGAGATAATTTAGCAGAAGGGATATATATTATTAACAGAGACTTTAATATTTAATACAGAACACTGAACCATCAGACAATTCCATAAACAGTAAGAATGGGGCCTTTTGGGGCTGAGCTAAGGCAAAACTTTACATTTTTTAGAGTTTGCCAAAGTGGTCTCATAAGCATTTTCTTAAGTAATAATAATCTTAAACAATGGCCAGAATTGCAATGTATTTTTGCCAGGAATTCAAATTTAATATCATTTACCTTTTATCTCCAAAGGTCACTGATGTCTCTTATGAGAGAAAATATATTATTTTCTCGGAGAATATTCATAGTAAGGAAATCGCATAGATCACAGTAAGGTTCTATCTTGGCAACATAGCTTAACTCATCGTCCAAAATTTAAACACTCTCAAGACTCAGATGTTCTGCCTCCTTATGTCTAAAACTAAATGATACTTCCTGCTATAGACTCACTCAGAGCCTCATTTTTTTCACAGAGCTCAATAGGCAGAATTTCTGCAAAACTATCCAGGACTAAACTGTGTTCAAGGGGCACAGTGCAAACAGGACTAACTCCTATAGCTGAGCAGGGTGTCTCAGGATTGGTGTCCTTATCCTCGCTGTCTGGAACCCACAGACTGCTGTCCCTGAATTTACATGTCCTCCAGAGCCTCGCTAGTCTGGGCACTGAAGCCCTAACTGGAAGCCTCTTGCAGAGCAGATGTACTGAGCTCCTGGCAAAGCCCAGAAGGCAGAGCCTGGCTGGAGGATGCAGCAAGGGTGCTTGGCGCACCTTGGTGCACACCAGCCCACGTGTTCCGGAGCTCACGGCCAAGAAGTGGGAGGCCAGAGTTCTGGCTACTTGTCGCAGTACATGGTGAAGAGGCGGAAAAATTGGGATGCAGGGTCTCTGCTGGCTGTGGTGAGGAGGGGACCTGAACTCAGAGCTGCAATCTCCTAGCAACCAGGCTCTAAGCAAAACTGCGGTGGGAGTTGTCACTGAAGCTGTGCCACTGTGCAGGAAGGAATGCACAATTCACAGGGCTACAGAGATAGCGCACGAAAAGGGAGTGTGACTCAGTTCCCCCTCAGAAGTGAGGCCCTGGGAGGCTCCCTTCCAGCTGCTCCCTAACACAAAATCCACAGGCGGCTTTGAGGTCAGAAAGCCAAGGCTGGAGCTGCGCTACTGAAGGGGGACCTTCATAGAGAACTAATCATAGCCCTGCAAAGCACTGTGATGTGCCATGGGATGGGGCTTGAGGTGGCGTCTGGGCACTCCAGTGGGGAGGCATTCTCCAGGAGGCTATGAGAGTTGAGGATGATTCTGAGACCAGAACTCTTGGTTCTGCACATGAACTCCAATCTGCTGGCCACTATGCAAAAGGAGGCTTCCTCTAAATATTACACCTCTTTAAAGAGCACACCGATCACCTGTCCCTAAATGATTAATAAGTTGCCATACATTTCAGACTTTAAATCTGATCCTTAATTAAGTGTTTACCTCAGTCTTCATGATAACTACACGCAGAAATAGGACAGGATTTTTGTCAAGCTTATTTCTAAGCAGGCTCAGTCATCAGCCCTGCTGGTACGATTATAAACCATTAGTCTGGTCCCAGGGGGTTAGGTGTTGCCTCTTATACATTTCCCTGGGATTTAAACATTTTTTTGGAAATGTTTTGTACTTCAAAAGGCAAAGTTGTGCCATTTTTCCTTGCAGCCATACCAAGGATAAAGAAGCCAGTCTGTCTTTTTCTTGGGGACAGAGAATATGAATATCATATTTACTTTTATATACCTGAGATTCATTCCTCACAGATTCATTCTCTTCATTCTTTTCACCTGAAATGCCTTTGATTTTAAAGTAACGTAGAAATGAAATGTATTGTTGTTCCACTGAGAACTGAGATCATTGAAATAGTCTGTGTTAGTTATTCAGCATCTCCTGCTTTCTCCCTACATAATGCTTACATTGAAAAGGCTTATTTATTTAAAATTTTATTTAAAAATACTTTAATTTCAGGGCAATAATCAGCAATTAATTAACCATTTAGTGACATGTTTGACCTAACTACCTAGAACATACACTGTTGTGATCATGGTCGTCAAGTTAACTTTTGAAGTATACACTAACCATTTTTAAACTATTTATAATTTACCTTTTAGAAGAAGTATGACCAAGGTGCAGATAAAACATTTGTTCATCTAGAATTTGACTCATACTATCTTAATTTAGTATATGCCAAATGAAATAAATCATCCCTCTAACAATACTTCTCTTCTGAATTTATTTTGGAGGACAAGCAATTTAAGTCTTGAGCACATTACCTGCAAAATGACTGAAATTAGAATATGGAAAAATACTTCTTAGGTACAAAAGCATGCTAAAATAAAAACTTGTCTGTTGGCTTGAAAAGAGGAAGCATGATGTCCTTACTGTGATCCTCAACTTGATATATACCATTGATATTTATGTCTCAGTTTCATGTCAAGGTCGGCACTGGGAGAACACTCTTTTTGCGCAACAAAGCAGATAGAAAAAACGTATTTGATTTTATTTTTAATCAGGGAAGCAATTTAGTAACCCTCCAAGGACAGTACATCCTATGAAAATTTTCCATGAGCTGTTGCATAACCAGTAGGTACATTGAAGAAACCCCTCTCTGCTCTGACTGATGCTCTGAGCAGCAAATGAATGGTTTTCAGAGGAATAACCATCCACAGCGACATGATGATGGTGCAGATTATCAGGACAAAGAGCAAGGCTCACTGGCAGATCCCAGCCTCTTGTTCCCCTGCCAGAAGAGGCACAGCACACACAGCTCTTTTCAAAGTCTTCATGGAAACATCTTTAGCCGTGTCACTGATCCCTTCTGTTCCCCATCTCCTTTACCACCTCCAAAATAACACAAAAAAACAATAGTCTGTTGAAATAGAAAGCCCTGGCAAATCTGTGCCACATTGAGTTTCGATCCCTTATATACACAAGTGTCAGAAATTCAGTGTAGTCCAATTAAGAGAGAGCAGTACTATTGCCTTGGCTTCCCTGTTAGCGACTGGCATTGCTAACGTGTAAAATCTAAATCCCAACAGGGAGTGTGTGTGCAGATCAACTCCCATTGACATTGCTAGCTCACCACAAAGCTAACAAAACTTCTGCAAAAGAGTACAAATGATAATGTTCCAAAAATGCAAAGATGGTGACACGTATAGAGTTACTACTTTCAAATTAATGACTCTGAGAATAACTGCTTTTAACTGCCCCTATGTCAGTGGGATTTTTTCCCCATGAATTAGAAAAGCGACAGAAAGGCAAACACATTTTTGCCTCATATTTCTTGATACCGCCTTTTTAAATAAGCTAAACTGAAAAATGTGGATTGCTTGTTGTTCTTGTCAATAAACACTTCTTTTAGAATACCACTTTGAGGTTAGGAAAACCAAAGTGCAGATAAGTCTTCAAACAAATAGGCAAGCCTATTTGCATATGGTCTTCCATTTTTTCAGTATAGGAAAAAAAATTCATTCACTTGAAAAACAAAGCAGGCTTTAAAATTTTTGTTAGGTCTCAGTAGATTGTAATATGGCTTTAGAAGAAAGGAGACAATGTTTCATATATTTTTCTCATTTGAATGCCACTAATTTAATTCTACAATTTTTGAATCAAAAGTAAAATAAATAGAAACATGATAAAACCATGTAACTCTTTTCAAAACAGGCCCAATTAATCCTTACAATACTCTTGATAGATAGGACTTTTATCAGTGCTTTTCAGATGGTGAGATTCTGGCAACAAAGGTAACCTTAAGCTAGAGTAACCTAATATGTAAAGTACTTGAGTTCTGCAACCATAATGACATAGTGAGCTTCTCTTTGTGTAAGTTAATTTTTAAAAACTCTGAAATTTTTAACTGGGAACAAACTCAGAAGTTATATCATGAGACACCCTGCTATATCCACAGAGACCTGTGGAGCTGGGAGTTCTCTGCCCATCTCATCTTTCGCAGAGAAGTTGTTGCCAGGGTAAGCAGCCATCATCGTCTGCATGGAGCAAGGTGTTTAAAGGAGGATAAGCCACATGAAACCTTGCTCCCACTGAAGGGCCCAGAATCTGGACCCTTCTTAGACACCAATCTGCTGTTGCCAGGACCAGTTGTGTACAACCTGTGCTCTGTCTTTGCAAAATCCCTGAGACTTCTCCCCATCCTCTTTGCTTCTCCAGTCTCATCTTCTACTCTTCACCTCAGTTTCAATCTTCTTGCCTAGCAAATCCTTATCTCTCCTTTCCAAACAAGTCTCTTAATGCCAGATACCTGAGCAGCTTCAACAACTCAAGGCCTTTTGTTTCCTTGTTTGTTTGTATTTAATCTGTGTTGCACACACACTGATGGTTCCATTTGAGATTTTCTCTCTGTGCTCAAACTCTCATCAGTATCCCAAGCCCAAAAATCTTGTCCCACGGGGAGCAAAGCCATGTTCCATAATTAGCCAGAGCAGCTCCTGGTTGCAATAACTCACATTATTTCTCATTAGTAGTATCTGGTCCTCTTTCACCACTAGTTCTTTAATCTACCTGGACAGTTTCCATCACACTGCCAGCCTCAGCTCACTCAACTTCCTCATCCAACCTCATCTCATAATGTCACTTTCCCTTTGTCCCTTGTTGTCACTGCTCCTGTCAACCTTCACCAGTCTCCAGCCCCAATATTTTCCCTCTCTTTTCTACACTGATACCAGAATTTAGCAATGAAAATATTTTGATTGCATAAGCATGTGCATCCAGTGCCACATCCTTGGTATAAATGACACATCTATATTGTCAAGAGCAAACACAGAGCTTTATCATTTTTTTAAGGAATGGTAAATATATTTAAAGATCAAACTATCCTTACAGGATAAATTTTTCCTCATTCTTGAAAATGGTTGTAATTACCTCTGAAAGAGTTCAACAGATGGAAGATACAGAGAACAGTAAATGTAATCCCCGTGGGTGGAAGGTCATGAAGTTATCATTGAACAGCACACCTAGTATTGCAATGTGAAATGTCAGGTAATCTTAATGAGTGATGATTTGACCAACTGCTTGCATGACACACATTGTTCTGACAGAACACTGGATCTTTTATTAGCTTTAATTACATTTAAGTAACTCTCTAGTTTTTAACCCAGCTTTTAACTTTATGGGCTATATCCTGGAAGCCCGGACAGTTAAACATTACTTTGGCATGTCACAGTAGGCTAAATTTTCCCTTAATTCTGCAGTGAGGCTGTTGACTCAGTGTGCTTAGCAATAGTGGAAATGGTATTTCTGCAAATGATGGATGTGTGTTTTCACCTCAGTTTTGGTTTCCATTGCACATTCTTTCTCCCTTTTCCAGTTGCTAAGGTTTGTGTGGGGATTACTACTAAATAAACTGCACAAAATAAAGCCTGTTCAAGATCAGTGAGGCTTGAACAAGAACAAAATATACCTACATAATTCATATTTTCATAGACTTACGTAATTTCCTAAATTTGAAATCCAGATGAAGCTACACAGTAGCCCTTTGCATTGGCTGATCTTCATATCTAAAGTACTGAATATTTATAGTCCTGTAAGAGGACTTTTAATATTGTAGGATGTGTTCTTACAGCTCTAAGCTCAGCATGGAGGCAATGTAAGGCAATGTAAGGCAAGGAGAACTTCTGTGCTCAAAAGATGATCTAAGAAAAGATACTACCTTCCCCAAAAAGCCTTATTTCTCTTACAAAGGAATGAACAAAAGCCAAATTTTCATTCAAGTCAGCAGAGTTTCAGTATTCACAATAAGAAAAGCAAAGCATTTGCCACAGCCTCTGGATTTACTCGTTAACCCATGTGTCCCGTTTGCCATGTAGCATTATGCCTTCTTACCTCAAAACTATTTTGAATAAAGTTCTATGAAATTTCCAGTCCTGATGTTGAGAGATTATTAATAAAAAAATAACATCTACTTGAAATTTCAACTTGCTGTACTGAACCAGTACCTGAAACCTGAAAAATGAGTGCTAGAATCACATAGCCTCTTTAGGCAAACACTTAAAATATAACACAGCAATATTTTATTTAAGGGGAAGAGTTCTTCTCTGATAACCTTTCAAGACTTATATATATATTTATATTTGTCACATAATATCTCTCCATGGGTATTTCTCCACCTCTCAGGCTATTCACAGTATTCCTTAAAATGATGCATCTATTGACAGTCCCATACCCTGGTGTCCAAAAACATCAGTAGAGATAGATTTAAAAAAATAATTGCACCTTTAGACAGATTCCTTCCCCTTTAAGTGTAGTAGTCCTCCAAAACAGCATTTCAGGAAAAGGCACTAGATTTATGGATGAGGTCTACTTGCAGTCAGCAGAAAGATGCCTGAGATTTTATCCAGATGTACTGAATGCAAATTTGAGCAAGCTGGCTAAAATAAAACATGAAGGGAAGTTCAAATAATGCCACAGAACTCATGCCAGATATTCCTGAGGCTGGAAAATGTTTTGATAATTTGGGAGTGGACTTAGCAGTGAAATCAAGAGGGACGTAGTTGCTCTTGTAAGGTTTGCACACTATTTCTTCTCTTGTAAGGGGCAGCTGGGGAATGCTAAGTTGTTTTCCACTCTCTGTTATCAGATCTAGACTATGTTTTTCTCTGCCATGCTCTCTGAATTATTTTTCTTCATTTTTACTTACTTAAATCAAGTATGTAAAAAAAATGAGAAAGCCCATTCTTGTGTGACATACTACTCAATTTGTAGCTCAGCTGGAGCTGGCTATTCCAGCCAAGCTGAACACTCATGCTGTAGCTCTGAGTCTATCATCTCATCATTACATGGAGAGCACATCAGTCTCAGAGGAGAATTTTCTGGCCCCAAACCTTGAGATTACATGAAGAAGTGCTCCTAGCCTGCAGAGCCAACTGTAATGGACATGTCACTGCCAGAAGTCTAGGTATCAATGATGATTTTGCTTTGAAGTCCAGTATAAAACTTTTTTCATACTTCTGATAAAGAACTATAAATAGAACTTTTTAGATGGTGGTGAAATATTGATAGAGTCTAACAGAGTTAAATTGAGTGTAATACAGAGTCCAGTTAGGCATCTAAACTGCCTGGAATGCCAACAGTGACGTGGAAACTTGAAGAGTGCCTATCAAAATGTTTAGTTAGCTGCCAGCATTTCAAGGATCTCCAAACTGTCCTCCTGACACAGGGTATAGAGCCAACAAAAGAAAGCCATGCTTCAGTTTCAGATTAGAATGGCAGTAGGTTAGTTTTGCTTTCAGATTATTAACACTGAAATGAACTGTCACCATCAGTGTCATCACCAGGCATCAAAAATTACATCAGTCAGTGTTCAACAAGAAATGAAAGCATGAGACTGACATGGAAAAAGAAGATCAAAATAAAAAGGTGCTATTGTGTAGAAGGAAGATAAATGAACCTCAGACTTCGCATTTCTGACAGAATGACACATGATCTATAAACTGGAATGGGTATGCTAACCTTAAATAAAAGGTTGGTGTTTTCACATTGCAGCATTTGATTCTTGTTTTTTCTCTACTGCCACATCACCTGCAGTACAGAAAACATCCCTTGGAAAGAGGCATTGTATGGCTGTTGTAAGGAGCTGTTGGAGAACCACTTTTGTTGGAGCAGTAGCTAAGCAGTTCATAGTCTGTCAGGTTCTCAGTTCTCTACCCACTGTGGTAGCAGAAGTATAACCTGAGCGTCCAGAGGTCACCAGTGCTGCTGGTTGAGCAAGGACACAGGGATCAGTTACACCCACAGTTTAGTTAACTGTGATGCACAGTCCCTAAGGAAAGAGCAACTGTGTTCTACTAAAGGACTGTGTTTCTCTGCCCAAATGGAAAGGGATAGCATTTACCTTTTCCTGTGGTCCTTAAGACACACTTACTGGTTTTTAGTGAGGTTCTAGATAGTTGATTTTTGAATGTGCTCTCTCTGCTGTGTTTTTGGTTGTTTTTTTTTTTTTTTCCATCAGGAATAAAGGAATGTTAAAAAGCATAACTCAATGAAGCAATCCCATTTGAGGTGGACTAATGGTAAAAAGTATCCTTGCAAGTATCCTTAATTTTCTACATAGCTTCTGATGTTTTTGTCTTAGGTTGCAGTTATCACCATTCATAAACTATTTCATAAGTTATACTCATCATGATCTTTATTTTTCTAGAGAATTCGATTATATGAAATAATTTAGTTATCTAAGTATTCCACCACTACTAACTGAAAGTTGTCTCAATATACAAGACAGACGCACAGTGCAAGACTGCACAGTGCACCACAGTGTGTGCACAGCGGTGACTTCCTCAGTGCAATTTAAATGATATGTCCAGCAATGGCTGGCACCAGGTTACAAGCAGCTAGAGACATGTAAGAGGCAGGTTTGAGCCTGGTTAAATATAGGAATCATGCCAATGCCTTTGAGTTCTGGCAAAAATCCTATGGGTGACAATGTGTTTCACAAAATATGCATGACATTTTCTATGGAGAATATGACAATTTGGATTTTGAGTGATTCTTCCTATTTTGCTTCTGCTCCACACTTTCTTTTAATATTACACATATTGGAGCATGTGTCAGGAAGAATGGACCAAAGCACTTAATGTTAGATTCAAAATTAATACAAGTACAAATCCAGACAAAGGTGTTATGCAAAGAACAGAAGAATCTTCAGCCCCCATTTTCTGCCTTGAAGAGGAAGACAACAGGAGACAGGGCAGGTGGAACTTTTTTTTTCCCTGTTGTACCAGCAGAGGAAAGAGACTTGTAAGAGCCCAGGCCTCATACAGAATTTCTTACTCTCAGGATAGGCAGAAAACAAAGGCAGAGTTTTACTCTGACCTAAAGAACAGCACAGCATGATCCTTGCCTTGGATCTTATGATAGATAAGTTATTGTTTGAGTCTTTGTTTTTCAGTAGTCAACCTTGGGAATCCCCATCTCCTCTATTTACACCTCCCCACCCACTCCCAGCCCCCATTTTCCTTTAAAGGAAAGGAAGTTTCCCTTGGAATACTATACCAACTCCTTCAGCCTCTGACATGGAGGACGTAAAAGGATCCTTTCCATCCCTCTACCACCTCCACAGAGCTCTCAGACTAACATCACTCAGGACACAGGACCATGGGCACAGGTTTGCTAAACCAGCTCTTTCCTAAGAGACTCCTTTTGGTACATGCCTGATCCCAGAAGTGATGCATTGCATAATGAACTCCAAGGCCTGGAATGCCCCTGCTGGAATTAGAGTAGCTAAAAATCTGAAGAAAATAAAGGTATAACTTCAGGGGAAATGAAGTAGAGGTTATGTCATGTTTATTCTCATCTTGCTAAGTAAACTTCCTCAAAGCCAATCTCTTTGCAGAGGCCAGCACCTTGCAGAAGATCATAGCTACTAATCATTTTTGCTGCTTCTTTATTGACAGACAATATAAATGGAGGAGTCTGAATATATGACTTTTCTTACAAAAGAGAAACAACACAAACTGCAAGAAAACAATGTCCTTTTTTGCCATCCTAAGAGTGGTTTTGCCTGCAGGTAATGGTGCTGAATGAATCACTGCATTACTGAGAGTGATGCGTGATGAAAAAGGCGGAGCAGTACTTACTGTTGAACCAGAAATATGCAAAGCAAGAGAAATTCCTTCTTTGCAGTGTATTTCTCTCATTCAGAACAAGCCTTGCTATGCCCCAGGCAGCTCCACTTTTATGATCACAATCAAGGATTTTACTCAGTACTTTTCATGCCTATGTGTTCTGTGCTAAAGAAATTATCTCAGTAAGGCACTCCTGCAGGTGTTTCTTTCCCCCCTTGCCAAAGTGCTATTTTCCAGTGACTGTGATGGGCAACACTTTCAGCTGGGATAGATCAGCATTACTCCATTCAGTACAGAAGGACTGTGGCACCAGAGCACCGAGAAAATCTTTAAACTTATGAATCAAAGGAAGCGCACAAGGAAAAATGTGTGGGAGTACTGGAGCAATGCTTGTGCCAGCTTTGCAGATTTATTACTACAATATCATCATGGTCAACAAAATTAAACCTCCCACTATAGGTCTCTTTGTCTACTGCGATACTGCTGGTATCACTCCCACCACTGCCAGTCTATTTTGTTGACATAAAACAGTTTTCCATACTCCTGCCAGATCTGGGATATAGAGATCCAACCACTTAAAAAGGCTGTATGGAAAACTATGGAGTACGATTTGGATTTTGAGTGATTCTTCCTATTTCTCTTGTACTCCAGACTTTCTTCTAATACTACATGCATTGGAGCGTGTGGCAGGAAGAATGGACCAAAGCACTTTATGTTAGATTCCAAATTAAATTCTTTTGCATTTAGAAGCAGATGACAGCCTAGACATGAAGCATGTGAAGTCAATGCTTCTTCAGTTTCAACTAATTAAAAATGTCTCTGTGTTCTACTTTGAAAAGGACAGAAAAAAAGCCAGCTGGAGATTCCATCCTTTTGTTTCCACAGGTAAATTATAGTGGAAGTTATAGATCTTCTAAAAAAACCCAAAAAACCCAACAAACCCCATTTTTTTGTCTGTAAGAGAGAGAGCAATTACTTTTTTGCATTCACCTAATGATTGGTTCTTTTTTTCAAAGGTAGGTTCAGATATTTTAAGGATATTTTGCCCTGTGTTTGATACATTTGAATGCCAATTATTTTATTTCAAATCTACATTAAAACTGGAACAGCATGTTTGTGGAAAACAAAATCCTTTCTATGAATTAAATGCAGGGTGTCTTTTTATGAACACTGTCGCAGGTAAAACTTAACTTTTACAGTTAAAAAAAATCTTTTAAAAATAAATAGTATTTTAAAAACCCAAACAAACCTGACCTCCACACCCTGTCTGCAGCTATTTAGTAGAAAGAGAATATTTTGCTACTGAAGAAGATTTGCTCTAATTTTTATAGAACTTGGCACACATCCTTTAACTTCAGTACTGTATGGGTTCTGAATTTTGAAAGATTAAGTAAATAAGAAGTGATGTTTGGGGCATGGCCTTTTGACTCCATAATCATCAAACCAAAGTAGCATGTGCCACTGGAAGAAACAAAGAAATGAACTTTGACTGGAGGATGCACTTTTTGATTTGCTTTATTATTGGAGAGAGTAAAACTGAAGCTTAATATGAAATACCATGAGCAATAAGTATGGAATATGTGTACTGCAGTTCAAATCTGTTCCCCAAATATTCTCATTTCAGGGGAGAATTCTTTTGGCACAATGCCTGGGCTGCTGGCCGCAGCCTGCTTGGCTGCCTTGTCCTGTGCCTAGCCTCTTCAGCAGCTGGTACTGCTCTCAGGCACTGCATTCAGCTCCTGCTCTCACAGCTTATTATAGGTCTAATTCTTTTATTAGAAAAATATGTTTCTAAATTTAGGACATCAAACCAGTTGTTGAATCACAAACATGTTCCTGCTACCAAACATAAGCAGTCTGTGTATACACTTCTACATGTATTTTCTGTGGGCAGGACTGCATTTTCTAATTGAGGAACACTTCTGAATCCATTGTGCAACTGATGTTTGGAATTTAGAAGTAATTTATGTCTCTGTAAATCTTCTAAATCTTACTAATTCAATAACCAAAGCCAGAATTTGCATCTCTTGAAAAATAAGGTTATGCTCACGCATACTGGTTTTGCATTGATTTCATTAATCTGGCCCAAACTCTGCTTGATAACAAGGATTTTCTCACCAGAAACAATATTCCCTCCCACGCTGTGGGCAGGAGGGTGTGTGCAATGAAGTCATTAGCTAAACACAGGAAAAGAAAGACAAACTCTTATCTATGGTAGAACATTTTGACAGGCAAGAAAATGCTTCACATTTAGTATCTTCTTGGCATATGAAAGGAAGGGATAAGTAAACAGCTCTCTATCCCTGGCTTTTAAGGCTGGAGCAAGAAGAACAGAAGCTCTGACTCTAAAAGCTCCATCTTCAGACCTGAATAGAGAGAACTCTTATATCTACATTTCCACTGGCTTTTCCTTTTCTGCCTCCTTGACATAAAATGGATGTTAAAGATACCTGGAAGAAAGCTGTTCCCAATGCTGTTCATTTTCATTCCACCTATAGTAGGAAGGGGGACAAGATTGCTTTAAAGTTCCTGTCCAAGAAACAATACAATATTCCATTTCTGAGTCTTCAGCTTTATCAACTTCCAGAACAGAAAACTTACATTGACATCAATTTTACCTCACATTCAAGATCTTATTGCAGCTCAGGGTGCCTTAAAGTATATTCTGAAATCAGCAGCTTGAAATTCAACTACACATGCTCAGCATAAAGAGCCTGGAAAAATACAGTATTTTCTAATTTAATGATCTCTGTGTTGGGGTGAAAAATTAGCTGTTCACCTTGGGGCCTGCCTGAAAATCCAAGGCATGAAATTATTTAGAATTGCATGCCTTGCACATTATTCCTTTCCATTGCATGTAGCAAATTTAATGTAGGTTGGTCTGGAGTGTGGAGGGAGGGGGGCTGCCCTGTGATCCTCGCCATCCTCTCCAGCTGCATCTGCTAATGGCAGAACCCTATCCAGCACTGCTGAAGCCAGGAATTTTGCCACTGACTTGAAAGGCAGCAGGATTTAAAATTACAATGCATACCACTTATTTTCTTCCCCTTGACAATATGGCCAGTGCATTCTGGGTAGGAAGCTAAGCTTCCCCATACTTGTACATAATTTGATCTCCTGACAATAATCCACATGCAGCTAAACGGTGCCTGCATAACATTTTTTTGCCTCAGTGGTTAAGGCATATCATTTGGAACCACAAAAACAAACCAAAGACCAACCTAGAAGTAAAATAATCACTAGGTGGGGAAACGATGGAAGTGAACAAGGCCTGAAATGCAAATTACAGGGTGGGTATCCAAGGACATTACAGTCATCTTTAGTGATCATTTTGAACACAGATAAAAAAGGATAAAGTACTGAAGTACAGAAGTCATTCTGATCCCTCTTAAACACCAAATCACAAAGAGATATCTGAACACAAAAAGCTATTATGAATAAAGCTTCTGTAGTGTAAGAGGCATTGAGATCTTTGCAAGTGACATTTGCCTCTTTTGGGATTCTGATTTCTATTTGTTTGCTTTATGTTAAGTGAACCATCTGCTTCCTTTTGCTCTTTTCTAAGACTCTGCAAGCCTCCCATTCTGAAGCAAAAATCACTTTGAGCTGGAATTTTTCAGGTATTATGTAAATATACAACAGAGGTAGGACATGGCCCTATCCCTCTGCATGGTTGCCACTTGGATGAAGTGCCTTTTTTTTTTCCATCCTCTAGAGCAGATTAGGCTCCATGAAACCCAAAAGGAAGGGAACTCCTGATGCTTTGTCCTCTACCACTTACAAGGATGTACAGCTGATGTGCTCTTCCTGCATATCTAATAGCTGTGACAAGGACTCCATCACCCCGACACAAAATCACTTCTTAGTGCTCCCTCTGCATTTGCAGCTTTCTGCCACAGCCGCACTGCCTCAGCAGGGCATTCTCCAGCATCAGCTGGGAGGTATTTTTGCTTAACTCCCTTTTCTGTAACCAATGTTGTCCAAATACAATATATTGCTCTATATTGTCACTATACAATATAAATAACAGAATATAGAGAACATTTTAAAACCATACAATTTTTTTACTTCCTCCTGGGAGCTGTATTGGTCAGGAAAGAGAACAACATACAATCAGGGACACAAATGTATGTCTTTCTTCCTTCTTTCCTGCTCTCTAGGGCTAATACATGAAGGGTAATGCATGAAAAACTCCTCAGCATCAAGACTTAGAAGCTGGGCATTAATTACAAAATTCTCTCTGTCCTCCAAATATGAAAGTTTAAAAGTCTCTTACCCATCACTGCTGAAAGCCAGACACAGTGATCTTGCAATAGAAGTCCATGCCCTTTGCTGCAATTTAGATTTTTAATTCGTTTCTTCCAAAGCAGTTTCACAATTACCTGTAATTTGTCCACCAGTAATTTCCTTCCTTTCTTAATCAAAACATAAATTGCTCTTGGTCTGCAACAGCCAGACATTATTTTTGTGAATAAAACGGTGCTTGAGAAGAGTCTTTCTTTATGTCAACCCCCCTATTACATGGAGCAAAACAGCACCAGAAATTGTATGGAGGCAGATCAGTAATACCTCCTCACAAACCTCAATTTCTTTAAAAAATTAGGAATTAGATATAAATAAAGGGAAACACCATAGCAGTGATTTCCCAGTACATGTGCACTTTTATTAATATTCAGATGTATTGCATTAGCACAGAACCTGTATCCAGTTCTGCAACCAGCACTTGTACCAATCTGCTCTATTCAGGTTGCTGCTATGACAACTATCCAGAGTCAAATGTTAGGTCAGCTCCTAGCATATGTGTCTAGGCCATAATTCATTTGTCAGAAACCTAATAGCCACTATTCCTACTCCTCTAGCAGATAACAGCAATATTGTTAAAATTACTGAATGTTACAATATTCTTAACAGCCTATTCACTGAAAATTTTAGATTTTCCTTGCTTTTATCCCCCAAAACAAAAACGGCTGGGAAGGACGTGTTTAAAGTATGTATTTGCAAACCTATGACAGAATAAGCTGAGTTGCAAGGGACCCATCAGGATCGTTGAGTTTAACTCCTGGCCCTGCACAGTCTCTAAGAGTCCTGGAGTCTCACCACATACCCAGGAGTATTGTCCAAACACTTTTTTAAATTCAGACAGGCTTGGTGCTGTGATCACTTCCCTGGGGACTCTGTTCCAGTGCCCGACCACCCTCTGGGTGACGAACCTTTTTCTAATATCCAACCTAAACCTGCCCTGACACAACTTCAGGTCATTCCCTCAGGTCTTATCACCGGGGACCACAAAGAAGAAATCAGTGCCTGCCCCTCCTCTTGCCCTTGTAAGGAAGGTGTAACTGCAATGAGGTCTCCCCCCACAGTCTCCTCTTCCAGGCTGAACAGACCAAGTGACCTCAGCTGCTCCTCATACAGTTTGGGACCATTACATTTTTTCTTACTTGGGAGTTAGTTGTTATCTTTCCCTCCACCATGATGATTACTGATATTTAATTTGGCTGGTTACAAGTCACAGCATAGAAAAAAATTACAGCTGTCATCTCCATGAGAGATTTCCTTAAAAATGCATTCAGTGTTTATCACAAAGAACTGTTTCATAGCATCATAGTGCATAATACTCTGTGAACATAGACTCGCCCTTGTCAACTGGAGAAGCTCAAATAAACAATGATTTTTTTTTTTTTGACTGAGGTTAGCACATTAAGTGAATTGTATTGTGATGCGTGCACGGTGAATGTATGAGGACAACACCTTTATCAGACTATAAAGTTGTCTGACTACTGCTATTTTCATGTAATCTCTGGAATGAAAGGAAACAATACCTTTTAAACTCGTATTTTTTAAAAAAATGAAATGCAGAATAACTTTTATCATGTATATTCTATAAAATACTGACAGACAAGCATTCTGTGAAGAGACTTCTACTTTAAAAAGCACCAGCTCTGACTGAGAAATGCCTTTGTTAGGATTGGAAATATGTAAGATAGCAATAACTTTCACTTTCCTCTGAGCTTAAATTTTTCTTGGGCTCAACTTGTCATTTGCTGTGTATCTACAATAGAATCACACATTAAATGTGTGATTACTTGGGGGACAAGGACGAAAGAAGTGTATGTAGCTCCCTCCTTTGGCTGATCAAAAAATTGTGCATGCTACTGCAGCCTTTCCATGACATTAGTCACTGAAGTGCAGTAGAAATGGCTAAAATGACATGGATTGAATCCAGAAGAGCATCCAGGCCACTGGCTTTGCAGTCATATGTGACCACTATTCTATCTGCAAATATAACAATGTATTCTCAAAGGTCCAGATTCCTAATTGGTACAAATCAAAATGTTGTGAATGAAGAAACATCAATTTTCTAAATGACCTGGCTAACTATACATGACATGTCCATAAAAAGGTTCATATACTTCTACAGTTATACTACTCTATGATTCAGCTCTTTTCCTGCTTTCCCATATTCATCCTCCCTCCTCATTCCCAAGTGCTGACATTTTGTCTTGATTGCCAAAAACTATTTATTTCAATTAGAGAAAAATTCTCATTCATAAATTTTTCAACATGACAGCATGCAAAAAGTATAAATTCTAAACAAAAAAACCCCAACTAAACAAAATGCAGCTGTTACAAAAAACTAGTTGTGTCCAAATGAAGGGGAAGGCATTTTTTCCTATTATCATTCTTATGTGCTTTTCCACAGATAGATTCCACCAGTTCATCTTCTTTAGGGAAAATAAAGAGGCAGGTCCTCTTGCATACTGATGTATATAAATTAGTATTTACTCTTACATCTTCCCTTGAAGACTTTTTCATTGTTTTTTGGGGTTTTTATCTCAGACAGAACAGTAGCAACACTAATCCAGCTCCACTTTCTCCAGAGTCCCATCAGCCAGCCCTGCTCCACACTGTTTCATGTTGATATTTTAAAAAACTACAGCACACACATATTGGTTTGGAAGAAGCAGAGACTGACAGTGGTTCAGCTCTTAGAACAAAACTTCAATTTCTGTGATCAACAACAAATTGAGCCACATGACCAAGGTCTCTGGAGTGCATAAAGCAGGCATCCTGCCCCTCTGCTCAACTGCCCAGGACACAATGACAGGGTTACTTCTCCCAGGTTTTTCTACTTATTTAACCATGCTTCTTTTGCCCAACCAAGATGCAACTTGATTTGTAAAGTGAAGAGCATGACAAAAGAAGAATGGTTATACTGTTCACCATATGCAATGAATACAAGTGAATAGGGCTGTATTTTAGCTCTACTTATTTTGTTTCATAACTCCCCTTGTTTGTAGTTCAGAACCTCCATTTAATGCAACTGCTCATACCAAATATTGCTAGGGATGTAATATGGATCTTGAAGGATTATCCCAGGAGAAGAAGCACAGAAAATCTTAAGGATTCAGATAATGCCTCTTCTATCTCTAACTGAAGCAAAATCATGTAAGGTTGATTCAGTTATCGTTTGTACATTTTTCGTCAACTGTGATCAAAAATGTCCTTAAAATTCAAGAGTTACTCTTTTTCAGTATCCAGACTGAACAGAGGTGATTTGGAGAGAGATACAAAAGCTCTGCATTGCCTCTGTACCATCTTCCTAATCTGGACTGTGAAAGATCAACCAAATCTAGCCCAGTGTCACAAGCATTTCACTGTTCAGCAGTACTACCAGTAAACCGTGACAATTTCAACACATAAATCTATAAAAATTGTGCAGCAGAATAAATTATTTTTGGTACCAGGCAGAATTTAAAAGTGGAAGTGACAGGATTCTTCAGCTGGGTAATAGGTATCAAATACATAACTTCTCAGCATTAAAGCTTCTGGCCAACCAAACAGTGCTCGATCTCAAGAAAATGAAAATGCACTGAAGCTTAAGAGAGCACTTGAGTAACATCTAACATGGTCAGACAGCCAAAGCATTACAGTGTGAGCTACCACAGCCTAGTAAATACATTTATATTTCTCAGAAAGAAGTCGCACAGACTGACAATACTTTTATTGTTGCAGTTCACAACTATTGGAAATTACTAGTTTCCTGAAAGACAAGAAAACATTGATTTTCCCATTACGGAATAAATTCCTGGCATGAAAGAAAAACAATATTGAAAATAAGTCAGTGATGCCAGTGAGACCAGATTTCATTAACTTATTTTTTAAATTGGATTTTTGCTGGCAGAAATTTTCAGCTTTGAGTTATATAAGATCATATAATTGGAATTTAGGATATAGGTTGAAGGATGGTTTCTTCGTTACTCAACTTTATTACACTTAACACTGTCCCCAGATCAGGGCTACATTAACCACTGCAGCCATCAGAAATACTTCTAGAAAGTACTCCATAAGATGAAGTATTTGTGTGTGCAGAGACATATACACATAAGAAAAGGGTTTTTTCTGAAGAGTAAATGAACGGGCGCATGGGGTTGTAGGTATATAAAGCCAATCCTTCACATTGAACACTTGTGAAAGAAACAGCAAATACTCACAGAGAGTGGCCAACACTGTCAAAAAAAATGAGGCGTTAAAAGCATCCCTAGTTTTGACTTTTAAGCTGCTTCTTTTTGCTGAGCAATAATTGAGAAGGTTTTTCATCAAATCACTGCTAAAATTAACACTATAGGCAAAAAACCCATTTAATTTGGAAATCCATGTAATTTTAACAAATAGAGACTTCCATAAGGGACATACATGCAAGATACTCAGAACTTCCTGCTCAAGGCCTGTGCTGTGTAAGGGAGAGAAGAAGAAATGGAGAAGAAAAGGAAAGAGTATAAAGAAGACAAGAAAATGAGTTCATGAGGCTGCAAAGTTTTATCTTAGCTTCGGGATTGGGCATAACACTCACTGTGTTCTTAATAATTCATGGTTTATGGGCAATATTCTGAAAAAGGTGGTGGGGATACAAATTACAGAATCACAGAACCACAGAATCAATTAGGTTGGAAGAGCCCTCTGATATCATTGAATCCAACCCACCACAAGAACATCACCACATCAATTTGATCATGGCACTGAGTGTCACATCTCACTTTGAGGCAGATCACCTGTCTGGAACACAAAAGGCAGAACTTCACTGTACTGCATACAAGAATAAAGGAGCCTTAATGCAATGCTTCCATTCAGCTCTGAGGGGAGGTGCTGAATGAGCGCTCTTGCCAGATCCTCGTTACAATCTACTTTCCAGGACAGTCTAATGCTTATCTTCAATTAGAAAATCTCTTGATATAATTCAAGAAGTGGCAATTTTCATCATCAAAATCTTATTTATCTTATTTCCCCTTTCTCCCTCACAAATTTTCACTGGCGTCCTCAAAGCCTGAGTCTACCCAGTGATATAACACCAAATTTTGGAAAATAAGGGACATTTTTTTTCTTTTTTTTTTTTTAAGAGCTATGGAATGACAAAACAACATGATGAACTGAACTTTCCAATCATTCTCTGTTTAAGAAAAAAAACATAATGAAAATATAATATTTTAGATATATTTAAGAAAAGTGAAGGAAATTTAATAGTAAGTTAAGAGGAAAAATAGGAAGACAAGCAAAATAGAACCCTTTTACCTATCAGTCACACTGCCTGGATGTCAGGATACAGATCCAGTTCCCATCTGAGCATATGAGAGCACACTATTGTCCATTGAATACCACACAGAGAAATATTCTGGAATGTTTTGCTCTCAGTCTACTTCATTAATTTCACATCCTTGGAATAAATAATTACATTTCAATGGAACTGGGGCTAAACTCAAGGTTTTCTACTTCTCTAATGGCTTTTCTATTCCACACTGAAGGGTAAATTTCTCACTAAGTTTTATGAAGCTACCCACCACACACTGCCATTTTTTTCCAGCATGTTCAGCATATCTACTCAGCATATCTGTCCTGAATTCACAAGTAGTTTTGCAAGCACCAAAGCTAAACCAGCTCAGCTAATTTACTGCTTGCTGAATCAAATGGCTGGTGCTATTTGCAACTCCACTGTGTTCCCAGAATTCACAGGCAAGAAGGGGGAAGAGCTGAAGGAAGCAGAACCCAACACCCATTGTTCACAAGCAGCTTTGCCACTTTAACATCACAGTTGCAATTAAGGTGATCAATTGGAAAATATTCTGACTACAGATTTTTAATTCTGTAACCAAAAGTAAAGAAATGCCTCACCCCCCAAAGATGTTACCAAATCCTTCTGTGATAGTAACTCTACAAATAAAAGAAAAAAAATCCCATTAATATGGGGTTTTGAGTTCTGACAACAGTTTAAATATTTATTGTTATTTCAACAGGTCTCTGGTTCCCTGAAGAGCATCATGGGATCCTCAGTTAAATCACTTGAAAACTCTGCCTCACCCTGACTGGACCAAGGAATTGAGCCAGTAGTTTCGAGCAATGAATGTAACTGATGTTTGGGCAAGTAGTTTCTAGTTCCCGTTGGGCTAAGAGCACAGTGACTTTGTAGCTTTTCTTTTTTTATTACTGAAAAATCAGAGAGTAAATGAGAGAATATAAAACCTCCACAATCTGAATGAGTGCTGCTTCTAAACTAAATTATATTTAATATTATAGTGCTTTGACATCCCGTATGATTTGTAAATCTTAAGGCAAATGTAACACAATAATGAAAATACTAGCAAAAAATATCACAGCAAAAAGAAATAGCAACATACATTCTCAGATCCTAAACTATCAATTTTCTAAGTGTACAAGTAGTAATCCTTTATACAGTTAGGGTATGACCTAAAAGAACTCAATGGACTATGCATAAAAGGAAAATGTTTTTTTTTTAAATGTTCTATTCCACAAAAGAAAAGTTCATCTACCATGACAGAAGCACATTTTGGAACATATGAGATATCACTAAGATATTTACTTTGTTACAATCATATAGAGAAATAAAGTATAATAGCCTTTGTAATAAGAACATTAGACATTCATTGTATCTGTGAAGTGAGTAAATAATCCAAGCCTGGAATGAACTACCAGTTGGATTTTAAAAAACTAAAAGAAGAAATGCAATTTCCATAAAATTAAAGGTAATAAAACTGTAACATGCACTACAAAAGTGAATAATCACACAAGAAAAAAAAATATGAGCTTTAAAAACTCACTAATAAGTTAATTGACACCATTTTGTTATACAGCACAGTAACTTCTCTGTTTCAGGCAAATAGGTATTTTCAGTCAGTAACACTATTTCACCTTATATTTAAAATGCATACAGTTTTTGAAAGAGAATATATGCAAAAATAAAGACACTGATTCATGGACACATGAATCATGCACAGTTTCTGTGATTTATGTACATTATATCCACTCTATGTTCTGTTCTTTTTAATTCTTGTATAGAGATTACACATTATGCGCTGAAAATCTACAGCCATCAAAAAGTAAATATATAGCTTTATCCAGCTGGACATTTCAAATATATTAGACACTCTCACACAGCTCATGTAAATATAGACAAAGACATGCTTGTGTATTCATTAAAAAACGTACAGCTCTTGTATTTTAATTATTCTTACTAGCACAAAGCATATAAGGGACCGCACCACCCTTCTGCATGGCATCCTATGTAAATGAGTCCAGTGCATTTATAAATATGGATGTGGTAGACCCCCAAACAACACAGTACCTGCTGTCTATCCAACCGCATCCTTTTTGCAGCATTTCTGCTTTCACTCTCACAGGCGGAAGCCAGGATACTCTCTGCAACTGCTGAAGTAAGGTGTGAGGGAATAGGTCGTGACTATGAAAGAGAAAAAGAAACACAGAAATTATTCCTAGCATAATCCACAACATCCTTTTTCAAAGCACACCATACCATCACCTAGGCAGGAAAGTCTGCTCATTGAAATGCAGTTTATACCAACAAAACAGGGAAATGGAACTTGCAAAGATGAGAAATGAAACTAGTTAGATGTTAAAGCCGCAGCTGATCCACAGATCCACGAGAAGCCCTTTCCCCCCACAGCTCTATTGTCCAGTGTGTTTAGTCTGGCTCATTAAGCTGTACTTTGAACAGACAGTGGCATATTCTCTGCGTTCCAGCAGCACCCTGGCCGTCTGATTCTTGTTAAGAAAACTGAAAGGCTTTTTATCCTGTGCAGCATGTGACAGAGATGAGTAGTGTTTTTTATAGTCATACAAAAAAAAAAAGAAACCAAAAAAAAAAAAAAAAGGCAAAACCCAACAAACCAAAAAACCAACCAAAAAATAACACAACAAAAAAACCCACCCAAGTGATAGGGTTGAAACATCACTCAAAACCTAACAGATTGTCAGAACATTTCAGAGCAGCCTCAATCTGTAGTATATGAATATTTACATTCCTTGCTGCAACATGACTGATGTGATTAAAACGACTTTAAAAAAAAATAAATCTGTTTTTCTTTCAATAACGCCAGCCTTCCAACACTCCAGATATTTTATGGTCCAAGTAGATATAGTTCATTTTTCAGATTCAAAACCTGTCATTATTAATTTCATAGCATTTACACATTTAAGGTTAAAGGTGCAGTGAATCCCCTCCCAAAAAGGGAATGATAGAATCTTTTAGCATCATTGTTGATTATGAACTCCAGTATGATCTTGCCAACCATTTCATTAGGAAGAATATTTATGCAGCTTTTTTTTTTCCTGATTACATACAAAACAATCTTCCTGAAAGATTAAGCTCATAATAATCTTCTTCATTAATACACAAAGACATCAGAACTACCAAGAAAATAAAGTGGGAATAATAACAGAGATACTGATGTACATATAAGCCCATTACAGAGACTGCAATTTACTGAGCTCAGTTCTGAACGTCCACAAATTTTCAAAGCTTCATTGAACTCAAATTTACATTTACTATGTAAATTTTTATCTGCTAAGGATATGGCCATGTGTGAGGGCATTTGGGTGTGGTTTTTTGCCTTTTTTGTTTTGTTTTGGTTTTGGTTTTTGGTTTTGGGGCTTTTTTTTTTTGAAGAGTTTTACTTTCTTACTCCCAAAAAACATGGATATGAACCTGCTATGAAATGCCAATTAATTGTGGAAGAAAATATTGAAGTTATTCCCATTCAGTTCCTAGACAACATTCTTAAAACAGATTAATAATATAGGCTCAACTGATTTTATGGTTTTTATAAAATTTCAGAAACTGAGGAGCCAGCCATTATCAGTATTAGATTTTTACCTTTAAAAATTGAAGTCCATTTATTGACTTTGGATATGCTCTGCAGAATGCCAATTTTTAATCTGACACTTGACTTTCTCTAAAGCATGGGACCACACTCCGTCTGGGACCAGAAGGTGAACTAGCTTTCAGAAATAGACAGGGATTAATGGGTCTTCCTCACTAGCGCAACAGACTTACTTCTCCCCACTTATATGAGAACAAGGTCTCTGGCATCAGCATAGCAGCAGTGCAAGAAAAGCATCCAGAGGCTGCAATACTGCAATATATTATGCTTGGATTGATTTGACAGAAAAAAACTCTTGAACTTGTTTCCAGTTTGAAAATAATTCAAAGAGATGAGGGACACTGACATAAACCCCAGCGTCATGACAGAAGTTAACATGCAATAGAAGCAGACACCCTACTCAGAGCTCCAGAGGACCAAGTAAGTCTGTGCAGATGGCTTTCACTGACAAAGCATTATATTTAATAAACTGCCTCCCTAGAATGGTGATGTTACTCTGAATTTATTGCTGCATCCCACTAGATCCCTCTCTGTATTTGCTGGCCAAGTATCACTGTACATGCCGCTGGTTTATACATGTTCAAGGTGCACTGACTCTGTTGGCTGCATGGAATTCTCACTGTGGTCCTGTAACAGTGATGTTCATACAACGTGAACATCAAAAATGGTGAGCAAATACCTGGTTAATTCCTCCAGCTCAGGTCTTTAGCTAAACCTGTAACTATACCAACACATCAGTGGATTTTTAGAAGGTGATATATGAGCCAAAAAAAACTAATGTTCTGACCAAAAAGTAAATTGAACACCAGTTCTCCCAGTTTATTTGTTGACGGGAGAGAATATGTTTATTGAAGGGTTTTATTTAAAAAAAATAAAGCGTTATGATAAAAATCAAGCAGTTATCTTTTCTCTAAAAAGGAGTGTAGTGGTCAGGTGCTCATTGTTGAAATATTGAACTCAAGTTCGCACCTGCAAAAAAGAGGGAATCTCTGGGTACTGGAGTATCTTCCTCTTGAAATACGTGTTAACCCATAATTTCTCTAATTCATCACTGCAGCTGGCTGTTTATATGTTCATGTCAAGAACTACCTAGAGTAAACCTTAGCGAAAATGTGATGAATACATGGCCCAGTCACCTGGGGAGTAAAGTACTGAAGCAAAGCACATCTGCTCAGGGTTCAGGCTCTGTCAACAGAGCTCTAGTATGGCATTGACTGAGAAGATGAACACAGTCCTCTGTCACTATAGGAGCAGAGCTGTTACAAAGATTTTCTGCTTCACAAAATTCCATATCTGAAAAATGTCAAAAAGATCAATTTTGAAAAGGCTCACTTAAGAGGAAAAATTACTTTGAAATAAGCACTTCAGAAGAATAGTTTTTAAATAAACTGAATTAATATCTCCATCTTCTAAGCTCAGAAGCCCCTTTCTGGCTTAGTTCAGCTTCATTTTCCTCTCTACTTCTGATTATTCATGATCTGTCTCAGAACGACAGCTGTAAAACCAATTCTGTAAGAAGCTCAAGCATCCCCGTTGGGTTCTGAACATCTCTCAATTCCCAAGCCGTGGGTGAGATTCAAAGACCTCGGAAAACATGGCAAAAGTGATATCATTCGGATATTTTGCAGAAGGAATCCTGCAGATCTCAGCCAAAAGGACATTTTGCAGGTTCACAGGCTGCCCTCTGCAGAGCTGAGAGCTGAGTGTTGGTTCCTACATGTTTGGAACTACAGCAGGAAATGTGGGAGCCAAGAACTTTTTCCAAGGGCTGCCAGGCTGCTCCTACAATCCCTGGATCCACAACCTGTCCGCTGAACTAGCAGAAAACCAGGTTTCATTTATATCAAAATAGAAAACCCTTGACAAATTAACATTTCTCAAAGGAGGAAAAAAAAAATTTTTACCAAAAAATTCCCAAGCAGCTTTGGCTGGTTTAGAATGTGCCTAGTGTTATTTGAGTCATAAGCTTCACAGCCCCAGTCTGGTGTTTCTCTCACTTCACAGTGATGTAAGGCAGGAAATAACTATACTGGAACTACCCATGTGTAAAACAAAAGAAAGTAAGAAATCCTGCAAACTTAATCTACCAGAAGTAGCAAATCACAAGGCAGGAAAACAATTTTTGTCATTTTGAACAAAGGACAAATAGAAAAGACATGTGAACATTTTACAGGTGAAGAGATGAATAAAAGTTAGAAGGAATCAGGTGAAGAGTGTAACAGAGACCTTCTGAGCAGACTGTATGTCCATCATAAAAAAAGCAGTATACAGAATTGCTTTGTATTTACTTGGAAACATGATACTGCTCATGACTGCACTAAAGCAGGAATCACATTTTGAACACACATCTGGTTTTGGTTTTTTACATCTCCTCAGCTGACACACAACTAACATCAAGTCTCTAACATAACACAGATGAAGAGCATTTTGATAAATTATGTCGGGAAAACCTGCTAGATTTTATTTAAAACATGGATGCCTTTGTTTATTACAACTTCTGAAGTGACTGACATTTAGGAAGTGGTTGGAATTCCCTCATTAACCCATGGGAGATGACCAACCACCTTCAGTCCTCTCATATTTGAAACTATTTTGAGACCATCACATAGCCTGTAGATGACAACAGTGACAACAAAGCAACATGCACACTAAACCACCTTTTTGGATATACATTTTTGCAGGCTTTTATGAGAAATATTTTTTTGTTCAATTTGGTTTGAACTTTTTATACATTCATCCCTTTTCTCTTTCTGAAGAGTTTATAAATCATTGACAGATATAATTTTGCAAGCTGCCTATTGGAAAATAAAATTAGTCAATACCTCTTTCTAGTCTAATAAGTGCTGTTTTGCCTAAAGTATGTTAAATCTAATGAAGACCCTTTCACGACTTTGATGATCCTTAGATCTGGGTATCAACAATCAAAGCATCTTACAACAAGCATTTCTGGAGTTACAGAGTAGTCCTGCAAGGTTGCTGACTTTTAGTAGTTGAAATCAAATCCTTGGCCCACTTCATCTAGAAATTAGCTCTCTTGGTATAATCTGTGACTCTAACAAAGGGGAGACTAGCATGCTCAGTATGTTGTAAAATAGGCATTTTCACTATAACACCTGTATGCAGTATCAACAAGTCTGCTGTTTAGAAAGAGGTACCTTTGCAGTATCTTCATGTGAAACACCGAATACCTATTCTGGCATAGTCACATAATACCTGTATTTCTACACAGAACCTGAAAAAAACCTTCTATGTTTTAATTTCTTATGTACATTTTTGGCATAAATTTACCAATTATTGATATACTAGATAACTTATTATATTTCAGTCTAAACCACTAGGAGCACTATATTCACTAAAATGAATTTTGCAATTTTACTGCGCATGCAGTCCAGCCATGGTTAGAGATCCGTCGTCTCTAAAGTTAATACCTTGGCATGTTTTTTGAGATCCAGTATAAATAAAAGCCGAAGTTGTTGTACTAAAGTTTGGTCTACATACTTTTACATGTTACATTGCTCTGGCTCAGCTCTGAAAATATACATCTATCTGTTTTGTCAGACAATGGGGACTTGTACACCTGCTGAAATGCCAAACATCATAAGCTGATGTGTACCTTCTAGTTTAGGCAAATTAACACCAAAAATTTCATCTTTCTGTATAAGACAGTTGCAAACATAAACATGCAAGTTACTTCATTTTGTTCATAGATACCTTAACATAAATCATAGACTCACAGAATCATTTAGGTTGGAAAAGACCTGTAAGATCACTGAGTCCGACCATTTAAAAAAGGCTCCCAACTCCACCACTAAACCATGTCCCCAAGTGCTGCATCCACACTTCTTTTAAAGACCTCCAGGGACAGTAACTCCACCACTTCCCTGGGCAGTCTGTTCCAATGCTTCACCTTCGGATGAAGAAATTTTTTCTAACAGCCAATCTAAATCTGCCCTGGCACAAGTTGAGGGCATTTCCCCTACTCCTATTGCTTGCTACTTGGGAGATTAATAGAAGTGCTAAAACAAGGAGGTATTTAACTATAACTCAAACTTGAAAAAATACAGTTTAAAATTTTCCAAAGTGATTTGGCATCCAAAATTGAAGACGAATGCCTAAGATGCCTCATGACAGTAACTGAATTTTTCAAAAGGCATCACTAAGACCCTGTTTGTGTGTTGTGCTCCCAAAACCTAGACAGTCCCTAGTGCTCTCCTGTATGTCAGCTTTTTCCTCAGGTATTGAAAGATCAGTTCATTTCTGAAATTAAATACTGCAAATATGCCACAACTCTTTCATAATAAATTATGAAGATCTAACACAATTTCCTCAAATGTCCAACACATTTGTAACAGTGTGCAATATCTAAATAGCACTTTTTTGCAGAAAATATGCAGAATACATTAGAGGACAGGGAACACATGATCTTCAAGTAAGAGTTTTTAATCAGAATAATGCAGTGAAATGTATGACAGAACTGTCCTACACAGCACAGTTGCAAAGGAATGAGAAACTCTTCTACAGAGTATTTTTGAATTTAAAGACTGAATGAAGTACAATACTGCCCTATGTTAGATGTACTTTTATAGTGGTCACAAACTGGAAGAGATTAGATATTGGGGAAGCAATTGGGGTTTAGATTAGATATTGGGAAGAAATTTCTTACTGCGAAGGTGATGAGGCACTGGATTGGGTTGCCTAGAAAAGCAGTGGGTGACTGTGAAACTCTTCAAGACCAGGTTGGATGGGGCTTTGAACAACCTTATCCAGTGGAAGGTGTCCTTGCCCATGGAAGAGGAATTGCAACTAGATGAATTTTAAAATAACTCCTACTTCCCAAATAACTTTGTAATTCAATGATTCTATGAATTAGTAGTACAGAATAGTGGAATATGAACAAACAGACTGGCATTTTAATGCCTCTAGCACTACATTTCAGTTGGGTTTGATATATTTTGCTCCCTCTTGAGGTCTTGTGATAAATGGCAGAAGAGGCTTTTTGAAACATCTAGTGATGTTCAAATCACTTTTTAAAGTTTGCAGCTTTGAAATACATTGAATTGAAACATTGCACCTTGATTATGATGGCACCTTAACAAATCAAAGTATATCTTAACATATCCATATTCCTGTCTAAAAGTTTCGCAAATGACTCTTTCCAATCAACCATCATGCTGCTGTTGTTGCTGCTATGCCTACATATGGGACCAAGTCTGTCTCTGCCTCCTTAGGCAATTTCAGCAGGGCTGGTGGAGATTTTAAATTACTTATGTGAACAACAGCAAGAATATCCATCTGACTTTATTTACATAAAAATTAAGTATTTTGTCTAAAGTAGTCATCCAGGCTTCTTTTTTGTTTCACTGTTGACTCATGAGACAGCTGGGGATGAACCTCTCCAGACTGGTTCATCTAAGTGCTTCACTGACTGCTGAGGGAGCCAAAGTCACTCAATTTCTCTAACAAACCTAACACAATTATCTCTATCCAAGATTTATCTGGTATTTTGCAGTGACGGAGAACTCCAGGAATCATCCTGCTGACCTAACTCTTTCAGAGTCAGGTGAGGATTGTACTGAATACTGATAGCACTTTACTAGCAAAACTCCAGAGGACTTAGAAAAATTGAGTATGATTTAACATTATTTACTGTTTCCCCTAAAATAATACACTGAATTGACTTCCTATCCTTAAACCATTGGTACAGGCTAGTTAATCAAGTAACATTGCAGCAAGAGCTTTCAATCTAAGTATCACAGTATCAAAACCCACTGAAATACTTACTTTTTTTTTTCTGATTTCAAGCTTACAGGTAAACAGTGGGAACATATTTTTAACCTATTCTTTGTTTTTCAATAAAAAGGGGATTTTGTTCTATATCAGAACTTATTGCCATTACAGAGGGGATTTGTTTTATTCTGAATTCAACAAAAAAAAAAGAAACAAAAGTCAAAATTGCATTCCCATATTTTCCCTCTCTCACAGATGTAGAAAACTAAGTCCTACCAGGTTGGTAGGTATTTCTGACTTCTAGTTTGAATTCTTTTTCCAAATACCATGCCTTTTAAAAAGCCATCTTCTTCACATTTTGCAAGGTTAATAGAAGAAGTGTTACTTCTTCCACTGCTCACTTTTCCAAAATTGACTATACTTTGAAAAGTCATTAAAAAGCAAAACCTATCTGAGGAAGATTCAGGAGGGAGTTCTTAAAGATCACATGAGTATTCACTTAACTGTTCTGTGGTGAAAAAAAAAAAGAGCAACACCTCTAAGAGCCTTGGAAAAACTGTTTCTAGAATATTTTTTCAAGACTATATGAGATCAAATCGTGAAAGACCAAGTTTATCAGAGAGTAGGTTTTGCCTTTTTCAACCAAGTTGCCTATCATACTTAAGTAAGTTAACCACTATCAAACAAGGGTGAGATGCTGACAAAGGGAAGTGCCCAACTGACAGAATTTGGAGTATAATACAAAGCAATAACTCTATTAGTATTTGTAGATCTTCAGGTAACTGTTTTTGAGATAATTTTCTTAATGTTTCTCAGCTTGTTAATCAATTAGATATGCATCCCTGAATCTACAGATCCTCATTTTCCTGAAAATGCTTATGACCTTTCCAGACATAAAAGCCTGAAGGACTGAAAAGCTACGTGACTCAAGGGCAGCTGGACTTTTCAGCACTAAATTCAGTAAATATTGAAAGATTCCTCTTTCTGAAACTTAAAAGCAGAACCTAGATACCTATCCCAAACAATCTTAATGAGGCAGATTCCAGAAATCATCCTCCTTCTGGAAACCAGTCCGCACTGAAGTTGCTCAGTCTCAATACAGAAGCATGACAAGCCACTAGACACATTCAAAACAACCTCGATTAACATGAGCACAGTTGCAAATTGCTAAAACACCTGCCTCAGACAACTGGCACAACCAAGTGATAGTGGCAGTGAAAGACACAGAGCTTAGTTATTTGTTCTTGAGGCTGGCAGTAGGACAGAAGGAGCTAGGTTGAACAATTGGGACCTAAATCAGGAACTGTCCTTAGGCACAGTGGGACTCTCCTCTGACACATCCAAACTTGTCTTTGGACAAGGAAAAGCATTTATGACTAGCCTTTTGTTGCCAACACAGAACGCTTTGCTCTTAGATACTCTTGTATTACAGAAGTACTTCGAAGTAGAGTTTCCTTTTGCTTAAAAAAGGGAGAATCTCTTTGTGAATGAGAGTTTTAAGTCTTACTCTTGCATTGGGATGCTCTCAGAAAAAATAACACATCCATAAAAATGATAGTGTACGATGCAATTTCAAATTGAATGCAGTGAGATTGATCACAGGAGATCATGAAGATGGGAGGAAGCAGAGAGTGGTAAGAAAATGTAACTATTACGACAATTCAACCTCATTTGATTATTTCTAGCATTTAAAGTTTTTCTGGACTATAACTAAATAAATGCATGCCACGTATCTCCAGGAGCTGTCTACTAATTCTTTTTAATTTGTAGTTCTCTATCACAGAGGCTGGAACAAGTCCAAACAAAGGATTTGAATAACACTAGTGAAACAGGTCATCTGACTATTTCAGGGAGAAATTCCTCCTGCATAGGTTACAGAGGTCACAAAACACCAAATCTATGTACAGGAATTCCCATTGATATCAGTCCCTGAGAATGAGGAAGTAATTTTTTCTTTTGTTTATGGGATAATGAAGAGAAAAAGAAATAATTTCTTTAAGAATATAGAAAACTTTTAAATTCTCAAAGCGATACAGCACAATGCCGACAGAAGCACAACCTAGAAATCCCACCCAAAAGCCGGTGATTTCAGTATTTGACAGATTTCCCTCTCAAAGAAAGATTCTGAGCAAGATCATAGAATATATTAAGGGAACATTCTCAACAGTCCATTAGCAAGAGACAAGGGGAGGAGAAAAACAACCTTAAAATTCATGAGAAAAACTGAGTGTCTTATTGAGGCAAATACTGGTGTCAGAATAAAAACTGCACAGCTACTGGCCATGCAGTCAAATGGGCAGAGCATTTCCACTGTAGAAAGGGAGCTTCTCAAAGGCATATTTGTAACAAGGAAGTTGTGGAAGCTGCTTCAAAGTCCACATACAACTATCTGTCACAAGTAGAAGCAGAATAACTACAAGTAATCTCTTAAACATAATAATACTAAAAACATGTTAATTAACAATATGAACACTCATGAGACTGAGCCATTTTTTATTGCCTCAAAGCTAGAACTGGCCTGTTATCCCGTAAGAAGTGTCATTGGGATTACACATGGCAAATAACTGACAGAATCAGGCTCCAGGCATGCTTCTTCATTTTTACCATGCAGTTTTACACTAATCTAACAGTGTTCACATTTTCTCTTCACTTTACAGTATGATGCTGTAGATAGCTGCATGGTTCCACTCACAATCTGAACTGTCATATGCCATAAAAGAGAATATTCTCTCTTTCTCATGCAACTAGATGCTCTAAATGTAGCATTTTGAGCCTGAACAAAATAAAAAACTTTTATTTAACATGTGTATAGCAAAAGACATCTCCTGTGGAGGTTATTACCTGACATCCTGTTTAATATAACAATGGTACTGGTACTGCTGCTGAGCAGATCATTATTCTGGTTTGCTGTATTCAGGTTTATTCAAAACAACACCACGGCATCCCTTCATGATATTTGTGAACAAATGTTATTAACCAGAGAAGGTGCTTCTTCTCCATTACCAAAATGGTAAGTGTCCTAGAGTGACTTTATGATGCCTGTATCCCCAATCATCTGTTCTGTATATTGTGTTCTGTGCCTTTAAGGTTGATTCATAGAGTGCAATTTGTTTTGAAAACTGTTAACTTCTACACATTCCTCTCCTGGATGGTCTGTTCAGCAGAGGCTCGGGCGGACTGCCGTGGGACAGAGATCTCCTGTGCTTTTTAGTTTTAGCTGGCTAGGGCAGAGAACTGGTTTTTTTCCCTTTTTTTCTTGGGACTGTTTAAACCTGCTCCGGACTGAAAACCCAGAGGAGAACTGAAAGACTTCCCCGCTGTGCCCTTCGGGGTCCAGGACGGCATTTTTCTCCAGCGCTGGAGGAACTGATAAGAGACTGAGAGAGACAAACTGCACTTACAGCAAGGACTCTTCTCAGTTTGCCATCTCACTTCAATGAAAGGTTTTATTGTTTCATGTTATTCATCCTGTGTGCTTGTGGGCTTGGTTTTTTTTGTTCATTTGGTTTTGTTTTTTGTTTTTTTTTTAATAAAGAGCTTTTCCCACTTTTCTCCAAGGAAGTTTTTTCTGGACCAGTTGTGGGGGAGGGGCCGTTTGAGTTTGCTTTTCCAGGGGAACCCCATTCAGAGGTTTCCTCCCAAATTTTGCCCTAAACCAGGACAGTAAGTACATTTAAAACAGTCAAGTAGTCAAATGCCTCTGTCCATGGTAGCATTTAATAAAATACCTGTAATTAAAAGATGGTGATACAGTAACTTAGAAATCAAAAAAATTAAAAACCTAAAGGGACACACATTAAATTTCAGAATTAGTCGAGACATACACGTAAAATTCTACTTATTCTCTTAGGAAGTTGATGGGAGCTCCTCCAGAGACTTTGGATAGTCTTTGGCTTGTATTCCTACCTGCAAACAGGGACACAGGACAGATAACCCCTCAGGTTCAAGAGGGCTGCAGTCTCTGGCATGAGTTGCAGTGCCTTGTCACTTCCATTCATGGGCAAAAAGTCAATGTTTTAGGGGGTGATTTGTTTGTTTAAAATGAAATAAAGCCCATCATAAACTGTCATGAAACATTATAAAACCAGGAAATCTTTCTGAACTATAGAGATTGCCTATATAGATCATATTCCTGGTAATCTCTGCTCTTTTTCCCCTCCCAGGGATAAATTTGATCTCACAACCTTTATTCATATGAAAGTAACATTTGCAAATATGTGCTGAAGTCAAGCCAACACAGCTCTTATGGGTCAGACTGTAGTCCCTTGTTCATACTGCAAAACAGTCGCACAAGTCTTTCAGATGACAAAAATGAGCGAGTTTACATAACTGCTCATCAGCATGAATAATGATAGTAATAAGAACATAAATTGGAACATTGAGGAGACTTGCTAGCATTGGCTAATTTTGTAAGTATTTTCAACTGAGATTATAGCAAAATAAAATATTTGGCTTCATGAAAGTTGAAATTGATGTTGATGAATTATTGTCAAAGTAGATGCAATTTAATGCTACTTAGTATATTGTAGGGAATTTTTATTTTCTATTTGTCCTTTTTTCTTTGTTTTGGAGGGCTAAACGGTCTGCCATGTACACCACTCATCAATCTTTGGCACTTCTGTCCGTACAGATGTCCTTTATTCTACCTTTTTTTTCTTCATCTGAGTTTCCACTGTTCAGAAACAGTGTTATCCCAATGTTTCCAATAATAAAACTACACAGTTGATTAGACACACAAAAATTTAGTTTCTGTCTTTGCTTTTTGTGTTATCAAATAGTGGTCTTACCCTACAAATAAGCCTGATATTTTGTTCTTAAAACTGTCAGCTACCATCTTAAACAACATATGGCACTCATTCTGCAAAAACTGCAGGAAAGAGAAAGACAGAGAGAAAGAGAAAAACAGTAAAATACAATCATCTCCAATAATTTGTAATGTAATCAATGGGTTTGTGGATGATTCATTAAAAAAATGGTATGTTTAATCACGGAATGATTTCTATTTGTAACAATAAGGTATTGTTGTTGTCATCTAAAGGCCAGAGAGATAGCTAAGACGCTAAACACAAGGTGTGTAGCTATCTAGTTTCTTCTGAATTTTCCCTATTTTGGAAATACAAACATTTTCTAGAGATAATGAAGTTTCCAATTAGTGAGAAGACTTCCTTTAGCCATTTTTGTGCTACTGAGTAACATTAACAATGTCAGTAAACACTGTCAGTTGTATACCATGATAATCTTCATGAGTTTTGGCTCCATTATAACTACTAAACTATTGAGATGCTCAAATTGTCAGTTTGATGTCTGAGTTTTACAACCGTTAATCATGTTTTGCACACCTATATATCAACTGAAAGATTTCAAAGGAGTAACTGTCACGGATAAGTAATTGGCTAAGGCATACAAGAAAACAGCCAAAGCCATTGCCACTATGATGTTACTACACTGGGCATTTTCTTGAGTATAGCCTTTTTCTGAAAGAATGAATTTTACAGAGCTCACTGGAATCCAACTAGCAGAGTCATTTTAGAGAAAAATCCATCTTACAGCAAGATTTTCCAGGCAAAAATCTGTAACTTAAACTAAGAAATAAGTCACTATATAGTCCATGCTTGTTTCCCTCCTTATGTCTTGCTTTGTTCTTCTTTCCCCTATAGATACATATTAGTTCATTTCGTGAACTCTAGTGTCTTATAGCACTTTTAAATCCAGGGGAATAAATTCAGGAAGAATGAAGGAGGGAAAAAGAAATCTCTGACCTGGTATTACTGAAAAAAAATAAACAAACAAAAAATAAAGACGCTAAGATGAAAACAAAATAGTGCCATGGATTTACATATGGGGTTTTGATGGAAACTAGGGCTGGGTTTTAAGTCAAAACTCACCATCTCAAAACCACTTCTTTTCATCCGCCTGCAGGACTTGAGGTAAGTACGTATGCGTTTTCTGGCACGCTCTTGATACTCAGGGAATTGTCGCCTGCATGAGTCAATGATAGCCTGGATCTTTTCTTTGGGCTGCTTAGAGATTGGGACCATTCGGTCCAAGTTTTCATCTACAAACAGCCTGACAAACATCTGTTGGCAAGAGGGAGACAGAGGAGATGGGTTTGGAGGGCAGCTCTCTTCTCTTCCTAGCTTCCTGGCTTGATTACTGATAGGAAGACACTTTTTTTTCTATCCACTGAAGAGCTTTGTAACGGGAAGCCAGAAATATAAAGCAAACAGTTCTTTAAAGGGTTATTTGGGGTGGGGGTGGGTTGGGTTTAAAAAAATAGACAAGAAAAGAATAGTCTATAGGACACAGAACTTGTGAGACAAACCAGAACAGATTGTGAAAATAGGCACTACTTAAGTTTCATTATTAACAATAAGCTGTGATTGCTAATCATTTTATTGAACTGACTCACATTTTTTCTTTGTTTGAACAATTGCTTGTGTTTTCATGCATAATTATATACATTGGGAAAGCAATAGAGAACAGCTGACCACCAGAATGGTCTCCTGACAAAACTAGCTACAGCCTCTTTCCATTCAATGGGTGAACATGCACATCCACACAGCCACACACATGGTCACACATGCACACATACGGAACAAAGCTTTGTTTTCCTCACTGGTAAAGATGGCACTCTGCCTCAGAATTCTAAATGAAACACAGCAAATCTGTCATCTGTTGGCAAGGGTTTAATGTGCATTAAAATAATAATTGAAATAAATCCCACAAATTAATATGCCTTTAATATTGTCAAACTTACCCCAAAACAACAATGCAAAAGGAATAGAAGAAGTAAGCAAGGTGGGTGCAAGAAGGCTTACGTTAAAAGCTTTCAGCCGCTCAGCTTCTACCCCATCTGATTCAGTGACCTTCTCAGGATCTTCTTGCTCGTCATGGTCATCCTCATCCTCATCTCCTCGATTCAGAGACAGATCTTCAGCACCTCTGCCTACACTCTCATTCTTTCCAGAGTCATAGCTTGAATAGCTGTGTGCAGGGGACTGAAAATAGAGAAAAAGAATATGCTTGTAAAAATCCTCAGCAAAAATAATGTCTTACTTATCAAAAATGCTTGGTAAATATTTCAAGAATTCCATGAATTCCTTTTCTACTTTGCTCAACATAAAGTGCTCCTAATCTTTCCAAGAGCAAACAATGCACAATTATATTAACTTCAGTACTTCAAAAAAATGTGACTAACTGCAAATTCAGTAAATCTATTAGGAAATTAATTACCTATGATGACTACAGATAATATGAAATCTTTGCCATACAGCCTTGTATAAGTACTACCTACAGAAGTTTCTTATAAATACTAACTTCTTTGCATTAATCAAGATGTAAATAAGGGATAGCTGATTTGAACAAAACTCTAAAGAATTAAAATTTAAACATTTCAAGGCAAAGAGGATTCAAGTAGGAAACATTGGTATTCACCCAATAAATATTAAATATTATCAAGAGATGCAAAAATTTATTCAAAATAAGGAGATGATAATGTTCTAGTTTCACTTGCAAAACCCCAGAATGAATTAGAGATGTATTGGTTTACATTTTGAATACTATCTGAGAATCATGAAGTAAAACCATTCTCTCTTTGAAAATCAGCATTCAGAACTTTCCCCTGAGCAGAAATTCATTTTGTTGGATAAAACAGATGACCATCTCAATTAGGTGTATCCACTTGTAGGACCAAAAAGTTTCCAATTAATAAAAGTTAATACAGTGCATTTTCCCTTGCAATATTAAATCCTAAGTTAACTGTTCCCACTGCACACACTTCAAACTGCAGACCATAAAAAGGCATCAGTAACAGAAAGTTTTCCACAACTTAACATTCTACAACACACAACTTAAAGATCAAAGCTTTTCCCCAGCCACACAAAAACATCAGAGTAGCTCCACCAGAGCCATCAGATTCACATTTAGGTCAATCAGAGCAAAATTTTACTTCTATACCTTAATGCTGTAATATTTCACTATTTTACTCCCTTGCTTCAAAGCATTCTGTAGTCTGAATCAAGTGCTACATGAAAAATTTCACACACACACTTTTTTAGATGCCTCCTCCCTTAACATCACCAAAAGTCAGGAGCATAATTCCTCAAAGAAATATACATTTCAAATTGCATGCCTTGAACCACATTCTGAGCTTCCTAAAATTGTCTTTATTTCAGGGTATTGCGCTAGCCACAGAATGGATCTGGACAGTGAAGTAGAAGGGAAAGACAAAGAAAACCATTCATCCATCAGGTATATTTTTTGCTTTATATTCTTACTTCAGCTTCTTTTTTTTCCCCTTTTCCTGTTTCCATTTCCTCTTATTTTGGTCCTCTGTACACCATCAGTTTTAGAGTCAGTTGCCTTGCCTTAAGACCACTAATATTCCAAGCCTTCCTTTTTTTTATATCCTCCCCAGACTATATTCTCACAGTACCAATCCTCTGGAGTTCCAGCTTTTAATCCCTAATGCTCCTAATACCAGAACTTGCAGTCTATCTCATCCCCTTCCCTGAGTCTCTTCACTCTCTAGACCACTCTTCATTCCCTAGACCATAATAGCAGATGTAGGAAGAGTAAGAAAACATCAGAACAAAACAGAGGAGCTGGCCTCAGGATATAAACAGCTTTAACAAGTACCAAGCTCAGCACCACCTCTTCTGGGGCAAGAAATTAGCCAGGGTTCAAGATGGCAGATGCAAGATGTCATGGGAAGATAAGGCTTGCAAGAGCAGCAAAAACAAAAATCCACTTCTTGAGACACTGATGGCTTGTCTTGTGAAGACAGTGAGTATCTACATTGCTGCCCAGTCAGGTAAGTTCAGGTTCCATCCTAAAGGAGGTGATAGCTGTATCTTATCAGAGTGTCTAGAATATGTAAGCAAAAGTGTTTAATCTGGCCAATGGCTACCAGAAGGCCTACAGCTGCAGCCTGGTAGCCTGTTACAAAGGAAGTGATTTCCCTTAAACCTGAAGAGATTCTCAGCAACATTTTTTTGAAAGAGAAAGTTACAATGAACTAATTGCTACTTTTGTACAGTGTTATGCAGTAGAAGATTTGACCTATGCTGCAAGACTTGTTCTTCTGTTGTTCTTTGTTTCCCCTGCCACTACAGCTATACAGCATGCAGAAGGCTTTGAGACAATCAAAAAGCCATTTCAAGTACTAGGCACTACATAAAGCATAGAAGCTGCTGCCCAAAAGAAACCTACTGACTGAAATCCTTGTTGTGCAGACACTTGAGCTAGCATGTGTCATTTCATCAAACTAAATCCAATTAGACTACTCATGTGCACAAAGTTAAACAGATGCAAAACTGAATTCAGTATGTACATATGTTTTGGCTGGATGCCAAGATCATAAATTATGCACCAGGGTTGAGATTTCCTTTTGTGAAGGAAACAAATTCAGGCCATAATGGCTTAAGTACGTCTCTCAAAAATGCAATACTTGGGGTGTTTTTTTGGTTTTTGGTTCTGTTTTGTTTATTTTTTAAAGAAAGCATTGCACAGAGAGCCTTGTCCAACATCTTCTCTAAAGTTTTTATTTGAACAACTTTAGCATCTTAAATGAACTGTGGGGACTAACAGTCTGAGATAGTTGCATGGCAGAAAACCATATTTGTTCACTGTAAATTTGAAGACTGTGTACATTACCAGGAAAAATAGGTGTTTTTCTCCTAGCTATTTCATTCGCAAACTAAGGAAGGAAAAAGCTCACTTTGAATTTGCAAAAGCTCAGTTAAGAACAAAATTTCTACCTTTCTGCATTTCTACACAGATGAATATTGATTCAGAGAAGGAAGAGACATCTCTCACTTTTGTTGACTCTGTAGTTGTGCAAAAGCCAATAAGGATTTCCTTTTGGTAGTCTATTAATCAGCTGCAGTGCTAAGCAAGGGGTGGGAGAGCAGAGGATAACCCACACTTTGATCACAATACCCAATTTTAGGTTTTGCACGGTCCTTTCAAAAGGCTGCTCCCTCCTTTGATAGACAGGAATATGCTCATTTGGATTCTTAAACAGACCTTGACACATTCTATAGTCCTGCAGTAAACTAGACTGAAGAAGTGAGCCTGGTTAACATGTTTTGGTTTTGCTTGTTTGTTTGTGGATTTGTTTTTTTCTAATATTTGCCAGGCTGCTTAAGACAAGAATCAGTTCTTGTCTCCAGTTCACCACCTGAAAGCAAAAATCTTTGTGCTGACAAGAATGTATGAGCATGGAGGGGAGCGTACACATCTCTGTTAATAGCAATGAAAGATGAAATCTTGGTGGAGTGGAAGCATTAGTAGATGTAAGATGTTTCACAGGTGAATGTTTTGTGCTTAAAAACTCAGGGCTGGATAAAAAAGTGACAGCAGTGACAAATTATTCAGTGAGAACAAATGAGGCCAAGGCTAAGGACAAGATTATTCCCTTCCCCAAACATTTAGATGATTATTGACCTGTCTTAAAAATACTGAGATGCTGATATTTATATTCTGACCACTTTGTCCTTGCCCTTTCTTGAAGGTACTGAGTTTATTATTTTAATCACTTCCTTGCAATAAGAAGTACTAGGCAGTGCTTTATTAAAATGAAAGTAAAGGTTCATGCCTAACATCCTGTTTTTAGGAGGTTGTGACATGAAATATCAACCTCTTTCTAAAACATTACAAGTCAGCAACATCTTTCGCCTGAAATCAAATCATACAACAGAAGACCTGGGAGGACATCACAATATCATCTACTTTATCTTGCTGCTCCAGAACAAGGTCAGATGGTCAATCCTGACCAATGTTTTTCTAGTTTTTATCTTAAGACTTCCAGCGACAGAGATGCCATGCATCCCCCTGACAACCTGCACCAGTGTTTCACCATCTGCAGAACTATTAAAACATTTTTAAGACCAACTTTTGACTTTCATAAATTTACTAAGCCTATTTCTTTTTCATGTATCTACCTTGGATTGCAACAGAGGAAAGGTGTGGTTTTGGGAGAAGAGAGCATTCTCTTCCCTCTTTATGATACTTTTTCCAACAACTGAGGACTGTTATCATGTCCCCTCCCCTCAATCTTCTCTTCCCAATAAATTCATTTATGCTGTGAAGCCCATGTTTTCCTGATTCCTAATCATTCTTACTGGTGTGCTCTGGATGTTTTCCATCTGATTTGAAACCTTCTCAAAGAGCAACTCCCAGAACTCCAAACTGTATTCCATTTGTGGCCTTTCTATGAAAAAAAATATTTCTTTATTGCTTGATCAATTTCTATCATGCTTACAGCAGAAAAACCTTATCCCTTTATTTGTAGAAGAATACCCCAAGGATGCAAAAGACAGCAGTGCAGAAACCCCACAGCTACCAACAGAAATCATGCTGTTATTTTATAAGGACTAAATCCATAGCATTTAAAAATATAAAGTCTACGACAGTGCTTCAGTGCCTGCTGGGGTTTGACACTGGTGTACAGCCACTGGACAGGGTTTGGAGGATGACGCCACATGAACTCATTGCAGGAAGCTTGTCCAAGCAGAGACTCTTGGCTACCCCAGTGAGTGTACAAAGATGGCACTTAATTACCCAACCAAAAGTTATTCAGTGATAGAAAGCTAATTACTGAGGCCGACTATTTGTAGTGACCAAAAAAATGGAAAAATCATGTCTTTGTGAGTTTAAAAATGCCAATGTGGAACAAACGGCCCCACTTTTTCCAGGGAAAGATGTCTCTGTTGGAAGTGTGGCAATTCTTTTTTTTTAACAAAGCTTCATTTTTCACATTTACATTACATTTTACATTTACATTTAGTTAGAGATTTCACATCTATTTGAGTAGTGTGCAATTCTTTCAGCTGTTATATTAGACATTCATAAACCATAGAATTCCTGTAAGCAAGAGAGACTTGCACATTTGAAGAGCTGGTAAGGCAGCAGCATAGGTCTCCATGCTGCATGGAAAGGAAAGGGGTTAGGATGCAGGCAGAGATGAAAACACTATACTGGCTATACATGATTCTCTTCTAGAAATCTGCCTCCGCATCTTTAAAAGTTATTAAATCTCTTTAATGAACACATAAAACCACATTCTAAAGCTGACAGAATTCTGCTTGTCCCCAGTTGTACATCCAGCCCTTTCTTCTTTTTCCTACATTTCAGTATTTCCCTCTCTGCCACTGAATACACAAAAGTCTACAATTTCAGTGATTATTCTTGTAAATTATGTGTTCTTTTCTGTGTATTTTCCCATGTGCTATTGTGTAGACATATTTTTATAGCAACTATTCCTATGACACAGAAAGGGATTAGAATATTCTGATGACAACAGGTTTGATAGCTTTGAAGATCCTTTTTTCCAAAATTATCAATTATAGTAGAACTTTATTTTGATTTTTTCCACATTTACATTTTTAACTGTCTCTACATATGAAAAAGTTTTTGAAACATGCGCAAAAACTAGCTTTTGGTAAACTGGTGTGAGTGAGAAGCATGACTTTTATTTGACGTATAAAAAAATTCAAAAGTTAATCCTGAAAGGTTAAGGAAAAATTCATGTCCTATATATTCCCCTTAAAAATATTTTGAAATTAATATTGCATTGTTAGAGTTCCACTTCATTCCTGTGCAAACCGTGAGGTCTCTATATAGAAGGGAACTTGCCTACAGGAAGTAGTTTTGTTTGGCTTTAGTTTTATTTTTTCATTAAATCTATAATACATATAATATAAATAACACATTAGAAAACATAAAATACTTTTGGCATATGCATGACCTTTTGTTATTGAAATAATTGAAATCATAAATAAAAACATTATTAATTTTTTTCTCCTCAATTCAAACAGAAGGCAGGAGGCATAACTGAATACTCAGGTTCAGCTATTATCCTAAGGAATTCACTATCAGGTTTTATAGATAGAAGTCCAACTCTCTATTATTTTGCCATTTTCTTTCCACAACCTCTCTTAAATCCTATGCTTTTCTATCTTCTAGACTTTACTGTTATCATCCTTTTTCATGGCCCCTTTAAACCATCATATTGTCACAGGCGGAACTTTACTGTCCATCTCTTCTCATTACAGAGAAGACTCTGAATTCCCAAATACAATTCCAGCATCTCACCATTTATTTCAAGATCCAATAAACCTCATTTTTATAAACTCCGCACATATTTGTTCATCTTAACCATATCTTTGCATCTGACTGTGACCAGTTTGCTCTCCTTATTCCACCATAATTGGCCTTTCCAGCTCCTTTTTAAAATTTCACCCTTGATAACAGGAAGGCATCAATGTGTGCAATTCTGCTATTTGGAGCATGAGGATGACAGCATTTTTATGGGAAGAATGGAGAGCTGAAAGCTAGAGTTTCATAGGTTTGACTCTAAAAAAAGTGTTATCTAACATGTTAAGTGTTAAGTTGGAAAGGGCTTTTTTACACGAAACTTGTATTACACTGATATATTAAAAGATGTTTTTTGTTTGCTCTGCGTTAACAGTGTGACTTCCAGAAACAAACTGTTCAGTTATTTACAACAGGAACTAAGAAATAAAAAGATTTTGCTCCCAAATTATCTTTGACATGGTCTTCTCTCCAGAGTCATTGTTTTTACAGTAGTCCCTGAGAGAACACTGACTGTTTCTAAGACTATCTGCTCGTTCTTTCTCAGTAATTTTCCAATCTATGCCATAATATGTTTGCGTAAATATTCCTTTCAAGAGAAGCACATTTATTAGCCATAAGGAAACTATAAATTACCCAGATACTTTCATTCCAGTGGGTTTATCTGGATAACTAGAAGTTTGGATAATTGAAAGATAAGAAATAATTGAAAGAACCCCTGAAACGCCTATCTTCCTGTGGTATTTTCTCCTTTTAGTTAAAATACAGTCTGTCCTAGGTCTATCCCCACTGGTATTGACCAACATCAAAATACATCACTTTACCCTAATAGAAATAACCTCAAAAATTAGATAGAGAGTAAAAACAGAGAGGCAACTGAGAATTCTCAGTCAAGCAGAAGAATATTTATCGGCTAGACTTTAAAGAGCTTCTTTCTAATTTTTCCACAACCAATCTCTTATTACCTGATTGTACATCTTCAGGAAAGCTCCTGCTCCTTCCCCAGCCATTCTAGAGGAGGAGAATTCTTGGAGGAATCAGAGTAAGTATCTCCAAATCATTCTAGTACACCAGTATTGAGCGTACCAGAGCAGAGCTGATCTAACAGAGCAGGAGACTTGCCTACTTCTTAGCTACAAAATAGCTTTTATTTTACGAAGTGGTTTTATTAATGAACTTCTATAACTCCTGTCATTGATGTAGGAAGACAGACTTTTTCAACCAAATCTTAAAAGAACTTACTTATATAACCACCAATAACTAGTCATATTGCAAAATGTGTCAGCTGTGTCTTTGGAAAAAATACAATGCCCTTTGTGGGCGTTGAAAAGTCAAACCGAAATGGTGACAGACTCAAATAAAAGATTAAATTATTTTTGGCAACATTCACTGCCATTTTGAAGCTCTGAAAGGATCTGACAGAGTTTCTGAGGATTTGAGAAACACAGGTTGCCACATAGGAAAGCTCCATCACAAATTTCTGTATTTCTGCAAACTTGGTGCCAACAGAGTATTTAAATATTTTCTACAGTACACCCAAAATCAAACCAAAAGATATGAATTAAATTATACTCTTTTAAGATCTTACATTGTGTTGCCTTGATTTCTTCAGCTTTCTGATGTGTTTCACAGTTCTAATGTTTTCATAGTTCTCAGGTTTTTTTCTCTCACAGGGGTGTTATAAATAAAAGCAATGTTTACATTAGACAGGGTTGTTTTACATTCCTTCTCTTGGAGAGATGGACAGCTGATGGATGGACAGTTGTCTTGACCAACAGGATGGGAGCGGTGTCAACCTTCTCCTCTAATCCCTGGTCTGTGTAGAAATACTATAAAAATCATGTCAGGTGTTGTAATAAGTTCATGCCTTTTCACCAGACAGTGTGCATGTGTGTGTGATTGCGTGTCCAACAGCGATAACATTCCAAAATAAGAAAAAAACAAATAAACAGACTTACTTTATTATCAAAGTTAGGAACAGTTCATGAGTGAGTTTCTAAGGACAATAATAGCATACTTTCCAAGTAGTATCATAGTTCAGTGAAGCCAAGAGCCTGAGGGAGCCCCACATAGTTCTTGTGCTTTTGGCAAAATCCATCAACCTAAAACTCCTATTGGAAAACTATAATTTCCAATTTTTGGTGAAATTTGCCAAAATTCTTTACAGTTTCCATCCAGATTCCTCAGCTTTCCCTTTGTCAGGGTTTGGGGCTTTTTATTTTCCCTTTTAAATGAAATAGCAGCTGTTTATATGAGGATTAGTGAACATTTTTCTTATGGAATATAATTCAGTGACTACTGAGGTTCACATTACAGGCAGGTAATGAGCATTTTTGACCAGAAATTCTTTGGTTAATTGTTAGACAACTGGCTGTTAAGAGCTACAAAATATTTTGAAAAAAAAAACTGGACTAGTAATTACTTCTCATTCTATTTAAATTGAGAATGAAACCTCTAATGCAGACAACACATTCAGGAAGTAACTAAAATGGAGAACATTTATAAGACCTGAATATCAAGACTGTCACTTCCCTCTTTGCAGCCTGTCCTTATCTAACTGACGGAAGTTTAAGATACAAATACATCAACAGGATAAAACAGGCAAGCTCTAACTTTCCAGCAAGGAAACAGCAGAATCCCTGACAAACCCCAGTCTATCCATTATAGATCCCACTTACGGACCAACAGTGCTACCCCTACTGTTTGAAAATGTCTCAAACTGCTGCCAGATTTCAGAACAGAAGTAGTTACTGAATACCGCAATGGCCTCTGAAGTCTGACTTAAGTAAGAAGCCAATGTCAGCAAAAACCAGAAGTAAGATACAGGAATGATATAATTTCTTGAGCAGTAGTGTAAATGTGCTAAGCTTACTGTTCTATTTCTATGATTTCAATTTCTTATGGGCATCTGTATGTAGGGAAATAATGTTGTCATAAATACAGAAGAGCAGAGTTTCTTGTCAAGGCAATATCACTGGATGCTCTGTTTTAATCTTGAGAATATTGCTGCTGGAAAACCTAAGAATCCCTTACCTCATTTTAGGTGAGGAATAAAACCAGGGAATATAGAGCTCATGCAATTCACTGGTTTAGTCATAGGCCACTTGTCAGACATCTACAATAACCTAGAAAATTGCCATGATCTTTTTTTTCCTTCTGTTTCCTTCTTTTATATTCATGCCCTTTGGTTCAGTTTCAGCCATTTTTTCCATGCTGCTTTCTCCTAAATCTTTTCATTCCTTATCTCTGAACTCATTATGCCTTTAGTTCTTTTTTGCTTCAATCTCTTCTTGATTTTTTCTCTTGTCTCTGATACTATTCCCTTCCTTTATTTCTGCCTAAATTTTTCTGTTTCCTCTTGCCATAAATTTAAGCTGTGACATCAAAAGAGCTCAATAACCTGTTTTCCTCTTCAGTCCCAGAAGTACATAGACCTGTTGAAGTGAGTCCAGAAGAGGAACACCAAGTTGGTCACAGGGATGGAGCACCTCTCATATGGGGAAAGACTGAGAAAATTGGGATTTTCAGCCTGGAAAAGAGAAGGCTTTGGGGGAACCCAAACCCAGCCTTCCAGTACCTGAAGGGAGCCTACAAGAAAGATTGAGAGAGGTTATTTACAAGAGCATGTAGTGACAGGACAAGGGGAAATGGCTTTAAACTGAAAGAAAGTAGGTTTAGATTAGGTATTTAGAAAAAAATTCTGTGAGGGTGGTGAGTCACTGGAAAATGTTTCCCAGAGAAGCTGTGGATGCCCCATCCCTGGAAGTGTTCAAGGCCAGGAACAATGGAGTTCTGAGTGGTCAAGTGAAAGGTGCTCACGTCCACAACAGGAGGGTTGAAAGTAGATGACCTTCAAGGTTCCTTCCAAGCCAAGTCATTCCATGATTCTACAAAACATAATGCTATCTCCTCAAGTCCCAAAGCAAGAATCTACACTTGGAAACTATGTGTTTATTTATAAGCAACATCCCTTAAATCTATGACTAAAGGTGAAGTCTTGCTAGGAGAACTGTGATGACAGAGACTGCCCCTTTAATTCACTGTCTTTTTCTTCCTCACGCTCCTTACTGTGGCAGTTTTATACTCCTTTAAAGCAACAAAATTTTCCCAGAGAGCAAACACATTCGCAAATGAAACAGTTTGAGTTATATCAGGAATCCAGAAGAAAAGACTGATTTTTGGTTTTTGACAGTGATCTTGTTCCCCTGTCCCTATTGTATCCTAGAAAAGCTAGAGATGGGAAGTACATAAGAGGTTTCCAGGTTGTACAAAGTTTCAAAAGACACTTCCAGAGACCGACAGCAGAGGCAGATGGAGAAATAAAAATACAACATCCCTGCAGGGTTTGTGTACTGTAAGAACAACAGACGAGAGGAGCACTTGTTTTCACTAGGTAAGGAGAAAGAAAGCAACAAAGACATCTGTCTTTGTTGTCCCATCCTTGCCAAGATTCTGGCAAAATAGTGCTATTTGACATCCTGGAACTCAGCAACTCCCTATAATGTCTGCCTAAGGCCACAAAGCAGCTGGACTTATTAAACACAGAGTTATATGGTGGGTTGTGCACCTGTGTTTTCTTGTACAGAAAGACATACAGCATTTTGTATCGTAACTCATATGAGAAGGAAGAACACAGTACACACAACAAAATAACGAGGAAATAACGAGGAACTAGAAGTGATGATTGGGATGAGGGAGGATAATGGTTTAACAATGGACCTTTCCTCGTGTACTCTTTCTGAATTCATTGTAAGTTCTTCCCCATGCTGATTTCCTCTTCCTAGTCCATTCCTACACAAAGGCATTTCATAATTTCTCACACCTTTCTCCTTTCTAGTCTGAGCATGGAATAAGTGTAAATAATTGGGAAGGAGATTAGAATCAATTGATGGAAGCAGTGGAGGAGGGAACTCCAGCTCATCTGTCTCCATCATTTAGGAGAATTTTAGACCCTCCCTCCTACATGTTGTGTTGCTCAGTCATGACAGTCCTATGCCAGAACAGGTGAAAGGAGACAGTCCTATTAATCTTTCTCTTCTGACCAATCATTTACATCTTCAGAAGCACAGTTTAAAGGAAAAACAACAACAACAACAACAAAAAACCCAGTAAGAGTAACATACTGAGAAACAGACTCAAGAAAAAAAGCAAACCAACTCATTAATGACAGGAATGTAACCCAAAAGAATCTGCACAGTACTGAACAGTCACTTACAAGTGGCCATGGTAATAAGATGATATTTTAAAGATTGAATTTTCTAGGGGGAAGCTAGGAACACAACAGGGCCACAACAATTTTTTTTTTTTGTGTATGCAAGACAGGACCATATTGCCTAGTGAGAAGTGTGCGGTACAATTTGAGAATGCTTGTTCTTGCTTTTCCTTTTGGCCTTTTACCTCTATCTGCTTACAGCAGCCATCTTTAGCAAGCTTTAAAAAATTCACTGGAGGTAAATCAGATGGATTGTTCCTGTAAGTAGCCCTGAGAGACAGAGGTTAATGGACCTAATTATTGCTTAAGGACCAAGTGGGAAGATTTAGAACTTGAGACCAATCAGGAAGGGACAGATGAAGACAGGGCTCCTGAACCAAGGGGAGGCCTGGTCCTAGACTGCGATAGTCTGAGTAAGAGAATAGATTACAGATTAGTTCCCTACTTATCTACCACAAATAAATCTTAAAGAAATGCATCTCGTGAATCAAGTGAGTCTTATAAGAAATGCATCTAATTTGACCCTCCCTGTTTAGGGAAGGATAAATAAAACATTTGTCGTAAGAGTAAGCCAGAGGCATTGCTTGAGGTTATCACAGAACAGCAATCGTGAGAATGTTGCAGGAGAATTCCTCATAAAAGCAGTTTCTACCTATTAGTACTCCAGTTCAGTGTATCCTTAGGACAGATACAAAGAGACCAGGAAGAAACAGAAACAAAAGTCTCCTTCCATTCTAAATCTAACCTGAGTGTGCTTCTACTGAAGGCATGGTCTGACATTTAGGGGATGGCAGATGGAGGACAATATTATGAAAAGCATTAAACCTGACTCCCAGAGGAGAGCTGCTCAACAGTTGCTGCTCAAACTACTCAGAAAGCCAATTCTAGCAAACAACACAGTTGTGTTGAAGAGCAAATGCTCTTCCCCAAAAGAGTCAGATAGGTCATGGTAACGCCCTAAATCCCTACCAATATCATTATATATCTCTATTGGGTGATAGCTTTCCTGGTACCATCCTGAAGAAACCAGAAACTGTCCATGTAAGCCATAATTTTGCCTGCCCAAGATGGTACAGGACTTTCCAGCTTGTACAAACATTAGTATATATCTGATGCAAAAGTGCGGTGTTTTGGTTGGTCTGGTCATAAACGAGCCCTGAGATTTTATATGCTGCCTGTTAAACTCTCAGGCTTGTGAGAAGAGAATCAGCCAGTTTCCTCCAGGATAGCATGGCATACTGTAAGCTCCCAGAACAGCTGCTGTTCAGAAAGGAAATTGCACTGGCGAACTTGATTCCATGCCCCAGTACTCTCTGTGACTTCTTGTAGCTGAATAAACTTTGTTTACTGCAAAATGGCTCCGTCACTTGGTACTTGGAGTTCAGTTAGAGGGAGACATACAGCCATCAAGCTGCACTGAAATTTCCAAGATGATCTAATAGACTTGATCCGTAAAGACTCAAACTCATTTACAATAAATAATATTTATCTTCTACTAAGAAAGATATTTTGAGTTGTGAATACTGGGACCACTTAGTTACATGAATTCACTTTGGCTAACTAAACCACCCTGCAATGGAGAATTCCCCTAGCAGAGTATAAAGCTGAGTATAAAATCCTATTTGGCAGAACTCCACCTTTGCTAAAGACCACATTCAATCCACCTTCTTGTAGAGGAAGAATTCTGTGAGGAAAACCAGCTAGAATTATGCCAGAAAAACTGAATAAATCACAGCATACAATGCATGTTCTCATAATGATATCATAACTCAATACCCGAGTATGGTGTAATTAACAGCTATAAAACCTGCTTTGTATTATTCTCCAACCCAATTTATTTAATCTTCATCCTGCCACTAAATTCAGGGGAAAGGGCTTTGATCTTATGATAAGTTAGTTTAACACATGAAGAGAACTATCTGAAAACTTTAAATCTGGATCTGAGTTGGACTAAAGTTTTATAGGTTGTTGTCTCTTTTTATTTGTTTTCTTATTTTTGTGACTACTAATGTATCCTTAGCTTCCATAGATGAAATTTAAAAAACAAAGCAGAAACCAAAATAGAATACATTTTTAAAAATTAAGGGAATTCATCTATATATCTATTTTTAGAAAGTGCCACCCCTCTTGTGGTGCAACTGCCTACACTGTGTGCTCATGAGTCTCCTCTTTCACAGAGCCCTACCAGAGCTCAAGGCATGCAGTGCTGTGATCTAAAGGCTCAGATCCTTCTGGAGCATGACTATAGAATGTAACTCTCGTCTGTTGCATTTTACTAAACTCAAATACAAGAGGCACAGAATCTGAGGGACAGAAGAGTTTTCTGTGAACATCTGCAATCATTGTCACTGGAACTGGCACTGGTTCTGCTCTGTTGTGTGGCCAGGTCACCGATCAGAAAACTAAGCAGGTTTTATTAATTCCTGAGCAGGAATTAATTTTAAAAACTGAAAGGCAAGGATAACTTTAGTAAAGTTCCCTTCCCTAGTGTGTACCTATAGTAGGGCTCTATTGGAACTCAAGGATGTGTTCATGTGTGGCACAGGATGTTAAAAACTTTGTTTTCCATTATTCTAGGCAGTGGAAGCATTTAGAAATTAGTTTTCTATGGCAAACATTACCTCTTTGACTTTGTCAAGAAATTTTGCAACTCCAGCAGTAGTGTTTTTAGAAGAATGTGATGATAGGGGTTCATGAAGTTTTCTATGTAGTGTATGTTTTCAACGGTGCCATAAGAAACAAACAAAATAAAGACATGACTCACGCTGGCAGTCACAGCTTATCTCCACAAGTCCTGTAAAGGAGTAGCTTTATTATCTGCACACTGATTCCTATATTTAAACCAGTTTATCTTCAAAAAGTAAAACTGAAGAAACCTGACATCCTAAAGGTGTATGTCCTAGAACCCCAAGTCTCACCAGCATGCATTCTCCATTTCACTCCACATCTCTCTCGCTTTTAGAGGCCAGGAGTTTGTGGCTTGTTGAAGGCTGGGAGATCAGTCATTGCCTAAGCAGTGTCTGCCTCTCCAAAGTCCAACTCCCTCATGAAGGCAGTAACCTGTGTCTTTCTACTTGAGCTTAATGCAGATTTTCACAGCTCATAGCAACTCATCATTGTCAAGATTACTACCTTGTGAAATTAGTTTCAAAGGTTATTTAGGTACAGAAAAACGGACAGAGCGTAAAACACCCCCTTTGGAAAAAAAACTCAAGACCACAAATTGCAACGAACACCTTCTCACACTGATAGAATAAACTGCATCATATGGATAGCAAAACAGTACTTTTTAAAACTTTCCTGGCAGCCAAGATTTTAAAAAACATTTTTTACCTGGGACATAAGTAAAACAGGAGCGGTCTGGCATAAAATCTCTAAATAACACTTTGCATGTAAATGTATTTTTATGGAAAGCTATATTTTGAAAAGATCTAACAAATACCTGGCAAATTATGGCTCAAGGTAGAATGAATTTCAAAGTGGTGTGTGGGAGGTATCCATACAGAGAAGAATCCCATATTCATTAGCCACTTCCATAGCATTATGTGCTATAATACACTATTAATTTTCTGGATATATGTACAAGTGGTATTATTAAGAAGTTCAAAGTACTGAATAAGTTTGGGAGATCATATTTTTTATTTATTTAATATATTTTAATCTCACAGCTTGACTGAAGGCAAAAAATATAAACTGATGATTATACAAAATCTGTTAAAAGCATGAAATCGCTTTCACTAAAAAACTTTGAAAAAGGTGATGGTCTTTAAAAGATTCAACTTTCCAAGTAACTGCTTCTATTTAATAAACCTATGGCACTAATAGGTTAACTAATATAAGAACAGTATGTCTATGCAGAGACATATTTTTTAAAATGCACTGCATTCCAAGGCCCTGTTCTAAGACATGGGAGACAAATGGACCATCCAGTAGTTTTTAATTGCTAATAAATTCTGCATTACATGCTTAATCGAAGTTCCCCATGAGTTTCAGGACAATACCACCTGTTATTAAAACTGCAAACCCCCAGGTTTATAACCTGAAATTAAAAAAAAAATTTACTATTTACCATTCAGCCTTTCAGAAGTCGGGGGAAAAATACACAACCCATCATAGAACCCAACTTCAAGCTTTCTGCCTGATGTTTTCCAGAGATCATTTCATACGTTTTAAATAACTGGAGCTATGGAAACACTTATGTACACGTTAACTTTGCGCACCAAAAATGGTTGGTCCTTCACTTGATCTGATTGCTGAAAACACTGCCCTCAATTAACTAATTCAAGGTAAGATGCTGTCTGCTTTTTTTTCCTGGTAGGATGAAAGGCTTTAGGGTAGGATTAGTGAGGCACATTAATTTTTGAAATTAAATGCCATCCTTTTTCTTGCCTGTATCTGCCTTTCCACCAAAGTCAAAAGAAAACATCTCAGTTTTGTAAGATAGCCAGCTGTGGCTTGAGAACAGCCCATGGAAATTTGCCCTTGCAAAGTAAATACAAGTTCTCCCATGTGAGAGAGGAATGGGTTCTGAGGTTAACACTTAGTTTTGGACCAACACCTCTTAAAATGCTTTTACACTTTCTATCATTAATCTATATCCTCATCAGCATCTTGCAGTATTGCACTATTTTATTTTTTCTGGCCACTTCTCCTGGGACCTGCATCTCTCGCTGCCCCTTTCTAGGAACCCCACTGAAGCTGAGCTATACCATGAGCAAGCGGGGCCAGGCTGCTCCTGGCTTGCTGCCTGCCCTTCCTGCACTGAGCTGTGACCTGCACAGCCCCTCCTGCTTGTCTGCTGGTCACTGGACCTGCTGCTGCCAGCAGCCCTGCCCTGCCGTTTGCTACATCAAGTCTCCGTAACTTTATACTGTTTTTTCCTCAGTTTCAGAATTTTTCCTATCTTTGACACTTTATCAAAGGTAAAGCAGTGACCTTTGCATATGCACAAGATCAGACAGGAAATCTCTTCTATTCTTGCCAATCTCACCATTTGTTCTAGTCAATAAATTGTCTTTCTGAGTGGTCTGGCTTTTTTTCTGAAATGAACAATTACAAGAAAAGGTCACTGAACTAAAGTGGTGATAACATAAAACTCAGACCATGAACTGAATTTTGAATGGGCAGCTTTTCTGACTCCTCTATTAGCTGTTGCCTTCGTGTATTATACCCGAGTTAAGGGGAAACTTCCGCGTCTGGCAGAAGTGCAAGAAGAGGCATTGAAAGTCATGAGATCATCTGTTGTGATAATCCTGTCCAAAGAGAAGATCACCATACAGAGTGGATCCAATTTTTGAGCTTAATTCTCTCAATAAATAATTATGTAGCAAAGCATAATATAGTTGATTTGGATTAACTTGTAAGGGTGATTAAGCTGAAGTTCACGACACCACAGGACACAGGGGGTAATAATATTAAGTCGTTTATGCCAATCAGGAAGAACAGGCAGATGAAGTGAAGGCCTAAAATGGCTGCATGGAAGTGAAAATGTCACATGTCCTGGTGACAAAGCCCTTTTAAAAAAGAAGGAAGGAAGAGGGAGGCTATTGCACCCCCTGCCTCTGAGCTGCAGCAGAAGGACTTTCAGAGCACAAGAGTGAGAGCACTAGCAGATGTTCAGATGTTCATTATGGCCCCAACTCTGTATATTCCTTGCCTTTTAAAGTAAAGAGGCTCTTAATTTTTAAACCTGTATTTTCTGTTACACAATCCAGTTAACACTTACCCGAGATACAGTGAATGGCAAACACTGTGCCCAGCTGCTGTAACACCTGTAATGGTGTGTGCATGTTACTGCAGGTTCTTTTGGGGTACACGTGGCTTTCATGGGTGAAGCATATGAGTTTTAGAAATTGGGCCACCGGAAAAAGGGTTCGTAATTTGAAGATGTGTGTATAAAAGCACACTATCGAAAGCACTTGCCAGAAACACATGGAAACTACACAGGCCTATTAAGCAGGACATAAATTTAGCAACCAGGAGAGCACTCAGCCAAGCAAGCTTTATGAAACAGGACATTTTGAAATAAAGATTGTATGGTAAGAAGTAACAGTTAAGGAGGAAGTGAAACAATTTGCTCTTTAAAGGTACAATAGATGCACAAACATACTCATATTTTGTAAAATTAATTGAAAACCCGGATTTGAAGTCCCATGCTTCTAGTGATATTAACTATTAATTTTCTTTTGACTCTTTTATTCATAATTAAAAGAAAAATAAATTAACCTCTAAATAGCTACAGATAATTAGAATATTCTAACACCTCTACAGCCTCATCCTCCTGCAGTTCTCTCACTTTGGGCTACATACTCATTACTTAGTTCAATCAAATAATTAATGGCTGTATCTATTTCAACTCTGCAAGGCCAGAATCATGTTCTGAGACACATTTGGAGAAATTCAGAGGCTAAATGTTTGTCCTTTACCCTGAGGCATATAAAAGAAACTACAGAATTAATGCAGGTGGCATTAACTGCAGTTTGCACCAAAGGACACCAAACTTACTCGAGTGTCGAGAGAAGAGCCTACATGGATGCGCAAGACAGCCTGAAATGAAACAAGAGGATGAGATGAAAGGCAGCTGAGCCCCGTTGCCATCTTAGGATCACTAGGAGCACTGTACAGTACTGGCAAAGCTCACACAAGGCCAGTGTGAGAGACACATCCTTCCAGAGAGGTTATGCTGGGCACAGCTTACCCTGGGGTCCCTACAAGGGAAACAAATGCCATCTCTATGCAACTGAATCCCATTCTTCTACCTAAGGCCAGGATGAACTGTCACAGCTGCTAACTTCTGTATTATGTAAATGCACCATACAAGTAAGCTGTATGACTGGATCTAAGTAAATGCATTCAACTTTAGGTCAATTAAGGTTTAATCACACAAATACTAATAATGTAGTTCATAGGTTCTCTTGGGCATATATAAACATGTTTTTATCATGAGGCCTGGAAAGATTTATCAAGACCATCAGTGAAAATGTATTCCTCACAGTTCCAGCAAAGCCCAAGTAAAAACAAATATTTAAAACCACTGGTTTGAATTTTAGCTATGCTAATAAAACCAGAGGAAATTTTCCAATGGCTACTCAGTTGAAGTTGACTCTGCCTCTTTACCTTAACTGAACAGGAATGTCTGGAGATAAGGATTCGTACTGTGATTAATGTTCAGCTATAACATACAAGAAACAAATGGCTTCTCCAGCTTTTCTGGAGAAATTGATTGATTTGCTTTGGGAAAGTCAAAGAATTATGCCATGCCTGTATTTACTAATCAGTAGACAGTGGTAGAACATGTTTGCCTCACAGGACCAATTTAATGTTAAGTTGATTTATTTTTATTGATGTTTTTAGAATCCCAAGCGTGCTATGTAAATCCAAAGAATTAAGATATAGGAACTTCTGGAAATTAAAGTATTGATGAAGTTATAAACAACTTACTCATGTCGTATAAAGTTATTATGCAGAATTATCTTATTAGACACAGAATAACCTAAAACTTGTATTACCTATATGAATTATAGATGTTAAATAACAAATGCAGAAATTAATACAGCAGTATCCTATACATTTCAAGGACAAAAATTTCAACTAGGAAAAAAAACAGTCAAAAGGGGAGCATGTGTTTTGAAGATGGTGCTACGACTGCCTGCCTACATTACCTGGAGAGAAAAGTTCTATCTCACAGTTAACAGTAGACTTACACAATCTACTTTTATTCATTTGCTATTTCATATAAACAGCCCTACATATAAGTTCTAGATACTGTAAACATCATTATAAAGTAAGCATTAAATATGAAATAATCAAATAAAATCAAAATCTAAACATAGGAATGGAGAAACAGGCTAAAAGCAAAGCAGCATACTCCCTGCCAATTTAGTATTTAAAAAAAAGAAGAATGAAGATAAATAATTATCCCCACAGAGCTTAGATACAGTCTTAAAAACTATTTACCTCTTATACTAAATAGCATGATCTTGAATTGGCATAGTGAGGGCAGTAAAAATAAATATTGTCCTGGAGTTTATACCTCAAACCAGATGTATGCAGGGCTAAGTCCTTAAGACTATGAAATACAGATATTTAGGCCAGGTTTCTCAAAAGCTTAGGCCAGGCAACTGGCAGTCTGAGATGCTAAATGCCTTTTTGGCTCTTTAAACATTCATTATGCTTCTACCGATTCACAGAACCATAGAATGTGACCACTCAACTCTTGAACAGAAGGCAATAGTTGTCACCATTTTCCTAAACCACACAATCCTGCCTCATATACTTTCAGATTCATTAGTACATATATTTATAAAAAGAACACTTACCTTACATAGACATTTTTGTGTAATGATTTACTAGTTTCATATGAATGGTTTGTTACAAACATTGTAAAAATGTCTTATTTCAATTCCAACCTAACCTGTAAAAGTAGTTTCATCTGCTGAGTCTTTTGATAAATTTGCCTTCCAAAGAGACAGCACTCTATTAACTGGCAATAACCACTGAGATCTGTGATGAAGTCATGGCTGCTTTATCTCTAACAAGGTAATTCCATCTTTATGCAGCAAATTTTTCAGCTCCTCAGTGTTTTTTCACTCATTAAGATCCATTAGGAATTCTAAGTATCTTTTTCCAGTATTACATAAACCTGTATATTATGTGTTTCCTGAAGGCAGGGTGGACACTCTAGTTAAATGTAGAAAGGTGGATTTTTTAAAGCTTCTAATGAACCATAGAGATGCATCAATCTCGTGAGACTGTTATCTTTAGGGTGCAACTGACACAAGCAGCATATTCCAAAACAGGCCTGTATGTCATTCCTTCATGCCTCCATCTCCCAGCTGAGCCAAGAGGGTGTGAGATGGCACACATGCCACAGACTCATGTAACTTCTTTTCCACTAAACACAGCTATTCTTGCTAAGCAACACACTGTGGGAAACAGGAATTTTCAAAACCTTTATTTTAGTCATTTAATACAGCTTTTGAAACAGGTCCAGTCCCACGGGGCTCCATCTGCAAAAGATTTTTTAAGAGCATATGACTAAGTGTACAAAGTGAGACAAGGATAAATTCATTCAGAGGGGGTCCAAAAAACCATATATCACTGATTGAATAAAATGGCCCAAAGAATATCCATGTGTCCTTTTAAGAGCCAATACACAGCTCACACTATAACACTGTGGACTGAGGACAAGCCATAATGGGGCCATTCATGGTAATCCCTATGGAAATCAACTCACCTTTCCCTGTTTTTCATGCAGATTCTTTTAATAATCCTGAGAGGGTGCAGCCCAAGAGCTCAATTGTAGAAGGCACAGGGAAGAAATTATGAGTGGTTCTGCAAGGGATCTTCCTGGTGGTGTTAGGCAATTCCCAAATGCCATGGGAAACACAAGAGGAGGAAACACATTACTTTGTGACCTCTACCAAAATATAAATTGGAGTCAGAAGCAACAGAAAAGATTTCATCCCAGTATTAATTAAAACACACATGAAAAACAATCACCCTCTGGTCTGCTAGAGCACCTGCACACAAAGGTTATGTTTGTATCATTGCAGGTGCCTTAACTACATGAGCTCTTTGTATGCTCCTGGTTCATCTGTATGATTCCATAATTTGGTTCATGGCCACTGGATATGACTGTTCTCATCAGAAAAAGGGGAAAATTATATAAATATATATATGTATATATATTATGTGTGTATGCATGTATATGAAGAGAACAGCATGTACCATTTCCCATCAGATCTGAGGGTAGCTCATGGCATATTCATGATGAGAAGAGTTGAAGAACAGAAACTGAATAGGTGTGAAGGCACACTGAGAATGACAGTCTGACCAAAGCAGCTGATAAGAAGAAGCATCTCTGTGGGAAATACTCAGTTGTACCACGCCAAGATCCTAGCAACAGCTGCGGTATTTCATAGAAACACCATGACCTCCAAGAAGCAGCAGCTTAGTGAAAACTCTAGAGATGCATATGGAATTCATCCAGTATTAAAATGTTTCATGGTATGCCACACATGGGTGAAATGGAAACTCATATCAGTTATAGACTCCTACCTTTGCCCATATATTTTATATGCATTCATCAGTTCCCAGTGAAACACAAATGTTGACTGTTTACACAGCTCTCAAATACTGTTTTTCCGGATCTTTCACTGGTTGTGCAAGAATACCATTCTGTAATATTTGTAACCATCAGTGGCTTATTCCTTACCATGCATTTTGCAAAATCATTTGATCGCTGTCTTTTTACTGTGTTTAATAAACATAACAAACATTTCACAGCTTTCAATGCCTACCTACATCATGGTCCCCTCCCTGCCTCAATAACTAATGTAGATGCTGGGTTTTTAATTGTTTCTTTGAAGTATTCCAAATCAGTCACTGTTAGAGATGAAATACAAAGCAGGATGTTTTGATGAAACATATGGCAGACAAAACCTCAAGCAGACTGATAGGGATTATTGGCAGTTGTTCTTTTTCACTCCCCATTCTGCAGGGAATAAGATACTGCTAGAGACCATCTGGGAAATCCATCTAGCAAATCCCTTGTTGTTGTAGGGATCTAGGCCATCAACCATGATTCCAGTTCCTCACTGTTTTCCGTGGCATATTACAGCTGCACCACTGTTGTTTTCTAAAAGGCTGAAAGTTATTAATCAGAACTTCATGGACATTGTGAATTGAACTCTTACACATCCTCTTGGAGTAAATGTCTGTTATCTAGGCTCCCCTTTACAGAGGACTAGACCCAGTAATTAAAGTTAATTCCTCATAGTCCTATTTTCTGGTAAGTAATCTGTTATCTACATCTATTATTTTGCTCATAAAAATCAAAATTTAAGATAGGTCATCCTATGAGTATTTGGAAGCAGATGGAAGAGAACAGAGGAGAATTACCAGAAAAGCTGAAGCAGCAAAAGACACGCAACAGAAGGAAAGATGAAAGAGAACAAAATAGTCAAATAGTTTTAAAGTTGAATTCTACTTTTCTTTCCCTCTTTCCTCTACTAAAAATTTGACCTATCCACTTCTCTCACATCACCCAGCAACTCCAGCTGCATGAATAGGTATCCAAAAAAAGCATTCAGGGTTTTAACATAATTAATTATTCCCAGCAATTGCTATGGAGAGCACACAAAAGCACAGCTTGAAGGTGTATCAAGCATTCAGCAAGACATTTGACTACTGGAGTTCATTCAACAAGAAAAAACAACTAGAAAATGAGATATCTGTAAGACAATGAATAAAAATTATATTTATTTTAAAATCTCATCAATATATTGTTATAAATGCCACTTAAGATGAAAAACCTTTGACTTCTTTCCCTTTTTCCTCAGGACTTGTCTTGGCATGTAGAAAAGAATTCAATACCAGAAAGAAAAAATTAGGAGTAATATTCATGATTAGCAACTTCTTAAATAACAGTATCGTTTTGAAGGATTTTAATGTGTAGAAAGTAGCCAAATATGAAGCCATTCATCAGAGATTAGTTTTAAGGATCAGCTCTTCAACCTCAGCATCTGAAAAATAAAAAAAAATGACAGTTCATTAACTGTAAATAATATTAAGACTAAACACAATCACAGTAGGTAGCAATTACTGCTGCCCCATTATATCTTGCTCAATTTACCATCAAATAGTGTTTAATCTTCCAAGAGCAAGATTTGCTCTCAGTGTTTTTCTAGGTGGCAGAGGAGTGATAACAGAAGAAGAAAAAGGTGCAGCAAACCATCTGACATGGTAGGATTTCAACACAAATTCAATTTCTTTCCTAATTCAGAAAAAAAACCACAAAAAATAATCCCCAAAACCCCCCAAAAATAAGGGTTAGGGATTGTAACAAGGTCCAGCCTTGAAGGTGTCTATCAGGAACAAATAAATCTAGGCTGCAGTGAACAAGAATTCGCCTGAAGGGTATAGATGTGCTCCCAGACTGATGAGTTACAAAATATTCTTGGCTGAAAACAGGGAGGGAAGTAGTAATTTCAGACCTTACCTCACTGATTGCAGAGACCCTTGATAGCTTTCTCTCTTGTCTGAACAGATGTCCAGCCACTAAAACCAAGCTGGAGAAAGTCTTGCATCTCCTTCACGTACAAGTGCTTCTTTTTTTTATATGAGTGACCGAAGACTCCACAGGTAAAAGTAAATGAGGATAGACAGCTGGATCTGTGAGTAACACACATGCAATCTGGAATCAAGAGCACCACTTTCTGGTACTTGACCAATGTGCTCTTCCTCCTTTAGAAAGAAATTTCTGAGAAAATTTATAAAAGGTCACATCAAAACTTATTCTCTTCCATACCAGTTTTACATTAGCTGGGATTTCATACAAATATGGAGCCAGCTTGTGTTCTCCATTACAGGTACGTAAATCTGGAGAGGCATCATCAAATTCCATTTAATTGACCTGGAGTTACATCATTGTAATAACTGCCCTGCAGGAAAACAATTTCACCTTCAAGAGCTTTGACTGAACATGAAAACCTCCTACTAAATGCACTTCCAATGGGAAGAATTTGACACAGAACTGATGGTATCATAGACAAAGGACTTTGATGAATGTGACAGTTAGAGAATGCTACAGAATTAATATTTTCTGACAAACACAACACTGATTTTCTTTTCATGCAGCTGTAGTGGCATGAAAAACATGCTCTTCAAAGCAATAATGTATTTAGCCATTACTATGGGTAACCCACAAAATAAAAGATTCAAGTCTGGAAAAAACAGTACTCTATAAAAGCATAGTTGTTACACTTGAACGGTGATTAAACAGAGCTTATTAAACCATTAAACTAACATAATTTTTTTTTGGTACCAAAGAGATTCTCAGTGGCCTCCAACAACTTCCCTTCAAAAGAGCAGGAAAAAAAGAACACCTTTTTTTTCTTCATAGAACAAACATGTTTTATCCAAACCACAAATAAATTCACTTTTAGAGTCAGAAAGTTGTGATTTTCTCAGCTTGCTTGTTTTCTAAAAGTAGGGAAGAGTAAAATCAAGGTGTCAGATAAAATGGTAGAGTAAAACATAACAGACTCAGAATTTATGAGAGCAAGTTCTGAAACCCCTATGCACGAAGCAGCGATTCATTGGGTAAGAGAAAAAAAACAGGCTAATTTGTAAGTGAGTGGGAAGAAAAAAATTAGGAAGTCACAAAACTGCTTGCATACACTTTTTGTTCTGCTTTCAATGAAGTTCTCCATGCACAGGAGAACAGGCTTATCCTTCTGTTGTAGTATATCTATATCCCAAGAAGAGAAAAGCACTGACATGGCAGTTACCTTTGCACAAACTTGAGCACAGCAGAGAAAGAAGACACATACTTTAACAAAACACTTGATCGTGCCTTCATACACCAAAGATGTGAGATGCAAGGCTAAAGATGTAGCCTTATATCACCTACACAGGACGGTGGCAGGAGGGGATTCTGCCTTCAGTTCACTTCTTTTATTATCTTTACTTTTAAATCTCAGTACAAACTATTTCCAGGGGTTAAGTGTAAATCAGTAATGATGGAACCCATTGGATAACAATGAAGGCAAAGGTGGAAGACGTCACCGTCCTCTCCTCCGTGCTACCATTGGAATGATGAAAGCAGACTGGACCCTAGTGGAGCTGCAGACTCATTCTGTGCTGGTATCTCGTTGCTCCAGAGTATTCATAATGCTGGCTTTGCCTCCTGTTGTTGTTTGCTCAATATCTAGTATGCCACTACTTGCAGTAACACGTCCTGCCTGAACCTTTCACCAGACTTTGCTTCACTCTTCATAAGTTATTTATAAAAGTAGCAAACAGTATTTCATGCTGAGTCTCTTTGTAGTCCTAACAATTAAGGCATAAAATAAGGATGTCAAACCCCTGGACTGCAGACTCTTAAGATACTTCCATAAACAAAACAGCAGTCAGTAAAATACGACATTACTTGAACACTTTCTATCTGAGCATGGAAATGAAATAAAATATACCAGTTAGGACAAACAAAACCAAAAAAGTCTAATTTCTTCTTATGCCGTATCTAGGTAGCAAGATCCAGCTTAAAGCAAGGAAGACTATGAAAAGTTCTGAGGAGAGATGAGTTGGAATCAAAAGATTCTTTCTAACTCTCAATCCAGATTAATTAACTTAACTTGGGCATTTAGCAAAATTAACTAGATGGGCAAAAGGGTGTTTTCTTTGTACTAAAAATGCCAATGTGCAGAGTTGAATGGTATCTTCAAAAGAGGAGGAGACACTTCTATCTTACCTTTTCCACCTTCTCTCCTGCTTAAAGCTAACTTAACCATCCCATGTAAGTACCACATGACAATGCTCCCCATTCAGCTGAAACCTGTCTATTCCACTTGAATATAAATAATCAACGATGATGGAAGAAAAAAATTGAATTATTAAGTTAAAAAAGAAAGAAAAAAACCCCAAAACAACACTGTTCTTAATAACATGCAAATTCCCAAAGTCTTCATCTTAACTCCTGCTCCAAGTAGATGCACACCTGTTTCACATTTCATTAACAATCATTTTAATAAATTACTTCCTAAGTTTCTCAATAGGCCTCTATCTGTCTCTATAAAAGAGCACTGCAATTTCTAAGGATTCCACTTGCTTTAGAAAAAGCCATATGCTACCTCATTTTCTGACCATGGGCATTTCCACAAGGAAACCTGTGGACAGAAACACAGGCGGATGAGAACTAGACAGGCAGTGACTCCACATGCCTCAGAAACACAATGTCAGATCTGATGATGTTCACTGGATTTAAGGAATGACCTTCCACCTTTTGCTAAGATTCAATCACACCTTTTAAAACGAAAGAGAGTGAGGAAAAAATATATCAAGACTCTACCTTGCTCCTTGTAGATGGTATCTATCTGTGGCTAAATGCATGTGCACCTTTGGAAACCAGATAGATTCACCAGTAGCCGATAACAGGCTTATCAGTCTACTTGCATACACAGCTCAGGCTGCTTGGACAGTCGTGCCTGGTTTCCCTTGGTAATGATGAGCTCCAGCAAAACAGATGTTATAAGATTCTACAGCTGGACTAACCACTGAAGATGACTAAATTTTAACTAGAGCATTGTGCAGGAACTTCAAACTTCACCCAGGACCTCATATATGCTCTGGCTTTCAGCTGCCATACAAGGTTACAGCCTTCTTGGAGTGGGGCCTGTGTTAAAAGCAGACAGCATGCCAGGGCTAACCTGCCATAGTGTAGATACATCCACTACAACACTGTTTGAAGTTGCAATTGCTGGAAGCAAACAGCCCCTGGCAGTGGCCCACAACAATAACACTGTTCTTTACATCAGGCTGCAGAAAAAGGTTGAGAAACACTTCAAAAGCCCAGCACTAAAGGAGAGACAGAAATATTTTAGTTTTAGAGACTATATAAAAGCTCTGTCTTGTGGTGAACAACTGTAACTATAATGACATGCACATTAGAATGCAGTATTATAATGAAAAGTCATGGTATGCCGCAATCATTATTTACTGTTCTCTCCTTTAAAATTATGCTTTACTTTTCAGACTTAAAGGAAAAATTTCTTATCTTCTTCTTCAAGAAGCCAATTACACACTTGAGCTAAACATAATGCGTATTAACTTAGCCTACCATACATCCAGAGGGACTCAAGGTGTCAAACTTTCTATCAGAAATTTCATCTGGTAGAAAGAAAGAAAACCAACTGTTCACAATTAGTAGATATCTGGACAAAATGGACATGAGTGCTGTCCTTGTTACCTCACTTTAATGCATCTCCAAGGCATTTATGATCAGTAGCATATATTTGTATCTGGGAAATGCCACAAAGAAGTTTTTGCATATTAGGAGTGCCCCTTGCAATATAGACATACTGAACCATTTATTAATCCAGGTAAAATAATGGCCCAATGTAAGTACAACTGGTGAGCTCAAATGCCTCTTTTCCTGTACTATATTACAATAACCTTGTTATCCAAATGCAGAAAAGGCAAAATCATTTAAAAGGAGTAGGCTTGCTGTATTTGATGAAATAAATAACAAAGAAGAGGTATAATAACTTTTCAGAATAAAATATATGGTACAGGAAGTAGCAACAACAGAAGAATCAGCAATAAAAAATCTCATTGCTACGAAGACCACCATGGTCGTACAAAAACCCAGCAGGCTTACACATAAGTAATGATCTAAAATAATTTATATGTGCACGTAACAATTTGAATTCATAGAACCATACTTGCAGAGCATTTGCTGATGAATATTTTCTAAGTGTTTTGTAGTGCAAAGACCCAGCCCAGTGAAGTTAAACTAATGCATGTCGTTTTGCAGCTATGCAAAATTTCACAAACTTCAGTTTAGCCCTAAATGATTGTAGAAATTTCTGCTACTGTGAACAACTAGATTTGTCTGGAAGATCTGTTCCCTAATATAAGCTTAATGAAAGCATACATAAAAAAGTATATATATACACACATATACATACACATACATATATGCATTTAACACTATGAAAACCCATTTTGTCCTTGCGCCACAAACTTTCAGTGAATAGTAAAACATTTTGGGTCAGATTTTAAGGTTGTTACCATTTAGCAACTCCCTCCACTGCACTCAGCTCATGATCTTTTTGTAAAAAGAAGAGATTACCTACCACACATACTCACTGCCTGAACTGAGGATTCAAAGTAACACAGTCCACTGAAATGTCATACATGTTTAAAGAAGGCTACTAACACCAGTTTTAAAAGTCATATTCTGAAGTAACTGAACCGAGCACTCTTTAAATAATATACTGTAGTTGTTCACAGGGTTATCAAATCCTCAGTTACTTATCAGAGTCTTTTCAGGCAAGAAAACTGATTTATTATAAGAAAAAACAAACCCTACATTTCTTAAAAACCACTAATTACATCATCTGTGTCCATAGGCCTGATTTTAGGAAAAAGTTAAGTATCCCTGTATTGACACCCAAAATTTTCGCAGAATGATACCATTATTTTAGCAAACTTTCCCTATAGCATAAGCATATAATTGCTTCAAATAGATTAATGTTAAGAAAATTTAACTTCCACAAAGCAGTAACCATTTTCAAAAAAGATTTCCCTATTAGCTGCCACATTCTCAAAGAAAACATGATGGAAAACCCACCATTTTTATCTCAACAGCTTATTTTGATCAAAATTCTGCAGCAGATACAAAATTATCTATCAGAACATGTCAGCTCCATTCCTTTGCCTCTGAGTTTCACAATCTCGACTATCCTAAGTGAATAACATCTTGTGCAGGTTAAATGGAACATTGTAGAAGTTGGAGGAAGCATGAAGTATTTCTTCCTCCAGTACTAGCCCAATAATTGAAATATATTTCCCTTCACTTAGAAACCAGATATTTTCTTCAGTAAGTCATCCTAAAAATCTCTAAGAAATTTTGTTTATCCCAGGATTGTGTTCCTCCTGAAGTCTTTACTCTATATTTAATAATCTTTACTGCACATCTAAATAATCATATACTTAAATGAACTCCAAACATCAACATGAGTTTCACTAGGAGAAAATGAGAAGACAAATCTGCATATTGTTGGCAATATAGAGTGGGCAGGATGACAGCGAGTGTGAAAGAATGTATTAATGTGGGGGATGATTCTGGCCTCCTAAAATTTGTAAAGAATGAGATGGTTTTGATTGTCATCTCAATTCATTACAGATTTTTAACACTTTTCGATAAGTTTTTCTTGCATCTGAGTTGGAACTGATTCAAATTGGAAACTGAACATTAGGCTATGTTCTTGTCTTACCTATAAATGAGTTTCACATTAAGACTCCTCCCCATCTTTGCCAAGCTTATTTGTGTATTTGCAAAAGTGATGGCAACAACCTACCTAAGGCAAAAGAGCCTGTGTGTCTGTCAATATTTGGGTGATGAGCCTATAAAAGGTTCATTAGAACAATCTGCCCTGAAGCAAAACAAGATACCATTCATATCAGCCAATTTGGGACCCACTGTGCAACTCAAATTACTGAGTAAAACCAGCACTGGGGCTCATACACAGGTGGAGACTCCAACTAGGCAGAACATTTTCCATAAAAAGAAAGTTTGTGAGAAAAAAAGTATTCCATACAGATAAACAGTTTTTCATAAAGATTTCATGGAGAAGGTGTTGGGATACATGATTTGCTTAATGGCCATGAGAAAGACTAACAATCTCCCATTTAGTCTTCCTTTGTTCTACCCACTAAAACTTAGACACTTAAGTTACAAAAAATATTACAAGGTTTTTTTTTTTACTCCACAGGCAATGAAGATAGAAGATAAAACTTAAGCATGATTAAATGTTGTACTCTAGGTATCAGTCATGTATTATCCCTTTCTAAGTATGCCAGAGCATTTCAACACTCCTGTTTCAAAGCCCTGTGAAAAATGTGCCCATTCAAAGTTTATCGATGTTGTCAGGCTACTGAGAGCTAGTGAGTAGTATTAACAGGCTTCGGATCCACGACTCTCATGCTGTTATTGCTGCTGTAAAAGTGGTAAGCCAGTGGTCATCAGACATTTAAAACAAACAAACAAACAAACAAAAAACAAACAAAAAACCCAAGTGACCAGTAAGATCAATGGGTAAATTCTGACATATGCCATTTCTTCACCCTCCCTATTGTAGACCCTCATGAAAAACAGCATCCTAGAAAGTTAGCTAACTTAATCTATAAGATCTGTCTGTATCTACAAAATAACACACTTGCCTCTCCTTACACATATAACAGAAACTACAGTGAAAAGAAAGCCCTCAGGGGATTACAGCTTCTTAAAGCAAAGTTGTCAGTTTTATTTCAGGTTAGGGTTCCACATAACACAATTATGAAGAAACCAAATCAGTTCCTTTCAGATGTTGATAATTCTCTGGTAGGAATTTTTTTGGCCATACACACTTAACATTCATATGGATTAATTCTTGTCCAGGTTTTGATGAGAAAGAGTTCATTTTCTCCCTAGTAGCTGGTATAGTGATGTGTTTTGGATTAAGTATGAGAATAATATTGATATCATACTGATGTTTTAGTTGATGCTAAGCAGTGCTTACCCCAGGTTAATGATTTTTCAATTTCCCAGGCTCTGCTGTTAAAAAGGTGCACAAATGGCTGGAAGGGAACAAGCCTAGGACAGCTAATCTGAACAGGCCAAAGGGATATTCTGCACCACAGAGAATATTTCCCAGTATATTTATGGTCAGAAATTGTCAATCATTGCTCAGACATTCACTGGGCATTGGTCAGTGGGTGGTGAGCAACTATACTGTGCATCACTTGTGTTTCTTGGATTTTATTCCTCTTTTGCTTTTTGTTGTATTCTTTTTCAGTACAATTATCAATAGTAGCAGTAGTAGTAGCAATATCATTTACTTCATTTCAGTTATTAAACTGTTCTTATCTCAACCCTAGGTTTTACCCCCTTCCATTCTCTTCCTGACTCCACCAAGGCAGAGAGGGGAGTGAGTGAGTGGCTGTGAGGTACTTAGTTGCCAGGTGGGTTTAAACCATGAAAATTCTACAGATACATAATAGATGTGATGAGATGGCCATCTGTAAATATANAAAATTCATGTCTGATGGAGAACTACACCATTTTTGTCTGTGTGTGTCACCATAATATATTTGCCTATCCATATGCATTCACCCATGTACATCCACATACACTTAAAGTATGTATGTATCATATATGCGTAACAGAGCATACAAATCTACATATGGCATTCAAGTAATGATCTGACAAACATTAGACACATCACATTAAGTGCTTAGCTGGGAATAACCTTTAGTTTGGCTTCACAAATCTTTTTCTTTTCTGAACTACATGCTTAATATCTGCACCGTGTGGAAGCATCTTACCTTGCTTCCATTTTCTCTTGCCTCCCGTTCCATCTTGAGATCAGAAATTAGGAGAGTCTTGTATTTGTTCTTTCCATTACTGCTGTGATCATCTAGTCTGTATTCTGAAGTCAGCTGAGCAGAGAGGGGACTGTCACTCAGGTTCAGGGGCTGCTCATCCTGCTCCAGATTTGTTTTGCCATTACTGTTGGTTTCTGCCATCTCCCTGCAGTGTGTTCCCCCTGAAGCATTGGAACTGTGTCCCACGGTCTCATTGCCATTAAAACTCTCTGCGGCTGAATCATCTATTAAAAAAGATATATTTTCAGTCACATGCCACATAATCATCTCTGTCCAGTTTAAATAGAATTTATATATTCACAATGGGTTTTTTTCGAAACAGAATAAAAACTGTTTATATTACTAGCACCAGCACATTTCTGCAAAAAGCACACACACACTCCACATTTTCAAGTAAAAGCTTTAAGTCACGCCATAAAATATTACTAAGTAAAGGGAAATTGTCTGGGCTGACACTTTAGTACCACTGTGTACATAAAGGACAATCACAAAGGATTTTTAGGGACAAAGTGATAAAGTCTGCCTTGATCAATCTGTCTGTCCATATGCCTATGGATCTATTTAGATTCTTATACCACACTCATTAGTGCACTATTACATATCACTGAAATCAACAGAGGCATGCATGTGGTACTGAGATGGAATCTGAATGTCAGGTTTTAAGTATGCAGAACAGCAGGTGTCATATCTGTAAATATTCTCTTGCAGAGATACACTGTAAATACATCTGATATGTTCAATGCTGGCAGCAGAGATTGTACTAGAAGAGCTGATTCCAGAAACAAAGAATCAGTCTTCATTTTGTTCAAGTGCCCATTCACTTCTTTCATTCATTGTGTCATAATATACTTAGAAATACTGATTAATAGTGGACTAAATTATAAACCTGAAAGGTCCACTCAAAAATCCTGGGTGTGTCATTGCTACCCTTAAGATTTTACAGCTGGATTGAGTGATTAACGTGTCTCCACATACTTATGGATTTGGGTATCCTGTTCTTGTCAGCGCCGGAATTTGCCACCTGCACTACCACCAGCCCTTCTTTATTTCTAAACAATCTTTCAACCAACAGGCTATCTAGTAAAACATTTTATTTTTCAAAGGATTAAATGGCAACAGAATTTGGCAGTCAATTTGCCACCTTCTTGTTCTCTAAAGCACCGATTTTTTTGGCAATTTACACAGTTTTGTTAATGGTGCAAACACCCACCCAGGGCTCTACAAGCATTTCCTTATTGCAGTCGATGAAGCTGGAAACAAAACTGGGGAGTCAGTAGTCAGGAATGCATTCAGGTTGAAACTGGACATACAGAATGAGATGGACCTTAATATATTAGCACCTTAATACACCATCTTTTTTGGGCCCTTCCAAACAACTTCCATGGAAAAGAACAAAACACATTTATACATATGAGGAATTAAAAAAAAACCATCAGGACACATCCTTTAACAGATGTGCTCAGAAATACTCATGCTTTAACTACATGCTTAATCAAACTGTTGACTCACCATCATTATTACAATAAAAAACAACCAAATCTCAGATGAGATTTTTAAAAAAGAAGAAAATACTGGATAAATGGGTAGTTATCTATTTCATTTAAATACTTAGAAATCCAGAGACAAAAACAAAAGAAAGCCTAGAAAGCTATAATACATCATTCTCTTACTTGCTGTACTCAAAAAACATTTTTATACCATAAATATATACAGGACTGGGCATGTAGTACAAATATGTTTTTAAAAATTGCTTTGTTTTGTAAACCTGTAAAAAAAATCTAATTTTGTAACAATACAAATTAAGAATCATAATTTAAATAATTTTACTTAAGGAACATTTTTTGTTGTTGTTGTTCTACAACAGCTGTATAACTAATGATTACAACTGAAAAATTATGCTTTGGTATGTATCATCTTTACGTTCTTTCTTGGGAATATCAATGTATATACAATAAAAGACATAACATTCCTAGAATATGACTTTTAAATGTGTACATCAAACAGACTTGTAACAGAGCAATGCTGCTTGAGGATTTCAGCTATGTAAGTGAATAAAAAGAGCAGGATTTATCCTTAATAACCTTCTATCATGCCCTGAGACATATGTCTTCAAGGCCATAACACATAAAAAAGGCTAAAATTCTCAACATACTTTCAGAAATAAATAAGCAGCTTTACCATTCTAAAATAGAAAATGAAATTCTAATATAGGGTCTTTATTTTTTTAAAAGAAAATAGACACATTTCGAACTTATTTATAAGCTCTGAGATAAGAGAAAGAAACCCAGATTTTTTTTTAGCAGAGAAACACTTGATTACTGTTGTATTTAGCACTGTTACCAGATAATTGGCTTCTTGATTAACAGTTTAAAAAGTGACAGTTTCAAAATAATTAAATCAGTTACTGAATGGGTCACTGAGTGAGGGATGCTCTTCCCTTTGAAGGGCTCAGAAAATTCCCTGCTGTTGGCAGCAAAGACAAGAACAAGTGAGTAACCAGAGGATACAAAGAACCACCTAACAGGTAGGGGCACTGCCTACCCAGCAGCACACAAGTCTGATCCCTCGGGAACTTCTGTGCACTCAAGTGTCCCGGCTCAGGCAGTGCAGAGGAACCATCAATGGGAATGATGAGAGCTGTGCTAAGAGCTAGATCCAGGAACAGCCAATTCTCAAGCACAGCTGTTAGTTCTGCCTAGCAATGATGCTTTAATTTCTTTTCTTGTTGCCCTGTATGACATATAGTTGACAACTAAATCTTAGAAATGTGTGAGAATGTTGCAATGCAGAAGAAAAAATAATCTTGTTTGTTCTAAAATATGACCACTCAAAAGAATTCCTATGTTGAGTAAATGTGATCAAGCATTATAATACTCTGAAACAATAGAAAATTTTTATTAGATTTTTGCTTTTCTTATCAAAAGCTTAGTTACTTGACAGCAAATCTTGGTTTCCACTATAAAGTCAAATATCTGTTTTTACTGTCATTTAACCTTGCTTGTTGAAGATGCGAACTTGTTTGTCAAGACAATGGTCAGGAGAATGGCTACAATGGGTATGATATAAATCACACTTTTGTCAAATAAACAGAAATATGTATTTCCATAAAAGGGATGAAGAAAAAACAGAAAGTCATTTAGCAATTTCTTACAGATGTTACCAAGGTAACCAGATTACAAGGTTTAGTACATTCCTCCTCCCTGGGCAGCTGTCTATTTTTGCGAATAGTAAGGCTACTTTAAGCAAGAGTTCCTCAGAAGGTATCATAAACACAGAACACATCAGGAATGACTAGGTCTGGGGAGAAAGTCAAGAGAGTATCGCCCGGGAGAGGAAAGTGACGCTCATCCTTGGATACAGGCAACCAGAGCCCAGACACCTCCTGACCACTCCTGGGCCCGCAGGGACTGCAAGCACTCACGGCAACCACATGGATGCCAAGGGGCAAGGACAGATCCATGGAGATCTATCCCTCAGACCATGCTCCCCAGTGGCAACTGCCTCTGCCAGGGGCAGGAGGTGAGACCTCATCTCCTCACTGTATCTGGTGCAGCTGCTGAGTAGGGCTGCACCTAAAGCAAAGACGGTATCTGGACCAGCAGTTTGCTCACGGTTTTCTCACCTTCATATATCACAACACCTCAGCAACAATGAACTTCTAATGCCAAAAGCCTCTTCTCTTACCAAGTATTTTTCCCCTCCATCCAGCAGAGGCAGAAGCATGGTGGCTTGGGGAGAGCTTGGGGAAGAAGGGGCTTTATCCAGCCATGGCCACTGGCCTCTGCTCCTTGTTGGGAACCCCATAGAGATGAGGTCCACCCCAGAGACAAGGTTAACCCCATCCCAGCGCATGTGGGGCAGCAGCCATGAACCCACTGCAGAGCTGCACTCCCAGAAGAGGCCCAGCAAACCACAGCATTCCTCTCTGGGCTCACTTCAGCCCCACTGCTGGTCAGAGAGCCTCCCTTCCCACAGCTGGCTGATGAGTGCAGTAAAACTCTACTGAGGCAAGGGCAGCACATTTTCAAATCCTGTCTCTTGTCTGAACCACAGCTGCAGGGTGAATTTTATGGAAAGACGTCCAGAGAAGCCTGCCACAGGCACTGGAAGCTGAGAAGGGAGGGAACAAAGGGGTCCCATGCCCTGCATTGGGTATTGGGGCAGTCATAAAAGAGGCTGTGGGATGAGCTCAAGTCTTCATCACCACCCAGGACTGCTTTTATCCACAACTATCAGCAATGATATCAGCAATCAACCATCAAATGCTGCTTGCTGAGGGCAAGACATGTCTTTTGGAATTGCGCAGCTTTCAAACCCTTACCCCAAAATGCTGGAAGACTGGAAGTACATCTACAACTTGTTTTGTTACTTAAGCCTGAAAAGGGAGAGTCTGGCTGCAAAATAGGCATTCACTTCTAAAAACCGCAAACTGGGGCCTCCACCTATGCAGAGATGCTCTTCCAAGGATTAAAGAGCGTCACCACTAAGCAAAACACCCCAAGAGCAGAGAGAAGGTACTTTTGGATGAGGAAGCAGCTGTCTTCTTGCTTAAGCATAGGGCACTCTCTAGGCTTAGGCACAGACTTCTCACTCATGGATCAATATTTCTTAAACCTCTTTCTTCCACCTTGCATACTGCTCCACACTGATCCTGTGCTCTGGTTCGAATAACACCCTTTGGACACCTTCAGTCCAAGTATTCTCCATGTCAGAGGTAAGCGATAGAACAAGGGATAATGGCATTAAGCTGAAAGAGAGAAGGTATAAATTGGATATTAGGAAGAAATGCTTCCATTAGGAAGAAATGGCCTCATCCTGGGAGTGATTAAGGGCATGTTGGAGGGTGCCTTGGGCAACCTGGTCTCTAGTGGAATCCTGTTCTACAGTTCTATGAGTCTAATTCTCAAAACAAGATCTACAGTAATTATTTGACTTCAAGTTAATGTCCTATAACATTTCATTACAACTTCCAGTTCCTCCTTCCAGATTCTACTGAGAACAGCAAGATGCAAAGTAACACCAGCTTTATTTTTGAACACATGTGAATTCCAGATTCCTGCTGTGAACTTTCCAAGCTCACTGCAGTCATCACTGTGTTAGATTTTCTCCCTGCTTTTGAAGGAATTTTGGAAACAGTGGAAGAAACGAGGGCCACACATGCAGACAGACACTGATGCCTGCAAACTCCAAGGTAGCAGGCACTCAGGTTAAATGAACATTTTGTGTGGGCTGCCTGTTGACAGAGCATCTCTGAGAGCAGCAAGATGGGTAACTGTTCCTTCCAAAAGGAGGAGATTGGAAGTGAATGAGCTGAGTGGGATGAGTGAGACTGAAACTTCTTGCTGTGCAAATGCAGACTGTCATAACGCCCACTCCTAAAGACTGTCTACCAAAATCTTGGATGATGAAGGTTGCTTTAATCTTGTTGGGCTAGACACCATGAGCCCAGACCTTGAAAACACCACCTCAGTACACTCCTAGCAATCCAGTCCATTTGAACACGGTCACTTGCAAGAGGCAGGACTGCAGACCACAGAGTGGCAGGTTCAAGATCAATTTTGAGTTTGTTTGAAAACTAACTATGCTGTTCTCCTTAACCTTTGGCTTCCAATAATGCATGTGCTTTATTTTCCTATGTTAAAATACAATTATAATGAAAATAATATGCTGCATAAGCAAACATTATAAACTAAGTTAGTTACATTCCTTCCACAATTCCACAACACCAAGGCAACCTTCCTAATGGGGATTAATGAAAAAAACACTCTGGTGGCAACAGACAGCAGGCAGTTTTGGGAGAGGAGTGCCATGAATCAGACAAAAGGTGGTGTACAGTGCTGACTCACAGAAACTTCTGTAGTATAAAATATTACAGAGACTTTTCTAAATGAATTGATAAAAAGGCAAGGACACATTTCACTCCCACCACTTTTCATAAGGACTGTTTAATACTAATTTGTCACAGTTATGTATTTGGTCATGCTTCATTTACATCACAAGTCATGTTTGAAGCATAAGTTCAATACATAACTTAAAAGCCAGTCCAAATCAACCCTATCTATTCATCATCTCCATTCACTTTCACATTGTTATATAGAACAGAGGTTGAATTAATGGAGGTACAAAGGTGATCTCAGACCTTCCCATTTCAGAAAGCGTAAGAATGGTCATAGTTGGTCAGACAAAAAATCCATTTAGTCCAATATCCTATCTTCTAATCAGAATAAGTCATTACTCAGAGATGTTTAGAGAAGAGAATAAGGCAAGCATATACAATTCTTCCTCCTGTGGATTGCTGAGCCCTTAATACTTTCAAATGCAGGATGTGGCTTCTAAATACATGCTGGTGCTCAACATGTTTTTTCCTTCCAAGTATACATTTTTTCTTGGACCCTGTTAAATCTCAAGCACCCTTTTCTGCTCCTCAAAAAAATTATTGCCACTATTTTCTGTTTTGTTGTCCTGTATCAAGGAAACAAATAACAGGAATTAAGAGGTGGGCAAGAGCCTTTCCAGAGGACAGAGCAGGGTGGTGTTCACAGAGCTCAGTCCCTTTATTCCCAGAGAGACTGCATTTTGTCCATCACAAGAATATGTATTAATTGTCCTCTTCAGTTAACCTCAACAACAATAACGATTATTTTTCTCCTTTTGACATATATGCTTTCCTGATGGCATTGCCTTTTGTGAATTCAGCTACGGAACTCACTGCATTGAATTTAAATCTGAAATGTCCATCAGTTTCAGTGATGCTTATCAAAAAATTCCTTACTGTTGTTTTCAGTGATGGAGGAATAGGACAGGAGCTACTTCATACAATCACTTACTGCATGAGTTTATGAAAAGAAAAAGGAACAGAGCAAACTGATCCTTAGCCTTGTCAACAAGAGTACAATAAATCTGATATACACATACACAGTGGAATCAGCATTAGCCAGGCTGTAAATCTTATTTTATTATTAAACAAACATTTCAGTAATTCACAATTTTCCATGGGTAAACATCTCGTCTTGTTGGAGGTACAAAACAGGAAGTTCTTTTATTCAATTATAATGTTAAATAACAGAGCAGTGAAAAACTGCCACTCCATGACATCAACAACTATCAGAAAAATAATACTGCCCTGTCAGTCACAGCATTATAGAAGGGCTCATTTATAAAGCCTCATGAGTGACTTGCATGCTTACTTTTTTGCCTGCAGAGCTACTGTCCCTGCATATGCACAGCAAGGAGATAAAGGAGCATGTCTATTAGGAGGGTAATGCACACGTAAATAACCAATTTGAAAGCTCACCGGGTGCACCGTAGCCTTATTACCACTATGTATCTAGCTCATCCTTGTTCTTTGGCATTTACACTTTAGAATACAGAGCCCTTACTGCCTCTGGGGAGAAAAATCCCAAGTTTTTCCCTTACTCTGGAGAAACCTCCAGGGTGCTTTTTGTGGCAAATACTCTATAAAGCAGTTCTCAATGCAGAAAAACTGCAATTCTTCTAAAAGTTTTTATGACTCATATAGGATCATATTTGACAGGCAAAATGTCATCTGGCACCAAGAATGTGGCTTAGAGTTCCATCTCTGGGCAAGCACTGCAGGATCAAGTTCTCAACGCAACAACACAAGTGGTGCCAGAGATATTGTCTTACAGTCATCCCATCGAGGACTCCAGAGCAGTTTATGGATAAGCAGCTAGAAACTGAGGAAGGCTGGGAGACAGGCAGGCAAACAGGCCTCAGGGAGGCAAATAGGACCCTTACGTTTGGGGGTCACTAAAATTCCAACCCTGCACAGAACACATCAGCAACAAAGATGTTTGAGATCGCAACGTATTGTGAAAGGGAAAAACGTGAAGCCTTCTCTTTAAAAAAGAGGTAACCTAAGAACTTGCACTTTCCTCTTCCTTGTCCAGCAGTAAGAGGCTTATGCTTTAGCATAAGCAGCAGCTGCCACTGTTCCTGGCAGCATGAAGAATCTGGTGCTGTGCCAGTAGCAGACAAAGAGTAACATGTAGGTGCATGTTTGGTGCCAAAACTTCAACCCAAATGGGGCTGAAAGGAATTATGTTAAACTTATCTGTCATTTGGACATAGTGTAGGTGTGTAGTGTTGAATTTTACTTCATCAGGATCTGCCAGAAGACAAAAGCAAAGAGGAGAGAGCAAGCAGGAATCAGTAGAAGAAGGTCTGTGCAGACTGGATGCTCCCAAATCCAGAATTTTTAATAATGCCCTTTAAAATACACCCCACCAGCTTTCATGTGTTGAGTGGGTTCAAACAGTGATGTCAGTCTGTATTTCTTTCTGGAAGGTTGAAGCCCTGAGCGCAAGCAAAATAAGTAATTGCTTGACAGCTCTGCATCCCCTCAGCAAATTGCTGCCTACTCTTCCATAAGAGCAGAGGCTATGGAAAGGCTCATTATACCCCCTTCCTCAGTAAAGCTGGGAAACAAAGGAGGAAGAAGCCATAAGAATAAACAGAAATGGCTGCTTTGAGCTTCACACGTCCTTAACAACATTTAACTCACATTCTGACTTGGGCCCCCACACTTAATAGTACAAATTGCTGGATTTGCCTGTTTGCTGTATTCCAAACAGAGAGCTTAGCAGAAGTTTCCTCTTGAAATATGAAAAATCATATGTCTGTTAATATTGTGCTTGGCACTAGATGACCACAACAGAGAAGAAATAAGGAAAAATCTTACCTATGAAAAAAAAAAAAAAAAA